>JAVJAQ010001950.1:0-314355 GCA_032362365.1 Zygogramma bicolorata
TTATATATATGTATATATATGTATATATATGTATATATATATATATATATATATATATATATATATATATATATATATATATATACAGTGTGTCCCTAGACCAGTGGGACAGTTGAATATCTCTTGAACCAATAGGAATTTTCAAAATATCATAAGTTCACATTATATTGCATTATGAGAGCTAACTTCAGGAATTTCTATTTTTTATACGAGGGGCGCGAGAAAGGCTCACAAAATCGAACATCAATTTTTTCAAATGGAACACCCCATATATTTCAATATATCTGAACTCTCATTCCTTTAGGCTTAGTATTGTTTTTTTATTTTTGAAAATCCGACAAGGCGTTGCCAAGTTATACCAGTGGTTCATGAAATGCAAAAACTTTTTTAGACAAACCCATTATTCATCCTACGAAGAATTTCTGGAATCATTCAAGACTGTTGGTAGTCGGTAGCATACTCTATAATATAGAATACTCATCTTCTTCGAGAGTTATACAGGGTGGTCAGAAATATTATATGATTTTCACGAAATTCAAACTTTCTTCACATCAATTTTTCAAATAGTGCACCCTACAATATGAATTATTTTCTAGCCCATTGGTGATTTGATTGCTTATGGTCAATGGTTGTGAAAGAGACATGTGAATTTCATCATCAGAAAATGCAAAAAAAAATCATCAAACTACGTATAACACCGCAAATGTTGAAGAAAGTCACAAGAAATCATGTAATGACGAAATTTCGAAATGTGCCTTGCAGCAAACGGAAGAAAATTCGAACATTTATATTAATATTATCGTCTCTAATTATTTGTCAACACAGTTTTTTTTTTGTTGAGACTTGGTTTAGGACAGTTGAATGAATAAATGTTTACTGCATTATTTTATTTGCATTTGCTGATGATGAAATTCATATGTCTCTTTCACAACCATTGGCCATAAGCAATCAAAACACCAATGGGCTATAAAATAATTCATATTGTAGGGTGCACTATTTGAAAAATTGATGTGAAGAAAGTTTGAGTTTCGTGAAAATCATGTAATATTTCTGACCACCCTGTATAACTTTCGATATATCTCTATTTGTCGAAGTTTCGGCTCTTGGCTCTCACTTTGAAACCACCATGAAGACTTCTTTGCGACTCGGTGCCAAGGTCTAAGTCTCCCTAACCCCCATCATGACAAAGTGGAGACTGTGGTATTTATGAGAGTCCGACGATGTTAAACATTCGGTCGGATCCGACGTAGGTTTGGTTTGAAAAGGAAAAATTGAAGGATTTGTTCGATGAGATAGTAATGGTTTCCAGGAATTGGGAAGCCTTTGTAAGTCGCCTCGTTTGTTGAGGCATCAAGGGCTTTTTTCAATTTCTATTGCTTCACGAATTATCCTGGAGTGGAGATTTCATTTTTAGAAAATGTCGCCCTCATGATTTTTTATTTAAACAAACAATTTATACATTTTTATTAGTTTGTTGGTAAGAAAAAAAATATTCATATTCCATCAGTATGTGATTCGTATCTACATATAATTTCCAAAAAACAATATTCACCAAAAAAATACCAAGCATCGGCCATCCAGGTACTATTAAAGGGCTCTGATTCGAAGAGGAAGAGAAAGGAATTCCAATCCAGTGGCATATACACTATTTCATGCACTTCAGGAAAAGTAAAAAGAAAGAATGCGTATGAAAAAATATTTCTCAGCACTCTAATCATGATCACTCGCACTTTCAACGCGCTGAGTGAGCATCTCCACGAGAAGGAAATTCAAATCATTTTTTTTTTCAACGAAACGCGCGTTGAGTGAGAGTGATATCAGTTTGGTATGAGGGTAATAATTAATCTATATATGGAAATTTTTCACTTTATAATTTTTTCATCGAACCTTTCAATTTTCTGATTATTTCAATTAACTGAATTTCATTCTTTGATCAAGGTTTATTTCAACTTTCTTATTCAGATTCGAGTTCTTCTTTTCAGTTTTCGTTCCAATTATTTGACAAGTTTTCTTCTCATTATTGATTTTCGTTTAATTCCTGTTCATTTTCCTTTAAAATTTGTATATATGATTATTTTACTAATACTGCATATCAATTCTCCTATCAGATTTCTCCCTGTCGCGACATGTCGGTTCAATCCGCAGAAATTATGATTCGGCGCTATAAGAATAAACCAACCGACTTGGTAGCACTGTGTGTTTTCTTAGGTTTCCCTATAGTTCAAACATCAAATGCGCTACCGTAAAATCAGTGAGACGCCTCAGAGATCAAACATATGATTAGCCGACCTTTGCCCGCACAAGGTTGTACCTTCTGGACGCACTCGTAAGAGTGTTTCAAGTATAAAAAAATATGTTACATGTATAAAGAGAGGCAGCCTTGCAATGTCTGAACGCGACTCAATAATTGCATTATCACCAAAAATAGAAATAGGCATAAGAAAATTCAGCACAATCGGATATCACCAAATGCTGTAAATAATAATAGAAGATTTCGATCTGAAAAAAACAGCAAACAAACGAATGAAAACTGGGAATAATAAAAACATTATTTATTACTGCCCTCAATTAATTCATGTACAGAATTTTGCATAAATTATACTGATCATGAAAATTATCTAATTAACAAATGGTTCATTGACATCATAGTAAAAGAGGATTTGTAAATCATCCGTATATTGTGCTTATGGCATACTATTGATTCGCCCGCCATAAATTAAAATTTTATTGAATTTATTGGAATTTCCGCTCGAAAGAATAATTTTCTGTCGGTATTGGAGTGACTTAATGGACGGCTGTTATGGTTCTTTCGTTGAAAATTGTTGAATCAAACAACAATTGAAAAAATGTTTGGAGTTTCGAAAAGTCATAACTAACTGGTTAGTTTCCAATCGAACTGTTTTTTGAAAACAAACATCCGCAAAGTGCTTTAAGAATTTTTTATATACGTTTTTACCTAAAATCCTCCTGAGTTTGTCCCTGAGTACTGACATAGTTTATATCTATCTGATGCGCAATCAAAACATAAATTACTAATGAATTAACTGTTTCAGATATTTCGAAATTGAGATTCATTCAACAAGAAAACGTTGTTTTTCCGAGAATTCACTAATGAGATCCTAATTGAAAGCCACTTCATTTCAGTTCGAAGTGTGAACGAGCAATAAATGTTAATTGGGTATTCGTCGATGTATTTGTATGTTCGCTTCCGATGAAGTTCCATTTTCTAATTGAAAGTCACGAGAGACGTTATAAACACGTTACTTCTTCGTTTCGAGTTCATGGGCGATCCTGCAGATTTCTATCTTCGAAGAAAAAATCTTCACTCCAAATCAAAATCTATAGCTAATGAGAAGTATTCTTCTTTGATTATTGAAAATCAAGTCAATCGTATATTTCTTTCTTGATAAGGCTTGCACTGTAGTTTCGTCTTGATCCATTGATACAGGCTGGAGCTGATCATAGTTGAAGCAAATCTGAATAATAATCATATAATAATCAAACTCGAAACTTCCAAAACTCCGAAGTGAAAGCGAATTCTCTCGGTTCAAAGAATGTTTTTTGAACATTATAGGTTTTTTTGTCGTGTAAACTTGAAGAAAAACAATAAATTTGTCTAAAAGTAAATCCTGTGATCTCAGTAGTATCTGGAAGCTTCAAGAAGTTTTTGTTTTCCAATTATAACCTCAAAAAAACCTGTCACAGTGCTTCATATTACGCGTGCATCATGTCCGTTCAGTTCGGCGTTCGAGTGATTAAAACTTTATTTAAAAACTTCAAACTTTTATCCCAGAGGTTATATTATTCCACCGAAGATATGAATTTTTGTATATTGTTCTTCGAATCTGGTAAAATATTACCATTATCATAACAACAGATGGCAAGAACCGTGAACAAATTTACAAGCCCGAAGAGCCTGCATTTACGCATGCTGGATTGAGAATATCTCTGAACGTGATATGAAGTCATCGGCGCGTTTAGGGTGTACAGAGAGAACAAGAAGCAACTACGCTTTAGAAAATGGCATGTGAATTTGAATTGTGGCTTTAATATATTTTCGCGAATTGAATTTAGAATTTCACAATGAAGTTGATGATTTTAAGCCAATGGAAATGAACTTATTCGATTTGAAATGAATTCAATTCACAATTCTGTCCAACTCTGCAAACCAAACAAAAATTTGAAATGGGTTTTGGTAGAAGAATTTATAAAAAAATGAATATTGCGACAAAAATTAAAATATTGAATATAAAATAAAATAGTGAAATCAAACAAAGTTTATATAACGCAGATCACAATTGAGCTGCTCTATTCGACGAGAAAATTTTTTACCTGGATACTTCTCGAAATACTGTCCGAACGTTCCGGATCTTCGATTTCAGAATAGACGAGCTCCAGAAATATCTTCTTTGTTCGGATGGGGTATATGAAAGTCGCATCTCATCGAAAGAGCAAAGTATAGTAAGGAGTATAGTAAGGAGTATAGTAAGGAGTTTAGTAAAGAGCGCTTGGTAAGTGTTGGATGCTTTAGCTTTAGACAGTTGAAGTCAGTTGAGTAGTCAAATGAATTTCAAGTTAGTACAAAAGTTGTATTTCAATAATGGAGTTGATAAAAACAGTTTAGTGTTGCTAGGAGTATTATTTAGAAAAACGAATCCCGAAATATCGTAACAATATGAATCAGTGTGAACAGATAGATGTTCGATCGCTGGTATTCGCAATCATGACTGACTTTAATTTCTGTCACAATATTCATTGTTCGATGAATTGATCTTTCAATTTTTTATTATTTCATCAAAACTCTTTGCAATTTTTTACTCCTATTATTGTGTTTCAATTTGTTTCAATCAATTTAGAGTTAGTTATATAGACAAAGGAAGTCAGACCAATGCCACTTCAGTGACTTTAGTTACAATAGGAAAATGTGGAATAGTAGAAGTTTGCCTTCCTTTATTTAGAACAGGGTTTCAGAGAACTCTAGTGTGGAAAATTGAATTTTGTCCTTCCATCAAATGAAAATAAAATCAAAATAATTATTGTTACAACAGGAGAACGTTGAGTAATCGGAATAGGTACAGACAATTGCCTAAATATGCTCCCAATCAGAAACGTTTTTCCAATCTCTGGCATTCTCTAATGTAGCTAGATATTCACCAAAAAATTCATGAAACCGTCTCGAAATAGCACTCATTATATTTTGTGGTCTCTCTGAGTAGGAAGCACGTACGTGCTCGAAATAGAACTGTCGATAACCACCAGATTTCTGTCGCTTTTATAACTGATGGTTACCCAAAACTCGTTATCGTGCATGTGTTGCGACACCTCGATCCGATATCATTTTGTATCGGACAATGAAATGAGTCAGAAACAATGCCGATTCCAGTTTTTGCTGTTCGTTTGTCTTGCTGTGGTGTACTCTTCTCCAAACAATATGCCATATTTTCGTTTTGTTCAATTCATGAATCACCCACGGTTGAATGAAAAAAAAAATGCTATCTCGAACATTATCGAAAAATGGGTAGGTATAAACGATTATAATATAGGTGATAATAAAACGGGACTATATCTATGATTTTGTAGAAATATCATTGTTAATCAAAACTCGATTTATAAATAGTACCTTAGAAAAAAATGCTTGACAAAATGTTTCGTCCTTTGCCTCAGAAGTTTATCGGTTCGGTTTGTTCGGTCAATAGCTAAATGAAATATCAAGGGAATTTCGGAGACCAGTCATATTCATTGGGATTAATTCCCACAACAGAATATATAATAAATCAAACCTAACTGACGAAAAACCTAGACCAGTCGGATTATCTCAGATCATCCTGAAAACATCTTAACACAGGGCCACACCTTTTTTCTGCTAGTTGCGAAAATTAAAAAAGGTCGAAAATTTGACTTTTTTACGATGACTTTTTATTTTTCTCGCGAACCGGTGAAAATACATGACAACAAACTTGTATGACATAAAAATTGCAATATACAAGAAACACAAACAACGTTCCTTTGAAATATTCGAAATTTGACAACTCCAATGTCGCCTTGCTTTTAAGTTGCTAGATAATCGTGATTGTTAGTTGAGATGTTTATAAAAATATCAAGGAGAGAAGGATTTTATTCATACTGAGCAACTGAGAAAGAAATTTAAAATCCTATTTCACTCAAGCCTAAATTAAAAAAAAATGCTGGTCGGTCAAATCGTTACCGAGCAAAGATTCCCGTTGTTCTAATTTTGAAAGTTCGAGGCGCGAATGGAACATCTAGACTTATAGATACATCGATATTGTTCGATCAGAGTATATAATGAGGTATTTCATCAAGTAACAGCAGTTTTAAGTAAAGATTGTTGGATGTTGTATTCAATTGAGGGGTTTAAGTGATTTATAAAAGAATTATAAACTAGTGCAGTAGTTGTATTGTTATAGGAAGTCGTTAAAGATAGTTTAGTGTTCTTCGGAGTATTATTTTAGTGAACAAATCCAAGAAATATCGTAACAATATAGTCACAGACCTCCAAAAAGACGTTCAATAAAGGGCGCAGTTTTCTACAAATTAGCTGAAAAAATTACATTTCTTATACATGACGAGCGGAACAAACTTGATATTCTAGGGTTCAAAAATGTTTGTCTTACACCCTGTGAGAAGAAGTTTATCTTAATCCATGATATATTTAGGACTATCTAAGGATCAGTCACGATTTTACAGTACCCTTCGTTGAAAAGTTGCATATACGCCATCCACTACTACATAAATGTCCCGCTGATCGTTTTCGGCTTTTTGTTTTTATGGAGGAGAATGAAATTACACAATTACTCTATTCTGAGAGCTTCTGTACTATGAGGTATCCTCTACAAATATAGGAACTAATTATAGTAGATATTCCGCTGGAATGGAAAGCCAATTCGAATAATGCTGACAAAAATGAATCCACCGTGCATGAACGCGATATCCTCAGTAGCAAATAAAAGTTTGCCAGAAATTTTCCATGCGAGAGTTATTAGTGATATGAAAAAGATATGGTCGAAGGGATATTATTCAATTTGATTCGAACATACATCTGATATTGTGTATCCTAGTATCATACCCTTGCAGCATGAGTTAAATCTGAAGTACGTGTTTGCTCACGGACTAAAATATACTCGACTAGAAATAGTTATTTGGCATTAGCTCTGTGAATGCATTGATTTCGCTCATAGAGGAATTCTGATATTTATCGTGATCGAATGGACCGAAGACGATTCTCGTTTGCGACGGGTTGACTATGGCAGCTCAACTATACGATGTGCCATTACCTGATAGTCCAGGAGACGGTTTCATAAATAGACGAATACGCCTATAATGGCTTGCCTATCAAAATTTGGTCCAGACTGTATACAGTCAGATTCATAATTTACACCGTATGGAAAACTTTTTACCGATTTGTCGAAAAAAAATCATCCCTCATAAAAATTAGTGTATTACAGAATACTTGCATACGAGTTGTCAAAATTTCCAATTTCCGAATAGTATACAGGGGAGAACGAAAAATAGGAATATTGCTCAGGTGTAAACTACATCTCATTTTTGATATGATTAAAAAGTTCATTCAAAGGAATTGTTTAGAATTGAAACCAATATTCATATTCGGAATCACATCCAGGGTAGTTTACTCCTGACCAAAATTATATTTTTCTATGCCCCCTGTACACTGTTCGGAAATTCTGACAACTCATATGCATGTATTCTACAGTACACCAATTTTTTTGAGGAATAAAATTCTCTCATGAAACGATAATAAGAATGTTTTTCATATGGTGGAAATTTTTGATCAATACTGTATATAGTCTGGACCACATTTTGATAGGCAATCCATTATGGACGTTTTCGTCTATTGATGAAACCCAATAAATTATGTTTCATCCGGTAAACAGATGGGTGAAGGTCGACCTCTATTCTCTTGGACTATGATGTTCGGAACAGAAATGGAAAACACCATTTACCAAAATGAATTGAACTTCAGAAAGTTGAAAACATTACTAGTTTTTTCCATTTCTAGCTCGAACACATGTTATATTTTTTACTGAAAATTCTTACCTTTTTATTATTCGATTTAGCTTTCAACAAGGTGGTCAACTGAGATATAAAACGATTGGAATTGGCCGGGACGTATCACTACGTCGAATTCCCATTACACCGAATTCCCATTACGTCGAAAAGCATCCCCACCACTTACGTCACCAAAACACGATCGTTATCGAAGCTTGATTCCATTTGTGATTGGAACTCGACGTATTCACCTTCCTTATTTTGAAAAAAAAATTGAATGATGACCGAACGACGATTCTCAATTTGCCGTAGTGTCACTACTGTGCTTCTGATATCGAAAGTGCATCGTGAGGCACTACGTCGAATTCCCATTGCGCCAAATGGGATCCAGCTTCGATAACGATCGTGTATTGGTGACGTAAGTGGTGGGGATGCTTTTCGGCGTAAAGGGAATTCGGCGTAATGGGAATTCGGCGTAACGGGAACTCGACGTAGTGATGAGCACCCGAATGGGCAGGTTTGTAAAATTATGAAACAGCAGAGCATACCGCCGCAGACCGATTCAGATTTTCGATATTTGGCAGAGTTTCAATCTCGCCACGGACCTGAAAGATCATTCTCCAAATTAACTGATCGGCTTCGACAAGTAGCTGGGTTTGTTTGGTAAAGTATGAATCTATTGTCTATATCTATATCTATAACATATCTGCCTATCAAGCGGAAGGCCGGGTTTCGAATCCTCGCCGGGCCACCACGCTGGGTAATCGCACGTTAAAAGGTAAGGCCTCGTTGATCCATTGCTCGCACAAGTTTCGACTTCTGAGGATTGACGTTCGTCAGCTGGTTAACGGAACGAACAATTTTAGAACAATTTTTTTAGAATAACAATTGTGAGCCATAATAAACTCTCACGGGTTGCAGCCGTACAGACCCAGTCACTTCGAACCTAACCTAATATCGGGTATCGCTGCTCATTATCTCTTTGATGTCTATCAATGGTTTCCTGTAATATGTAATATCTTCCCGAGCCAAGAGCTTCGATTTCTGTCTGATATTTCAGATAGTGCCGACCCTGATTCATTATTTACCTGCTAGTGATTCATCATTAACTCCTACTCGCATCGGTTTCGAGTGAAAACCCTTTATACATATATTAACAATAGTTGCAAAGCCTTTCACCATATTTTTAGCTCTACACTCTACTGTGAGCACCCGACTTTTTAATAACCTCCGTTTTTTTCAGAAAGGAACAAAACAGCTCATTGGCTGGGCGGAGGAATACAATATACTGTTGCGTTGGGGATCTTTTGAATAAACCCGTTGCCAGCTCTTCATTAATTAAATTTTAATTAGTTTCGAACTGACTTGTTTCATTGATACTAGAAGTATCTGCATTTCTCGATCGCTATGAAAATACCCGCTATTATAAAAATAGCTGAATAGTACTCATATTATGACGGACATTGAGTTTCCTAAAAACAGAACATCAACTTTCACATACATAAAAGCTAAAGCCTCTCAGAATATTATCACAAAGTTTCATGAAATAACATAAAAATAATGAGAAATAAGTCATAAGAAAGACACTGCTGCCTTGAAATTAAATGAGTGTTTCTGGAAAATTAAATTTTCTCCTTGAGGCCGGTCGGTGGTCGAGCGGTCTATGGCGCCCGCCTGTAATGTATCCACTTTCCTCACTGCCGGTTCATTCGAGGTCGAGTTCCGACAACGGTAGATAACATGGCAAAAATACATTTTTCTACTACATGTATTGTAAGCGAGCCATTACGTTACAGTTGTCAGGATGGTGGGAGTAGAAAGATCATGGAGCCGTAACAAAAACCCGATGGATATTTCGCCAACGGGCAAAAAGAAGCCGAAATATGCCATTTTCCGAACCTCAAATTAGGTCCGTCGGCAATATGTACATATGTACGGTTTTTGTCGCGGTTTTGAGTCCGGTGGGAATATTTCGGTTGGGATAAATTCCGATTACCAAAAAAAATATTCAAAGCTTTGTTCGCCCCTCAAAAATGATCATGTTTCTATATAATCTTTTTAATTTTCGGAGGTCTGTTATTTTTAAGCTCTGGGTAGGTTAAAAATCAATTCACTTCTATTGATAGTAATATAATTCACTCACGAGGGCGACGATCTCTGAAGCCGAGGGCATAAAAATCTATTATCCCTAGTAGCGCACACACACTTTTTTTATTAATATTTCGAAAAAAAAGAGAAATTCAATCTGAATTCAACATTGTTGTTGAGTTTTCATTCAATTGAGTTGAGTAAAATAAACTCATTCATTATGAGAAATTGTTTTTCCAGAAATTTCAACACTGTTTCTATTCTAGTGCAGATGGTGTAAACCTCAAGGCGGAATGCCATCTGCTAGATGACGACCAAAGTCTCAAACTCCTCCTACACTGAGTAGACGAGACCTCTTACAGCGGGCACATCGTACGACATAGCCGTAACAAATGACAAATGAATTGTCTTCGGTATACTTGCAGAGATGCAGAATTCTGATTTCTGTGGTGGTTGCAGCCTCCTCTGCAAGTTGACTGAAGGCGATTCTTGTTCGCAGCGGGTAATTTGTTTGTTTCCTCTCTACATGGTGTTGTAGAATTTTGAGACTTTGGCGTTTCGCCTTAGAGGTTTACACCATCTGCACCAGATTCATCCGAGTCTTACTGAGGAGACATATGGCGGGTCGAAACAGCTGTCTGGCATTGGATTTGTGAATGCAATCATTTCGAATGTGGACATTTTTATTACTGTTTTTCTTGTCGAGTTTTATGTAATTCAAAATCAGTATCATACAATCTTCGCGGTATACCCTGTACATAAATATTACTGTTAAGTCTGTCACACTAGGTTGTTTTGGTGCTTCACCGTGAATATTTCTATATGGAACTTATGATTGGCCGTGTTGTGACGCATTCTGGTGAGTAATTATTTTTCTCATGAGTTTTGAAAAATTTCACTGATATAACATACGGTCTGCATCCATTCATAATTACACGAATTCTGGGTGAAAGGAAGGAATTCAGGTGAGCACCTGGTCCTGCTTTTTTTAATGGACTAGTTGTCGACACCCTTCCTAATTCAAATTAATAAGCGGAAGGAATTCAAGTAAGCACCTGTTCCTGCTTTTTATGATGGACTAGTTGACGAAAACTTACTTCATTCAGATGGATTATGAGACAATTTTAATTTTGTCATCGTCGTGATGCTGGAAAGTTTTTTGATCACAGCCAACGCAGGCATTAAGTATGCTATAATGTAATTGATAACTGAGGCCTGAAATCCTCGAAAATAGAAACTGAGTGTAAATATCCTGACAGAAAATACATGTAAATCCTGTCTGATTCTTCTGCTAGCGAACACTTTGGAGCATAAACTTAATTTTCGTATCTGGTCAATTCGGGACTGAACTATGAAAAAACACCAGAAGGCATGCTCTCCATTGAAGATCATTTCAAATTATCATGTTCATGATGTATTAGAACAATAGCAAACTGTAGAATGAGTCTGACTTACCTGGTGATATCTTCAGCACTCACTGCTCTCGGTGTAGAGGGCGGGTGATGTAGAGTCAAATTCGATGAGTGTACAGAGTGCATCGAATCTGCGTAACCATGAGAGGCTTTGGTCGCTACAAAAAAAAACATTCAAAATAGTATAGAATCGTGCAAATTGAAATCTTTCATTTCTCTTATCTACAGAAATTGCCGATCACAAAATAAATGTTCAGCAACAACTTGGAAAATGAAAAAACCTAATTAATAATGATGATAATAACGTTAGCCAACTAGAATCATCAGTTGTGTGGAATAATCGCTGCCTGCCTCAGATTACTTCTTGAAGAACATATTATTTGATGAAAACTCTTATGACGCATCTACGAGAATAAAAAAGAAGAGAAAGTGAACGAGAAAAAAGAGAATAGTAGCGTCCAACTTCATTTGACTCCTGCCA
This sequence comes from Zygogramma bicolorata, assembly GCA_032362365.1. Lineage (NCBI taxonomy): Eukaryota > Metazoa > Arthropoda > Insecta > Coleoptera > Chrysomelidae > Zygogramma > Zygogramma bicolorata. The sequence continues at coordinate 12,007 of JAVJAQ010001950.1, forward strand.
CTCCCCAAACATTCGAAACTTCACTTTATGGGGTTACACGCTGCAATGCGGATATATGAATTTTGATTTTGGACTTTCCAATAATATGAGCTAACACCTGTTAGCAAACAACTACTCCTCTGGCCAATATGAATGTAGGTATCTGAGACCAGGTTGGGCAAATCTTCCCAATTTCTTTTCATGTTGAGGGTTTGCCGGTCTTCAAGTATCCTCGTTGGTAGATGGCGCGACGACGGCTCAGTTGCTGGTTGTCCGCTTTAGACATCTTTGAAGTTTGATATGGGTGCAAAATTTATTTCTGAATATTGAAAAACAACGACTACCGTGTAGTTGGTAGGGACCAATCTTGCACTGATAATGGGCCAGTGAGTGCCTATCCCAATAATTGAACCCTAGTTGTGGAACTACGAAAACATGAATTTTCTTGAGAAAAAAACTATACTGGCACCTGTTAGACATGATTCAACGTCTTTCGTGATATTTGTCAGGATAGCAGAATTATATTATGTAGATAATCTCTACTTCGCTGCTTGTACCGCGTATTGAAATATCGAGGAATCAGATGCACTCACCGATATATAAGAGGTTCGTAGGTCGATCATAGGTGGGCAGAAATATATTTTCGTCGATTATGATGAAACTTACACTTACACCCTATTTGCACGATGAAATTTGTCGCTGCGAGAAATGTCAACTGACCGTCGCGTCAGTTTGAATTGTCAATATTCAAACATAGCACAAAATGGTACCAAGATAAACGCCAATATTATCACAACTGATATAATATGATTTTATTCATTTCTAATAATTGTTATTGTGATAAATTCACCATATTACTTCACTTGATTCAATCAGTTCCGAAATATAATTGAATTATTCAAAATCACCATTCTTTTCAATGATTTCACCATATATTTGTAGTTTGCGGCAACAAACTTACCACATACATAACTGAGTCGCTGCAAGTCATCTTACCATAAAATATCCATGCCATTCGGATACATGCATTTTTCTGGAGTTGCAGCGACAAATTGCATCGTGGAAATGGAGACTCAGTATGTCCAAAAGCAAGGTAATCTCACTCCCAAATGCCCATTAACATTATTCGTATATTCGCTCAGATTTGTTTGAAATACAAGCATTCTCTCAAGCTGGCTTTCAGAGGTATTCACTATTCCATGCATTTCGAGGAAATGTGCTCTTTGTGCAATTTGCATGTCTATCAAACCCTACATCATATTTTATGTTTGTCCCATACTCTCTGTGGTCCGACCAAATGACCTGCCGTTATTATTAGAAAATCTCAAAACACTTATAAGAAAGACTCTTGCATAATTTGAACTATCGCAATTCACACATATTGAGCAACTTCAGTACAGAAAGATTTTTTAACTACGAACATTCATTGTCAATGCCAATGTTTTCTTCTATACTTGCTTCTATACTTCAAATTTCTTGTTTTCAAGATAGATATCGCGAGAAACAATAAACAATTCGAAATGAATGGGAGTAAAACAAGCGGCTTCTGCGAAGTTAGATAAAAACATCTTCTAAAACAATACAAATATAATTCTGTACCAAGAATTTTTGATTTCCATACATGAGTATGTATTCTGCCTCTTTCTTTCTTTTTTTCTTACACGCAGGCCTAGATGCAGACAAGAAAATTTTAGAACTTTTTCTACTCTTCTAACTGTATCTTGCTTTATTTTCGGGGACAAAGAATGAGTGTTAATGGACTATCAACCGTCAGGAAGCAACAACTCCCCCGGCTAATACCACGAAGGAAGAAAAAACTTTATCCGTCAGGAATTTCCTTACGGAACAAACTCCTGCATATTCTCTCGTCAAACAACTGCCAGAATTACTTTTCTATTATTTAAACAGGTACAATAGGCCTCTCGTCAGTACAAGGGAAAGTAAGTCATCACTTGAAAATCACCCTGTATAATCATATTATGTTGATACTTACAGAGTTGCGGAGAATACGAGGCATCCGAGGCGGGAGCATGGAAAGCATTCTCCGGTTTGGCTACGACGAGTACGACCCTGTCCTGAGTTGTTTTCAGAGTTGCAACTGCGTCTTCGTGAGTTACGTTTTCCAGGTTCACCTCCCCTTTCTGGAACAAGAGAATAAAAACTTTCAGTCAGGGACTGAAACCAGTATATTCCTATTCCTCAATGTGTTGTATGTCTTGAAACACTTTCGAACCAAAGCATGAAGCCTTCTTTACTGACACCAGAATACCAAGAACCTTGATTTGATTGGTAGGCCCTTTGAATTTTTTCAAGAAGTGAGCCCAATGTTCGACGAAGTTTGTCAATACTGATACTAACTTGATAAAGGCGTCATACTTTGCTATTCACGAATCCAATGCCAGACAGCTGTTTCGACCCACCACGTTTCATCATTTCGAACATGGAAATTCTGATTTCTGTAAGAAGTTGCAGCTTCCTGCAAGTTGACCGAAGTCGATTTTTGATAGAGGCGGATTATTTGTTGCGGCTTTGCCGTACGATGGCCCGCTCTAATAGGTCTCCTCTGCTCAGTGCAGTAGGAGTTTGAGACTTTGGTCGTCACCCAGCAGATGGCGTTGCCCCTTGGAGGTTTGAACCATCTGCACCAGTTTCTGTTTAAGAATTGCAAAGGATGGAAAGCTTTCCACAATCGGTGAGACGCTTTGACTGCCACTTCTAGAAAAGTATATTGAAATATTCAGGTCTGGTGGTAAGCCGAAATTATTCATTCAATTGGTACTTAGGTGCGAAAAGATTGGGAACCCTTGAACTATACATAGTTTTCCAAGGCAAAACTTAATTTGGTGTGAATAATAGACACAAACATGAATCTTTATTGGTTAATCCAATGAGTTTTCGAGCCTCTCACTGCAAAACTTGAACAAATCAATTAATAAAAATTGAACGGCATAGCCGATTCATGAGTGGAGCAAAAAGTTCATTTTTACCATGATTGTTCTACGATCTTCCAATGGAGGAAAGTAAAGAGAATACTCACCCACTCAGTGAAGTGAAGTTTCCCATTAAGTATTCATAAGTAAAAGCTTCCTTTTCACCAATAACTAGTACTTATAATATTTCGAAGTGGAAATTTGAACTGGTAGCTCGGAGTAAATAGTAGGAGTATGAATTTGGTTTTTGCAGATGTTTTTTCTTGGTTTCTGTTTTCGAAACTGGCATAGTGAAAGCATTTGCTTATGTTTATACATATCGCCCATTATTATTTGTTAGAGTAAACTGATCCTGCAAACTATTCCATTCATATCTATTCCTAACTTGGTTGTTATTTATGCTAGGTTTGAATAGGTTGAAATATTCCCCAACGATAACTGATTTTTCTCCATCAATTCCATAATTTCGAATACTTTTTTGGGGTACTTTCGAAAGGAATTACGTTTTGCTTTTCTGCTACAATATATTTCAAAAATTACTCCTAGCTTCAATATTACGAAGCTTTTTGACACACGTCTACTTTTTACTTGTCAAATAAATGGGGAAATCCGCACGCTCGAAGGCAACAAATATAAACATGTATTAACCCCTATTCCTACACAAAACATAGACAACCTTCAACACGTATAACTTCAGTAATCGCAGAGCAATTTGAGATAACTAATGAGAGTTCTTGCTGCAGACTCGGTTTCTTCATTAAGAGATTCTACTGTTTTTCTTCGAATAGTTGCATGCTGTCTACAAACTTTTCACCTCCAATATTTCGAACACTCGCAGTACGAGGAGCTTTTGTTTCGTGTTCAGTTTCCAGATGAAATCGCAAAGTTGCCGTAGGTAACCACCAACTTCGGTTGTTTGAAGATGTTTCGCTTGCGATCATCAAACTATTCATTTATGTACGAATTTAAGCTGAACTATACATTCACGGACAGCCTGAAATTCTAACAGAGTCGACTCTCGAAAAAGAAACAATGTTCAGCAAATTCAACACTATCTAGCCTTCCAGAGTTTTACTCATTTCAATGTGATAGACATAAAACCTGAAAATATTTTTCTCGCCTTAGAGGTTCACACCATGTTTTGTGTTCGCATTTTCTGGCATTGGATTTGTGAATGCAATAATTTCTAACGTCTAACTCTAAATTCTGATTTCTGTGGAGGGTTGCAGCTTTTTCTGCCAAGTAGGATCATTTTTCACGGCTCTGCCGTAGTGCCCGCTGTAAGAAGTCTACTACTTGGTGTAGTAGCAGTTTGAGTATTTGGTCATCCAGCATATGGCGTTTCGCTGGTTACACCATCTGCACCAGATTTCTTTCGTATCCAGTAGTTTTAAATTTCGATAATATTCATCAGACCTGGAGGCAGTGACTGAATTTATATAACGTACAGTTGACCATATTAACTCGTTCTGAATCATTCTACAAATTCCATTATTAGGGAACCTTGTTCCGAATATGCCTTCACTTGTCCAACCATACATGTCTGTAGTAAACCACAGTCAATAAAGCCTGTTAGCATTACGATATGTCTGAGGCCAGTCTTGCCCTCATGAAACTTGCAATCCTACGAGAGTCATATTTGAAATATCCACGGTATATCTCCTGCCCAACATTTATTAAGGAGGGGCAAAGGGATCGGGCTGTATGGCAAAGGAAACCGAAATTCCATCCATCTTAGAATGGTAATTTGGATTCCTGGTTACCTCAAGCTATGCACGTCTGGGATTGGCTGCTCGATGTGCCAGGACGCGCGAAGTACGCCAAGAGCCAGAGCAAAAAAAGTAGGTTCATAATGCAATCTTCTACAGAATTGATTTTCTTGTTGGAAAATGTTTGGGGGTGTCCCCTGAATATAAATTCAAGTTGGCGGGACAGGGGGGTTGAGCTTCAGCCGCCATCTTGGAAAACACGTTTTATCAAATATCTCGTGAACCGTGCATCGTACGACAAAAACAGTAGGAATCATTTTCGTAGATAATAAAATTCTCTTCAACTTTTATTCGAAACTTTTTTCCGTATAGTGCATAGGTTTTCATTTATAGCGCGCCAAACTGTTCCCAGCATGGTTATTGCTAAATATATAGTGAACGGTTGATGAAACAGTATAAATGGCAGTATTTTGGCGCGCCATTAATAAAAACCTATGCTTTATACAAAAAAAAGTTTCAAATAAAAGTTGCAGAGAATTTCATTATCTACAAAAACGATCCTTACTGTTTTTATCGTACGATGCACGGTTCACGAGATATTCGATAAAACGTGTTTTCCAAGATGGCGGCTGAAGCTCAACTCCCCCCGTCCCGCCAACTTGAATTTACATTCAGGGGACACCCCCGAACATTTTCCAACAAGAATATCAATTCTGTAGAAGATTGCAGAAAAAAGTACCTGGTTCTTGGACTAAAGACTGCGCATCGAAACATCAAAGTGACATTGACATTAACCGGTCCGTACTTACCACGGCATCCCTGACGGCCACCAACTTATCACCGACGAGCAAACGGCCGTCCACTTGAGCGGCTCCCCCCTCCATCACCTTGGTGACGTAGATGCCGTTGTCACCAGGTATGTGCTGGTTGCCGATGCCACCGGCGATGCTGAAGCCTAAGCCCTTGTTGCCCTTCACCAATTCGATCTCCATCAGCCGCATGTTTCGGGGTTGCCGTCTCCTCCGAATGCACTGGAACAAGAAAAATGATTGAGCCAATGAGGTTCAAATATTTCTGTTGTGTTTCATGATGAACTTAGTGAGTCTACAAATCTTTGTTGAATTCCAGATATCCTACTTGAAATTCTGGAATCGTAAGTGAATTTTGAATCATCTGATTAAATCCATAAATCCAATTAAAAATCTTGAAAACAAATTGCATGTCCCGAAAACTCGAACATTCAAATTCACAAATCTGATTTGAAATCTTTTAGGTATCTCCAAATTCTTGCCGAAACCCAGAAATCTCTTTTAGCCTGAAATGTGTGTGATTTGGAAAAAAAAAGGTTTTTGGAAATTTCCTCAAAACTAAGTAAACAAATTTTGACTATTGGTTCTCACTCAATCGTTATTTTCGAAAACAGTACCGCAGATCCAGTCATATTGAATTTGGAAAAAATTGGAATTTTCCCAAGCCGCCATTTTGAATAGAAATGGCTACTCGTTTTTTTTTTCTTCGAAAAGAGAATTCCATGTTTTATCGAATATTGTAGAAAATATGAATCATTCCATTTGAAATTTTCGACCAATATCGATAAATGATTCTTTTATTCCAGATATCAAAGGGTTTCCTGGGTTAAGATAGTCGAAATGATCTTAGTCACAAATTTTGATTTGACTTGCGAATAATGCTACCCAAATATAAAAACAATCACCATAATTTTCCTTCATTGCCCCCATTACTTTGAAGAAAAGCTGAAATTTTAAAATCTAAAAAAATGTGACATAAACCCAGGTGTACCGAGGGGTGATACCATTACGTTTGTAAAATGCCTCTAACTTTTTTCCTGTTGATTTTAACGAAAAAGTTCGAGGCATAAAGAATGTTCAAATTACTATTTTCCATAACATTACATGTATCGAATAATTTGAAAAGTCCGATCGAGTTTACAGGTGAACTGTTAAATAGATGATTTTAATCGTTGGGGCCCAGTTTCACCAACGACTTCAATCTGGATTATCTTGCTAATTGGAATATTTGTACGCATTATTCATTCAGAAATTCCAGTTAGCAAGATAATACAGATTCGAGTCGTTGGTGAAACCGGGCCTAAGTCCTGTCAGAAACTGTTTTCCATTGACTATTGAAGAGATGTACTGACATAAAACTTGATTGTTATTATGTTTTTCATTCCTTCCCCTCTCTGTCCCCTTCTAATATTCAAGTTTAAATTCTTCCTTCTAATCTGGGGCTCAAATAATTTTGAGAAAGATCAGGAGTATATAAGACAGTTTTATCTAAAAAATAATTTTTTTTGGGATTCCGAGCCCCCCATCGAATAATGTCACATAAAAATGGAATTAGAAAAAAAATGCAGAAAATCCAGGTTTTCCAGGTGATATTTATTATTCCTCCATTCCACCTGCTGACATAAATTACCACAATGACATTTGTTTCATTCTTCTTGGTGGCACTTGACAAAAAGGTATTTTTAGTGATTAATTATTAATAATTTCATCGAAATAGTTCAAAGTACAACACATTTTCCATTTGCCATTTTTCATGTGAAACAGTTATTTCAAATCAAATAATTTCGAAAATTTGGGCGATCATACAGGTGGCTGGTGTTCACTTGGAATTTTACGCATTTTATAAGATTTTTGAATACGTGAATTTTCCAATATCTTTCCCACGTGAGATTTCGAGAAGAAAAAAATGAAACAAGAAATATATCAGTATTTCTCACCTTCAGAAGAGGACAGAGAGTGGAAGGAAGAAAAACATTAATGGTAAATGTGTTATAGAACTGGGTAACATTATTGGCAGGTCAAAACGGAATTTTGTAATTAAGGGCATTTCTACTCTATTCAAGATACCCTTTCTAGCTCTACAAACTATTGAATGGTGCCGTGTACAATTATTTCGTTGCGACCCCGTATATGATATCCACTAGAATTTAACTCATTCACTAGTTTATGGTACTTGTTTGGTTAAAAAAAAGTGATTTTCATGTCTGTCATAGCGGATGTTCCACATCTTCTTGCGCACTATTAATTCTGTCGGCAAAAAAATATGAATGAAAGAACTTCAATAACTAACTCTGATGTTTTCAATGGATTCTTTGTAGAAAACGTATTGAAGTTGCATTGACCTAATCAGTCGACAAAATAATTATGATTCATGATGGATAATAATGAATGGCTGAAATATTCTACCGAAATTTCTCCTATTATCACGAGGGTAGACGATAATTGCAATCATATATCACTTCCAACATTCAATTATTGCAAAGATAACCACATAATCATGCTCTCGATTACACCTCACAGCTTACACAGAACCCGGCCACTCGACGTCTCATGTAATGAACCTGCGAAATCCGCTTACGGATGCGAATGCAACATGCACATGGAATCACGTTCGATGGTTGAAATGATTTCATTTGACGTAGCATGTTTACTAAGCACATGCACAATTTGTCGAAATTGGTGAAACGATGGAATTCGAGCAACAGATAGTTGCCCGTTCGATTCTAATGTCTTCACCGAATAAGACTTATAGCAGCCCCAAAGATGTTCAACTCCCCGTAAAGAATGAGGAAATAATGTTAGTTTTGTATTTGTCATAGTCGAGGTCATATATCTGACGGTTCTCTCAACCATGGATCCGAATCTCATCCTCACCAAGTCCAATAATTTCAATATATAATACGTTAATATATAGGGTGTTACAAAACATGGGTGTCGATTCTGAAATTTCCCCCTCATAATATATATATATATATATATATATATATATATATATATATATATATATATATATATATATATATATATATATATATATATATATGCTGGCTGGAACTTCCGGTTGATCCGCGTCTGGAAAGATTTACTTGTCTACGTTTCGGCTCCCATTTCGGAGCCATTTTCAAGACTGAGTGACCTTGCGTTTAGGTCTGAGTTGTCTTACTAGCTGGCTATCATCACTGGAGATCGAGGATTGAAGTGACATGGTGGACTTCGAAACCAGAGCCATTGACACATCTGAACTCAAACCCACTTGCTGGCTCAGATACGTAGATGACATATTTGCCATTTGGCCTCATGGGTTTGAAACCCTACCAACATTCCTGACCCACCTTAACGCCATTCACCCCAACATACAATTCACTATGGAAATAGAAAAGGACGACTCCCTCCCATTCTTGGATGTTCTCATCAGGAAGTCCAACAATTCTTTCACTCACACCGTCTACCGCAAACCAACCCATACAAACCGGTACCTCAATGCCAAGTCTCATCATCACCCAGCACAATTGAATTCGGTTCTGAATTCTCTCATACATAGGTCCTTCAAACTCACCGATAACCACAATAGATCCAATGAAATGGAAAAGCTCAAATCCGCACTTACCCAGAACGATTTTTCCGATTCCCAAATCCACAAGTCTATTAAACTCCAGCAAACCCGAGATCTTCACCCTAGACCCCCGAAGGACGAACCTGAATGACAAAAAGCTTTCCTTCCATATATTCATGGTGTTACTGATAAAATAAGTCGAATTCTGACACGACATGACATCAAAACCATTTTCACAGCTAACAACCAAATATCCACCTACCTTCGATCACCCAAAGACACAATCCCCAATGAAACCCAAGGAATATATGAAATACCATGCTCTAACTGTCCCAGAACATACATCGGCCAGACCAACCGACGAGTGTCCTGTAGAGCATATGAACACGAACTAGCAGTCCGTAATTCTGACACAAACTCAGCATTATTCCAACATCATTTAGAAACAGGCCACAAAATAGATTTCAAAAACACCAAAACCGTTGCCACAGCCAAAACCCTCCAAACCGGAATTACCCGTGAAGCCATTGAAATCGAAAAACGTCCCAACTGTCTCAATAAACGCGACGATTCTCAAAGATTACCCAATACCTGGAAACAACTCTTGGTCCGACATACTTCTATTTACTCCGACTTGGGAACTAATCCGTTCGAACCTCCCATCGACCGTCCGATACCTGATCCTGATATAATTACTAACGAACCCTTAAATCCCACCAACCTTCAATCCTCGATCTCCAGTGATGATGGCCAGCTAGTAAGACAACTCAGACCTAGACGCAAGGTCACTCAGTCTTGAAAATGGCTCCGAAATGGGAGCCGAAACGTAGACAAGAATCTTTCCGGACGCGGATCAACCGGAAGTTCCAGCCAGCACATTTCTGACCGCGGAAGCCTAGCCGATCAAATATATATATATAAACAAAGTTATTTTTTTATATCAGGGCTTCGGTCTGCCGAAAAATATTACTCTTTTTAGCTACCCGAGCTTTCGCTAATTTTTATTAGCTTTTTCGAGGGCTACAATATAAAATGGACATCAAAAAGTATAAATATAAAATATAAGGTACATGTAGGTGCTTTTTGAGGTTTTCTTGATAAATGGAATACAAAGATAAAACATGAGAAATGTAAATTTTGACAATGAAAGGTGAAGTTATTGATTTGGAAATTCATAGTGTTTTTTTCACTGACGGCAGTTATATACAAGATGTATTTATTTGTTCAATGGAAACGAATAAGTTTTACTGAGGTTCTCAATACCTGATTTTTTGTTCATGTTGTTTTTTCTCGTTTTAATTTCAGTAATTCGCAAAAAAGACGTTTGTTCAAGTTTTTGTCGATATGAAGAATTTTTGTGTTATTACAATGAAAGGTTTGATCATTTTCAATTGAATGTTTGGTTAATGCACATGAATTTTGTCTCACATTTCTACAGTCACTTTTGTGTAAAACTATTCGTGTTTTCAAATTATTTTTCATTTGACCAATATATTTTTTGTCACAATCATTGAAATATCTCATGTAGTGTACGAAATTCCTTGCAATGATTTAAAAAAAAAATATTGGTCAAACAAAAAATAATTTGAAAACACGAATAGTTTTACACAAAAGTGACTGTAGAAATATGAGACAAAATTCATGTGCATTAACCAAACATTTTTTTGAAAATGATCATACAATTGATTATAATAACACAAAAATTCTCCATATTGGATAAAAAACTTGAACAAACGTCTCTTTTTGGAAATGACTGAAATTAAAACGAGAAAAAACAACATGAACAAAAAATCAGATATTGAGAACCTCAGTAAAAAGTATTAGTGAGGAAGGTCACTAACAATGTAAGTAAGGGAAAAAAAAATTTGGTTTCATACTTTCGCGAATTCTTTCCTCAATGAAGCATATAAAGAGAGGTTAAGTGGGATAGAGTTTTTGTCCCTCCTAATATTACTTCAATGTGCATATCCTTTCTCTCTCTATTGTATTCCACATCGTGTTATATGCAAAACTGTCATTAAGGCCAGTCCATTAGTTAATGTTTATGGACGAAACTGCAGAAACGACGGTTACAAATGAAAGCGGTAAAAAAATATAGTTGTTATTTTTTTATTTTCTTGGCACCTTAATGAATTTCTAAAGTAGCTCACCATTTGAAAAAGCTCTCACATTGATTAAATTCTTTAGCTACTATCCCTCAAGCAAGTTTTTCAATTAGGAAACTTCGGAAACCACAACTCACAGACACAATCACTGTTACCATATTTCATCTCCGAGAGTAACAATCGACCATTGTCCTACCTCGAGTTCTTTGTCCCCCATATTGAATCTATTGAATATTGCAAACTGTCAAGTTATTAACCATACCCATATCGTCTTCATTTGCAGCGCGAACTCTAGCCGATAAAACATAGTCCCAATAATGAAACTCATAAATTTCAATTCGAAAGTGTTGAAACGAGTACGGATGAGGGTCACTTAATCAACTACCGGGTAGTATCGATATTTTCATTGGTGGATGTCATCTATCTGCGGTAAAAATCTATTATGTTCAGAAAGCAACAAAAGAAAGGTAGATTACTGAATTGATATCAATTTCTCTACGTTTTGCACAAAAAGCTTATCGATAAGGAATAATGATACAATGCTATACAAGTATGGAGACTGAATGACGACCGTAGTGGAGTCTTATTGTCAATAGTTACTATTGTTCGAAATATGTAGTGTTTCACAGAGCGAATGGCGAAAAGTCGTTATCTTTTTTTGCTGCTACATAGTCGCAATTGATTAATGAGACGTATATCAGTATTTATAACAATATTCAGGGCAGAATTTTTTGAACATACCGCGCCGTTTTCACACATACGATACGGTTGAAACACCCATATCCAATGATACAATACAACTTCCTAATATTATATAACTCATACGATTTTTTTTATTTGTGTGATGTATCAAGCAATAAAACGATTATTTATAATCTTATCATGCTGAACTGAAATTCAATTCGTTTATTTGAAGTACATATTCATAATCTGATTTTTCAGATTGGATAAAATTCGAAAAATATTTGAAACATTGCTTAGAAATGTTCGAAACTTACCGTAAGTGTGAAACAATAATATAAGGAATTAATCAACAAATCGTGAATTTCAAATATTTCTATAAAAAATTATCAGTGAGACCGGTTCTGATTTTCAATTTGAATTATGTGCGTAAAAATATAGCTATTTCACACCTTTTTATCTCTCGATATTTTTCAAGATCTCCAATTTTGAGAATGAACTTTTGCCATTTTGGACTCTGTATTTTTGTAGCAAATTTCATATCCTACAACTTTGTTTTTATGTATTTTCACCGAAACACCGACCAAATTCTTGCGTGAAATGAACATATCCATCAAAAAAGGACTACTTTTGATTTTTTTCTATAAACATTCAAGCAGGGGTCGCGCACCTTCATCGATTTTAGGTTGAGAAAAGAAAACTTGCCTCTGTAGACAGATATATTTGTTCGATGTTATCAATCAATTTTTTCAACAGGCTTTGATCTGAAAATTTTTTTTGTTCTGAATTCTACAAGAGTTCAAATTGTGGTAAGCAATTGCGCCCCTACCCCAAAAAACTTTCATATTCTCAAGCACAGAGTTACTTCAAGTGCCGGCAGTAGCAATTGATGATTATTTGAATTTGATAGAACTTTAATAATGTTATGTTATAATAAACGTTTGAAGAGAAACAAGTTTTTGAGAGGAAAGCTGTTTGTTATTTCTGTAGATCAAATTTCACACTCGTTTTGAATTTTTTTATTTTTTTAAGTGTTATCACTAGACAGTTTTGGATACCGCTTCATGTGTTTCACCACACAATAGCTCCTTGATGGGTGTTATGGGGCCATAAAAACAAGGACTTTCATCGAGTATCGGTCAATTGCATCATTCATTTGTTGAGTGATACGTGTTTCCGTTTCTATGTGGTAGGAGACCATCATGAAAATTGAGAAATAGAACTTCCCATTATTCTATACCACATGTATTTGTAACTAACGTTAGTGTAGATTTTTCTATACGAACATTATCAAACCAAGCATCAACAGAGTTCATATAATAAAAAAGAATACTGGGAACTGACCTGAAGGTCTAAGATTAGGTGAATCTACGGTGTTTTTCAAAGGAATTGTAACGTATATATTATCTAAAAAATGCAAAAGGTGATTATAATGCGTTTTGCAACTAATAAAGAGATTCAATGGAACACAATTACCCTGTGTATTTTCCACATCTACCTATTCTACAAGATGTGGATATCACATTGAGCTTCTCAAACATGGCACTTCTCTTTCAGAAAACATTCTGTTTCACATAGTTATCACACTCTTCGATTATCCCACCATGAACTATGAAACGGACACTCAATATTCAAATCACGCTTGAGAAAATCTTGCATCTATAATGTGGTAAAGAGTACCTCAATCACGAATATTGAATGCCACTGTGTGAAATATATGTGAGGCTTTTATGGGAACTACACATCTGCCCTTCTACATTCTTGTAGAACCCAATATTAATTTTAATTTTTTCAGATTGTGGTAGCTTTTCTTCAAACTATCCAATGTGGCCCATCCAATCATTTGGATATACAGGGTGTTATTCAAGTACGTGGTCAAACTCAAAGGGGTGATTCTCTGAGTATCGATCTAAAATATTTTCAGCATTGCGGCGTTGCCACTTCCATCAAAAAATCCTGGTAACTTCATTTTTTTTATGGAACATCCCGTATATTAAAATATTTTTGGAATCGATCTATTATTTTAATACTTTTTTGTTGATAACCTATACCTATCTCTATTTTTTCCGAAATCAAAAATAAATTGTGCTAAATATGGTCCAAAACATAGCCTCAATTGAACTTGAGTACGTCAGTACTCTCAATTCATGAAAAAATGATATTTTGATGATAGTTTGGACAAACCCGAAATATTCAAATAACACCAAGAAATCGACTCCATATCATACAGGGCGTGCTAAAATTACTATTATTTCCATTGTGTGTGTATCAAGGGGCTGATTTGGCCATGAATAGATTGAATTTTTGACCAAAAAATATGATAGGAATTTTCACAATTTTTGTATATTTTTTCCGCATTGAGCTACTTAAACTACAACTTTTTTATCTTAATCTTCTTTCTTATGCCTTGCTGTTTTTGAGAAACAAAATAAAAATAACATAACACGAAAGTAATTAGGAATTAGAGTGAGATTTTGTCTACAAATTGTTCTCTATTTCGCTTTGTGTAGATATTCCTATGTTTGCTATTCTATTTGAGTCAATTTTCAATTTCTTGGTATACAAATTGAGCGAGAAAAAGTTATTTCTATGTAACTCAGTGTCCGTCGTCACCATATAGGCAGGGGAGTAGCTGTTTTAGATGGAATTTTTCTCTTCTTTTTGTAAATAAATTAAACGTCTTAGAATGATATACACGTACCTATCAACAGGGAGTGTTTGTTAATTTTTTCTGATTTTACTTCTTTCATAGAAGTTTTGATCCTTTTATTTTATTCGGAGAAGAGAAAAGGCCAAAAAAAAATCTCGAACAAGAGTCATCTTTCGAAGTTTCATATTAACTGCTCTCGATGAAACAACGTTACAAATCTTCACACCCTATATCTTGAATACGAAACATTACCGGATGTTCATATTGTCACGAATATGAAACCCTTTCTCTACGCCCACGGTTTTCTGTACGCCTATGCTTATGTGATTCGAAGAAGACCACGCCCATTGTCTGTCATCGCGATTCATCGAGAATATTCGAGAGAGATACCAAGCGCATTTGTTCAAACACAGAAATAATCATCGCAAAAAATCTAGAAATGACCGTTCGAATACGAAAAATTTTAGAACTATCGACTTATTTATAGCGGACGGGGAGCAGAACGAGTTCAGTTGTTGAATTCCGCCGTACCAATTGTCACTTATTTTCGAACCCAGAGTAAAAATGTAACAATATGGAGTTTTTGTCTCAGCATCACTCAAAGAATGACCCCTCTGAGTTCGGAAACGAACTCAAATAACACCCTGTATGATAAATAAAACAATAATTTTTCAATGAACCAGCGAACGCCCAATTTTCGAAGCGCGCCTACATTCTGAAAGTAAAAGTATCACACGTCGGATATTAAAGTTTATAGATTGTAAATTTATACCGTGGGGAGTTTCGTCCACGGGTAATTTGATATCGAAATTTATCACGCGAGAAACGTAATATCCGTGATATCCCTAGTCAGAAAAGACTGAACGAACAC
The DNA here is from genome assembly GCA_032362365.1 of Zygogramma bicolorata. Classification (NCBI taxonomy): domain Eukaryota; kingdom Metazoa; phylum Arthropoda; class Insecta; order Coleoptera; family Chrysomelidae; genus Zygogramma; species Zygogramma bicolorata. The sequence goes on from JAVJAQ010001950.1 coordinate 27,294, forward strand.
ATTCGTCTCGGAAATTCGCAGAGAACATGGATGACTGATGCCGGACGTCGGGAGGGAATTTTCTAGACGGATACGCTGAAAATATGCACCAGTTGATGCTGCGAAAACTGAGTGCCTTTATTTTTCTTACCAGTCAGGTAAACGAAAATTGAGACGAATCTTTTACAAGCGATACGAACGAGTCTTTGGGAAGGATCTGAAAATATATTTTACTCACAGTCGATGAAAAAGTGCTTTTTTCAACCCACTTTTTTATTTTGAAAAGTAACCAACACTGAGAGAAAGACGACGGAGGAAATATATTTCCCGACTTGTTTTGAAACTTTTCAACCTCTTTATTTGAAACGTCATTCAACTCATCGGACTAACCAAGATAGTTTTGCAACCGAAGCTAACTGGCCTGAAACAATATTATAACTACCACACATTTTTTCAGATGCGCATAAGGACAAAAAAATAGGTACTCAGTTTCGCTAACAAGGGCCACTTCATTTTTACTATTCAAAACGCAGCCAATATTTCAGATTGTAATACAAACATTGCTTATTTGCAACAATCCGTCGTACACAACTGAGATTTGTGAAATATTATTGTTATGCCAGACGCATTAAAACGAAACCAGAATGATTACACTTACGTTATAATTTTAACCCCTACGTGAATGTATGACATTTGTTGGGAGCTTTTTGAAATTTGTCTATTCGCAATTCCTATTTGAAACACAAAATGTATTGAATTCGATCGGAAATATTCAATTCTTCTCATTTTTTGAAATTATTCAGAATGACTATGATTAGCCTTCCTAGAGAAATGATTCACTTCGTCTCGGAATGTAATATACTGTGTAATTTCAATAGTGTGTGTAACCAGAATAGTCTAAGAGCTAGCAACGTTTTCGAGAGAGAATTGTAGGTAGGCCAGTTTTCAGATATGTTATCTCTCTCACTCTCCCGGACGTCATACGGGCGATCTGGCAGGCGGTAGTGGTTGCGTTCATTAGTGCGCATCGTACCTGTGCAGGTGAAAAATCAATTTTTCAAATAATTTCAAGAAGCTTTTCTGTTTTTTCATTATTTTTGTTGACTTTTTGCAACATGAATTTATTATTGCCAGGCATTTTCATAGTTGTTTAAACTATGCCAAGCGCTGATTTTGAATTGAAAAAAAAATTGTTTTCAAAATACTTTAGTATGGTTGTAATCTTTACAGGATGTTCTTTGATTATCTAAAAATCTAAAATTAATTTGCCAAGCAACTATTCGACTCGAATCAAATTCGTCCACATAATTTCGTCGCCGAACTGCAAAATATACATTTTAAAGAAGCCCTTGTTCATTTTTTTATTGACCATTGGGCTGGTGATGAAATGGCTCCTATCATTGGAAATAAAATAATTTATGTGAACTTCAACAAGTGCTATTTATACCGAGTTGAAAGTAATAAAGTTATTAAAACTGTTGAAGAAACATTGTCTTGTGAAGAACATGAGGAAGCCGATTCTCGGATAATATATCACATTTGCCAAATAAATGTCGATTCCGAAAATGTGATACGTTGCTCAGATACAGATATTTTAATAATGGGTATTTCTTGGTAATATGGATCATTTGAATGCATCACTAGAACTCTGGATAAATTTGGGAATAATCATGAGCGATTTATAAACGTCAATTAAGTATATGAAATTCTAGGCAGTTCTGTATCGAAAGCTCTACCGTGCTTTCATGCACTCACAGGATGTGACTACATGCCGGCTTTTTTCCGGAAAGGTAAACTTCGACCTTTTAAACTGTTGGAGCATTCTGAACAGTATCAGTTAGCTTGTCAAAATATCGTAACAGATGACGAATTGCTCGATGAGACATTTAAGATCTTAGAAAGGTTAATTTGCCATATTTGCAGAGTTCGTGATTCTTCGAACGTTAATGAAGCTCGGTTCCATCTGTTTTCGAACACTTACCGGTCTAAAAAATTGGATGAAATGCCAGCAGTGATGAAGATGATGATGGTGATTATCAAGATGTCTCCTTTTTTTGTGACACTATTATAGATTAAATATTCAACCTAATTTTTTTATATAACCATGAACATTTTTGTCCATTTTGATACTTAAGATTGACCATTATATTAATTTAGTATAACAATAAATTATTATTTTGGTACCGTATTAATTCACATATTAATTCAATAATTTTTAATCCTTATACTGTAAGGTATTCAACAATTATTTCTAGACTAAGCAAAATAATACCACATCACTTTTTACTGTTAGATCGGTCTGACTGATGTTTTAACAGTCGAATAGTTGCTTGGCAAATTAACTTTAGATTTTCAGATACTTAAAGAACATCCTGTATAAATTACAACCATACTAAAGTATTTTGAAAAAAAAATTAATTCAAAATCAGCGCTTGGCATAGTTTAAACAACTATGAAAATGCCTGGAAATAATGAATTCATGTTGCAAAAAGTCAACAAAAATAATGAAAAAACAGAAAAACTTCTTGAAATTATTTGAAAAATTGATTTTTCACCTGCACAGGTACGATGCGCACCGATGAACGCAATCACTACCGCCTTCCAGATCGCCCGTATGACATCCGGGAGAGTGAGAGAGATAGCATATCTGAAAACTGGCCTACTTAAAATTCTTGTTTTCCCGACGTTGCTAGCTCTCATACTAGAACTTATACAATTTGTGTGAATTTCTCACAAGCCTGATGCTGGATGGAGCAAAAGAAATATTTCTGTTTCGATATGAAGTTTGGACGAACTTCCTTCTCTTTATCTTCTTCGGATCGAATATTAATAGTTAGAAAATTGAGGTATGTGCATATCATTAAACATTTTCGAGATGAATTTCTGCGCCATTGAAAGTTCAAATTTGGGACATTTCATTCATGAGCACCTGCCCTAATTTCGTGCTCAGGTGCTTGGAGGGAAGCGAAAAAAAGTTAATTCGATTATCTCACCAGTCTTCGAATACGCTCACCGACTAGGTATTCCGGGAGTGGAAACTGATATATAAGACAGTGTTTATAATCATACCCGAAAAAACTTCATCTGCCAACTATTGCATTATGTACTCAATGTTCGAAACCAAATGAATGTCCTGAATAAGTTATTCTCGACTATGAAGAATTCAATGAGATACCAGTAGCTATATGTTCCCACTTGGAAATAGATGATTTCATTTTTTGTAGTTGGTTATGGAATTTGAATTATTTCATTCACAATTGATACATTATATACATATGGTTTCTGTAGTATAATACCATATATATTATTCACGAAATTTCTCTAATTGAATAACATGATAAATCTACTATTACGCCATGCTAGTTCTCAAGTTTTTTATTGCTCAGTTATCAACTACACAATAGTACGTCTTATGCACGTTCAGCAAAAAGTTCACTTTTGGCCATAAAGACATAGAGAACTGCATATTGATATTTTAAGTTTTGTAACGATATCATCTACTTCCATAAAAATGGAAATGTTGCCAAAACAAAATTGAAAACCATGGTAAATCTCTTGTATTTCGCATTGCATAAAATACACAGGCCACTTGTCTCATATTTGTTGAACTTAAGGAAAAAAGCAGTTTCCCACACTAACGCATGAATGCATTTCTCTCAGCTTCAGTGCGGAATAGGATTTTTTCCACACTAGTGTGAAGAAGTTCTTCGACCACTCTAGCGTGAAAAAATAGTTTATTCGCAATTAATCGAAAATATGCCCATTTCTAACCATCTTTCTGGTTGCTGAGTGAAAAGTCGTTAAGTTGAACGGCGACCAAACAATTCGACCTCTTGGTACTTCAAGAATTCGTCTTCTTTTTTAAAACGTCATTCTGCTCATCGAAATAGTGAAGTGTTTAGACCCCCGCTTATACTCACACAAAAACGCAGTTATACAAAACGAGCTATCAATTACACGAGATTACAGCTATTACACATTATCTCTGTACCGAACGAACAGAAAAAATATGGGTAGTCAGTTTCTCCCTAAAAGACTCCACGTCTTTTAAATAACTACCACACTAGTTTCCAAAAATAGCACGTTTTCTCCAGTTCGGGATTCAGCACTGAAGGTTAGCCATTTTTATTTCCGAAATTACCGTAAGAATTTCAGTAAGTAATCCAAACGTTTTTTTATTTGCAGCAATCCTCGTGCAACATGGTCTTTCACGGAATGTCAAATTCCAAGCAATAACAGTTCTTTTATTCAATCGTACCTGAATGGAAGTTTGTTATTTGTTTAATAATTTCGCTATTATCTGTTATAGCCGTGGAGAAAGTATAGTGCATAACTCTGGACTGCACTCGTATGATTTGCAGCATTCTCCTACGGCTCATGTTGCAAACTTCATACTCGTCGGAAATCACTCCACTCCTTTCTTCCTTCCTCGTGAAATAATATACTATTTTTCTCTCGAAAAAAATGATAAATTTACTGTATTGACCGGCTATTGGCGGCGTTTCGACTACGCCAATTTTGAAAAGTAGCACTTCATATATGTCAGAAAGTTGTTTTTCGCCAGTGAAGAAATAGTAGTTTGTACAACAAGAGTGGATACGGTGGCCATATCGCACCAGGACGAAATTTGATCACGATGTCGTAGGTCGTAGGCTCAAAGGTCCGAGGGCGATGTAGCCAATATCAATTCGGGTTATATAGTTATTTTTTTTCACCAGGAAAATACTTTAGAATTCTCTTTCAAGTACCATATTGGTAATCAATTTTGGATTCAGAGTATTTTTTTCGATATTTATATTTATCGACATCCATCGGAAATTCCAAAAATTAATAGTACCTGACAAGTTACAATATTTCAAAAGTTGAAAAAAAGTACACAAAAAATCGGTTTTAGTGAGACTCGAACCAATAAATTGACTTTCATGAAAAGTATTGTAGACCGTCTCAGAGGGCGTACACCATAACCAATTTGGCCCTTCGGACGGTACAATTTTTGATGATTATTGCTGTGAAGAGTAGATGTAAGTCCGTCAATTGTTCAATTCCATAAAAAAAAACATAACTCGTGACATTTCAAACTTGGAAGTTAATTCGCCAAAATCATTGATTTTGGAAAATGTTTTCTTGAATATTTTTTATAATTAGGTAGTCAGATCAAAGTTGTAACGTTTCTACAAGGTTGTTTCTGGTAACCAAGTATTTTGTTCTCTGTGCTCGGTGGAATTTGTATACTACCTTGTGTGGATTTGAATTCATAACCTTTCAGTTGACTGAAATCACCTACCGTTTAGTAAACTATAAAGAAAAAGTATCTCTATCCGACCAAGCGAGGAAAATTTTTCTTTCCACACAAGTATGGAAAAGAACTCCTCCCAGGTCTAGGGCAGAAGAGTAATTGTCTGCATTAGAGAGGAAAGAAATACTTTTCCACATTAGACTGAAAATTACTTTTCCTTATACCCCTATGAAAAAACTACTCACCAACTTGACAGTGTTGCCGGCCTTCTTCAGGGCATCTACGGCGATCGCGTGCGGCACGTCGATGACGGGCACGTCGTTCACCGACAAGATGGAATCGTTGACGGAGAGCCGTCCGTCGGCCGACGCCGCTCCGCCCGGTATGAGCTTGGTGATGTAGATGGCGGTGTCGTCGCCGATGTGAGGGTTGTCGGTGCCGCCGGCGATGCTGAAGCCGAGACCGGATCCTCCACGCTCGAGGACGATCTCCTCGTACTCCCACTCATCGTCGCCGTTTATCTGAAACAGACGAAGAACGTGATGAACGTTAGGGTTTGAGAATACCAGTCGAAGGAAGTTGTTGTACTCTCCGGAGTCCCCCAAGGTACACATCTAGGACCACTCTCATTCAATGTGTTTATAACTGATATTGATGAATCTTTTAGCCACTCGAAGTTCCTTTCATTCGCCGACGATCTAAAGCTTTATTTTATTATCACTAACATTACCGACAGTTAGAACCTCCAGTAAGATCTGACCAATTCATCCGATTGGTGCACCAAGAATTATATGAATTGAACGCTGCTAAATGCTTAAAATTATCCTTTTGCTGCTCCATAAACTAAATAACCTACCCATATACAGGGTGATTCAAAAGTACTTTCAAACTTCAGGAGGTGATTCCTCACAATATTCTAATATGAATTGTGCAAATAAATAAATGACCGGAAACGCTTCGTTTCCAAAACACAGGATGTTGAAGTTTTATTTTCGTTTATTTCAAATAACTTTTGAAATACTGAACTTAATTAAACGAAACTTGGTAATAGGAGGTTTTTGAGGAGTCGAATTCGAACCTGATATTCTTATTGCTCTTACTCGTAAGGGGCGCCACCTACACGTTTTTTTCTTTTTTAAAGATTCATAACTTTTTTGGGCGTACTTCTAGCACATTTTTCAGTGAAAAAATCGATTCCCCTATCATATCTACGTGAATAAGCTACCCTTGTTACTAGTCGCTGTAAGCAACCGTTTTCTAAATATTTGGACTTGAAAACTTCAAGTCGATTATTTGACAATTGATGCATGTTGAAGTTATTACGAATATTTTGCATTTTTCACAAGAATGCTTTGGAAATAAGTTTGACGTTTGTGAGTAGTTTTTGTAATTAAATATTTTGTGACAGACGTTTTGTTGAAGTTTCCGTAAGTAGAAGTAGAAAACACTTATTTTGAAAAAATGGATTATTTGAACAATAATGCTCATTTAGCCGATATGCATTTCGTTTATGGCCTTGCGGATGGCAATGCGCGCGAAGCGAGACGTTTTTACCAGGAGCGATTTCCTAATCGAGTACTGCCTTCAGCTCCAACATTTGCTAGTCTCCACTGTCGTTTGGCAGAAACAGGTAGCATTAAGAGGGCAGCTGATATTATTGGAAGACCACGAGCAGTTGGAACCCCAGAATTGAAAGAAGCTGTTTTGAACGCTCTCGAGGAGAATCCAGAAACAAGCACAAGAGTAATTGCTGAAGCTGTCAATTCTACTCAGTCCACAGTTTGGAGAATTATCCACGATCAACAGCTCCGACTGAATGACGCAACTCACAGACACTTTTTAGAAAATGCATTGCCGGGACTACTTCAGAATGTACCATTAGAAATTCGTATCCGCATGTGGTTTATGTATGATAGAGCTCCGGCCCATTTTAGCGTTGTAGTCAGTGAATTCCTTAACACAGTCTATCCAAATCGATGGATCGGTAGGGGTGTAGAAGAACCTAACCAGGCGTGGGCACCAAGGTCCCCAGATCTAAGCCCGATAGATTTTTATTTTTGGGGACATTTGAAGTCACTAGTTCATAAGAGTAGTGAACGAGGAAGATCTAAGAAATAGTAGACGCCTGTGAAACAATAAGAAATACACCAACAATTTTTGAGCGGGTACGAGATTCAATGACTAGACGACTGACTCCCTGTATCTTCGCTGAAGGTGGACACTTCCAACAATTTATTCGAATACAATTTAGTTTCGTTCCTTTTAGTTTATTCTACATATTCAAAATTTCACGAAATAAAATGTTGACATTTCTTGCAAATTTTATTGAAACAAATACTGATAATGCACCCTTGATACAAAAATAACTATTTCACTGAACGATGTCATAAAGGAACGTACCCAACAGTAATGACCTCTTCAAACGAGTAAAACGTCAAATTCATTTCCAAAGCATTCTTGTGAAAAAAGCAAAATATCCGTAATAACTTCAACATGCATCGATAATCAAATAATCGACTTGAAGTTTTCAAGTCCAAATATTTAGAAAACGGTTGCTTACAGCGACTAGAAACAAGGGTAGCTTATTTATTTATTTATTACCAAGTTTCGTTTAATTAAGTTCAGTATTTCAAAAGTTATTTGAAAAAAACGAAAATAAAAATAAAACTTCAACATCCTGTATCTTGGAAACGAAGTGTTTCCGGACATTTATTTATTTGGACAATCCATATTAGAATATTGTGAGGAATCACCTGAAGTTTGTCAAAGTACTTTTGAATCACCCTGTATATGAAAACAATACCTGTTTTCAAACAGTACAATCCATCAAAGACCTGGGCATCCTTTCGACGTCCGACCTCAACATAACGTTCAAAGCACTCAAGATGCTTGGCTTCATTAAAAGATGTTCTAGAGACTTCACTTCGATTAACATCATTAAACTACTCTATTGCACGTTAGTCCGTCCTCACTTAGAATATTCAGCTTGCGTATGGTCTCCTCAATATAATACCTATATGAAAAATCGAAGGAGTTCAACATGCCCTATTACGTTTCATAGCTTCGAAATGTTGTCAGTCATCACCGGAAGACGATCGCGGATTCCAGCGATCGAAACGTCGTGAATGCACTCAACTTGAAACTCGGTTTCAACAATTCTTAATATTGTTACGAATCTCTTAGCGCCGACCCTGACGATCGTAAACGCAGGGATCGGAAAGCAAACGTAATTTTTCCAGGAACTGTTGATCCGCGTGGAGAATTAGATTAGATCATCGAGGCCCTTCTCGAAGATTCTCCATAGACGTACGCAGGTATAAATACGGGACACACTTCATCGCGGGACACTTAGTTATTTAGCGAGTTATTTAGGTAGATAGAGTTATTCAGCAGAGTTTTTTTTTTTTTTTTTTTTTTTTTTAATGGCCTTGGGTAGTTACCCATTCGGCCAGTTAGAACTTAATTGGATCACTATAATGCATTCAGAGCCAAGAGGAAAGAGCTATGTGCAGAAGTCGAAGTGGAGAATTACTATGACAGAGAGTTTATCAGGGTGTTTAGAACCGAGCGTTGGAAAGTTAGCGGAGCAATCGAAGAGTTGTAATAAAAGTAGTTTAGTGTTGTTTGGAGTTTTAATCAACGAACTCGTCAACGAACCCAAGGAAAAATCGTAAGAATATTACTTCACAACATGGTTAAGGCTTTCGCGGCCGAGGTTTCAGTATCAGTATTACTACTTTTCTTCGGGTTTGAAGGCCGTCGTTTTATTATTGATGCAATAATTGTCGAATTTTCATAATGACATGTTCCATGACATTTCATAGCCACCTAATACAAATTATGTCGAAATAATACAGTTTTTATATAAACTTGTATTTATTTCGGAAACCTGACTATTCAGGTATAGGAACATGACACATCATTTGAAAGGAACTTCAATTGTCTTTCAGGATTTTCGAAAATATACAGGATGTTCCATTTGAAAAAATGCACTTTCCACCACTTTTGTATGTATCGGTAAAATCACAAATTTTGAACGACCCTGTATAATGGAGAAAAAATTTCCTTAGACACAACTAATACACAGGGCATTGTCAAACTACATTAAAAATTTCAGCTCTCTTCGAATCCAAATACCACAGTAATAAGCATTTGATTAAAGCTACGTTTCGCACAAAAAATAAGGAAATCAATGAATTTCTCGAAAACCACTAAAGATTGGTATAGGGAAGTATCAAACAAAAATAATCGGAAAGCAATAACAAAGCGAGAAATGCAATAATATATAGGGTGTCCCATTTAAAATATCAAAGTTGTTGCTACTTTTCAATATAAGCGGCAACGTCGCAGCGCTGAAAATATTTCAGATCGATAGAACAGAACTAATTACCCAAGAATTCAAATTTTCGAAATAATCCTATGTCCCGTTTTCTAGAAATGTCTAATAGGCCATTGAGTTTGGGACACCCTGTATAGTAGAATATAAACATGTGAGCCTAAACTCACTGCAAAACAATGATGATGTTCACTTTCTGAATAAGGTATATGAAATTGTAATAACATTGATGAATTCATGAAAGAATTCGAAACGAAATCTGATTGGTCGTGAAGTCAGAGCTCATATCGATGACAGATGCAGTTTTCCTACTGTGAGTGCGGTGAACCGGGGCTTCTGATTTCAGCCTTACCATTGGTTGAAAAATGACTGTTGTCGAATTCCACCAATATTGTTATTGTTGGGTTGAAGTCACATCATAACAAGATGCATATATTCCTGGTACGATCTCCGGTTCGATATTGTTTCGTCAAAAACTCTAAACAGGATCAATCATATCCATGGAATTTACTGCGATTTCCAGTAATTGGTTCAAGAATTCTGTCATCTTTCGACATTTGCATTCCAATTATTCAAATTTTGCTCGAAGTTTTCCATAATGTTATTGTTCCTTTCAACTAGCCATTTATCGTTTCCAGTTCAATCCTCTACCGTATTTTTTTGTTATTCGTCGTTTATCTGCCGTTGCTGTCAATTATTAGTTGTTTTCCGTGTGTTTAGTAGTTAATTTAAGTGTTGTTTCAAATAGTGTTTCTTAATAGATATCAAATGTTGTTGTTTTATTCGTGAACGAAATAATCAATCATCTATTCAAGTCTATATCAAGTTGCGATGGTTAGTACAAAACATTCAATACACATGTACACAAGTTAAAAAAAGTTCATCTTGCTCAGTTTTTACTTTGGTAGAAGTTATATTTGTCTTATTTGCTGATTGCTTTTCAGAATTTCCCACTTTAACATATTTATTTCAAGTTCCAGCATTAGTGACAATGGTTGTACATGACCGGTTATAGGATGCAATAACAAAAATTTCAAATCATGGAATGAAAGTTCTTTTGGGAGAGTGTTTTCAATTACGGTCTTCTTGTACAGCGCCATAATAGCCTGCACTACCGCACTCTTCCTACAGAATTGAAATTACTCAGGTTGATCTGAACTATAGATGGTCCAATTCATTTCTAATTAAACACTATAATGCTCAATAAACTTTATATTGACGTGAGTACTATTTTCTCCTCGATTTTTTCCATGTAATCCAATAGTCCAACTCCACTACCTCTCACGTCGATACCGATATTTCAAAAAATCTTGTCAAATTATCTGAAAACATTCAGCACATAATAGTAAAAATTCCTTTGAATTTTAATATTGATTTCTCACAACATATATCGAGAATATAAGGCAATTGCATTATCTGTAATATATGTATCAAGATGCATATCTGTATTTACGTCTAAACAAAAACAGACAAACATAAAAAATATAGCGGATTCTCATGTGAGAACTAGTACAATTTTTGACAGAACTCGTGTATCTTCATCCTTTATCATGTAGAGTGTTGAAAAAAGAAAGTAACACACTGACTCTGCACGAGTTCTTCCGAAAGAATTCGCTGATAGAAATTTCGTCGAACTTCATAATGTCATGTCTAGAGTTGCCGCTTGACGCCATCTGTAAAGACATTTCAAGAATGTGAATTTCCCTGGATGTCATTATCAAGTGAGCCGTAGTAGGTCTAGCGTTTTCGACGAGAACATTAACATTGTACTGGTATAGAAGTCATTTCACACACAGAGTGCGGTACATAAATCATTCTGTTCAACTTATTGTTGATGAGACAGAAGAGACAATTGTGGATGTCGTGTGCAAGGATTTTGCTGCTGCATCAGGTAATGGATTATGTGAAAAAACAGCAGCTATGTTACATCCGTATCATTGTTTCGTAGGCGGTTGTAAGCATGCATCTGCATTTGTGATGTGAGTGCACCGAAGAAGTGAAGAAGTGAAGAAGCGAAGAAGCTTCACCAATTGAAATAACTTCGTACTGAGTAGAATCACGACTATTTAAAGTTGGAACATCTCAGAATAACAGCTGCTGATTTCAGTGCTACAAATAATGATTGTCCACCGAGTTAAATAGCTGACAGGTCAATATTCATAGATGGAATTGTGGAAACTGGATTAAGAGAACAACCTACCGCAAAATAACAAACGAAATACCAAAGCATTTCAGAGTTTGATTAATCGAATCAACAATATTTGTAGCTCTCAGACGAAAGGAGTTTCGATTCAATTATATCGCCAACAACGTGAAATTTGAAAATCTTGATAATTCAAGATCTAGGAATAGCTTTGAAAAAACATTACTCTTCCACCGAACACTTAAGGAAATTCAATTCGGAATCCTATAAAAATCATTTTAATATCCAGTCAATACCCTCATTACGAAACTTGTTTATCGCTATTATTTCATATTTCAAACATCTTCTGAAACAAATTATCTGAATAATGAGAAAAAAATTCATTCATTCATTTTCAAGATATAATGTTAATTCTCCATTGACAATTTTCTGTTCACTGTTAATAATAATAATAATAATGTTTAATCAAAAAATAAAATTTGTATAATCAATTACATAAATATTTGAATCACTAGTAAATAAACATATGAGCTCACAGAAGCAAGGAATTGCTTGTGCGTGAGGATAAACACATACGTAATACAAGTACAGAAGAATTATTGTAAATAACTACATTAAGAAAGTACAATCATGAGTTGCTAAATACCAGAGACAAATTCAAGACAACTTTTTTCATCAAGCTGTATTTTCACAATCAGGAAATTTGCCATATCTATATCGTTTTTTTTTTACAATCAGGAGATCAAAATGAATAACTAGACTCAGTAAGTTAATTCCTCATATTAACGAATCACTGAAAAATACCCCATTTGTATTGATGATCTATTTTTTTAGTTTATATTTGAAAGACTTTATATTGTCAATCGCTTTCAGTTCTAATGGCAAGTGATTATATAATTTTGGACTCAGATATTGTGCGCTCCTCTGTCCAATATTTTTATCATATTTAGGGACCCTCACCATTCCATCTCTACCACGAGTGTCATGATCATGTTCTATAGGTTTCAGTTGAATCAGTGATCGGTGAGTGCTCAATATAATCCTCTGGCAATACAACTGTCTCACATCGGGCACCTCACTGATCCCGTAAAGCCTGTCACTAGGAAAAGTCAATTTCTTTTTCTGAATGATCCTCAAAATCCATCGTTGTATAACGTTAACCTTTTCCAAGTGACAATCAAGAATCCCGCCCCAACCCAAAATACCGTAAGACAACTGGGATTGAATTAAGGCAAAGTAAACCGCTTTCAACTGACGTGTATCCAAATAGTTTAATAAGTACCTGAATCTATCAATCAGACCTCTGATCTTGTTTGATACAGAGTTAGCGTGTGAATCCCAGCGTAGATGCCTATCTATAACTATACAAAGATATTTTACAGAATCCGATTCGGGTATTCTGGTACTTTCATCAATATTCAAATCTCCCAGCTGAGATACATCATTCTCATATGATGTAAACGACATATAACGAGTTTTATCGACATTGAGAGTGAATTTATTGTGTTGGAGCAATTTTTTATTAATTGAAAGTCAGTTTCCGCTTTGCATTTCAAATCTTGCCATCTATCTGCATTATATAATATTGCTGTATCATCAGCAAAGCTAAGAACTGTTCCCTCTGAATTGAGAAGCAGAAGACTGTTTATGTACAGGGTGAACAATAATGGGCCTAAAACAGTGCCCTGTGGCACTCCATAGGTAACAGTCCTAGCTTCGCTGATACTGCCATTCACACTAACCTGCTGTTGCTTATCTGCCAGATAACTCTTGAGGAGATCGTGAATTTTGCCTCTGATACCGTACGAAAATAATTTCCTCAACAATGTTGTATGACAAACCGTATCAAACGCTTTGGAGAGGTCTATAAATAAACATAAAATGGGCTTTTTTATCAATGGCATCATATATACGTTTTGTCAGTGAATGGATGGCATCTTCCGTTGATACCCCCGCTCTAAAACCAAACTGACGATCGGAAATTACTCCATGTCGGTTCAAGAAGCTGGTTATCTTCTTTTTCAGAATTTTTTCAGCAATTTTGGATATCGATGAAATGACTGAAATAGGCCTGTAATTACTGATGTTTGTTTTGTTACCTGTTTTGTGTAATGGTTTGATCAAACCAGTCTTCCAGAACCTCGGAAATTGAGCGGAATCGAAACATTTGCCGATCAAAAATTTCAGAGGATGAACAATGAGATCGGAAACCTTCTTTAAAGTTTCCGCTCTCAGACCATCTAATCCAGGAGACTTTTTAGGTTTGAGACTGTTTATGATTCTTATAATTTCGTTTTCTGTCGGTGGGAACAAATACATCGTGTGGTTCAGCATAGGAATATCGTCTGAAAACCCTTGGAGTTCCAGAATTTCATTGGCATAGTTCATAACCAAGCTGAAAAATCAGCTGTTTTTATTATCCATAATATATTCATTCCCTCCTAGATTGATTTTTTCAATTTTAATTTCATTTTTACCTCTGCCAGATATATTATTGATGCATGTCCTTAGTTTTCTTGAGGATCCATTATTGCTTTCTATTTGTTTTTTTACATATTCTTTTTTTGTTTTTACTATTAAATTATTTAATTTATTTCTATAGGTTTTATTCTTGTGCTAAATTTAAATCATTTGGATCTCTTCGAAATCTGAAGTACAATTTATTTTTGGTCGAGATTGACTTTAGGAGGCCTTTAGTGATCCATGGTTCTCTACTACTTTTTTTGGAGGACACTCTCACAAAATTTGTACAGTTTTGTATATGATTATTCAGAATGTTAATTAACAAATCTGTAATAGTATCTACATTTTCTGTTGCGTAGTCAAAATATAGAAAGTTATCGAACTGGGATATGAAAAAAGATAGGGATTGAAATTTCATTTGTTTTATATGTCATTCATTGTTTTTAGTCGTAGATCTTACTTTTGTTTCTACTACCACGGGTACATGTCATTAGACTTATTTTAGTCTGTGCTCGATGAATAAATGGATGAATGAATCAATAAAGAAATCAATTTTCATCAGTTCCAACAACAAATTTTAGGAAAATGCTTTCAAAAAGTACCACGTAATATTTACCGGAGAACTAAGGGAATAATTAAAAACGAATTCGTGTAATGAAAGGAGTACTCCGAGAAGTTCTTCCAGATCAACAGTTTTCTTTCCTCACTGTTTTTGGCCATCAAAGCTGGCTACTACTTGAAACCTTGTACTGTCCAAACAATATTCAATACATCCAGTCGTAGAATAAATTCATATCTTAGTTTTCAAAAACAGAATGAATCGAGAACATCATTCCAAATGAGTACGGAATTAAAAAAAAAATCTGTAGTGATTAACTACCTCAACAGCACAAAGGTGCTGATTTCAGCACAAGGGTGTAGCACATGTTAAACTGTGCGTGCATATGGTATTTATTGGGTTAGGTCGCTGGTAATGATAAGGAGTGATACCAGTCATATTATTCTCTTTCGAAATATGTTTCCGCATGCGTCAAATTCCACACATCCTCCTCAAAACGTTTATTCGTCACCACGTCAAAAACCTCCAGATAACTTCCGTAAGCTTTTGTGTGAGTATATCTGTTATTCCTCTAAAGTCCAGTTGTACACACCAGGTTCACGTGTAGTTCCAGTGAACTCAATTCAGTTGCTAGGCATTAGCCAATTCAATCTTCTAATGTTTGACAACTGATCCAAGTTCAATTCAACAACAGTTCACTGGATTGTGTACAGCTGGCCCTAAAAGTAAAAATTTCACCAAAGTATTACAAGAAAGTGAACATTGAGCATACCGCACGTGTCGACGGAGATCTGTGTTTCGTTTTCACCTCGCCGCCCATCTAGGTTGTAGGTATCACACGAACGCTAACTAAAACAAACGCAGCACCAAACAAAACAACGAAAACACGGACTCACTACGAAAAATGCATCAACTACGTAACGAGTGCCTATCGGCAAACCGTTAAAACATCGTTACGACGATTTCGAGGTCGAAAAAATTATAGTTCTCGATAACCGTTCATAATACTAAGCGATTTTGCGTGAAAAAATTCGGTGGCCGTGAACGCGCCAAGCAACTGAAAAACTGAAATGATTCCCAACCTACTTTTGTAGTGATTCTATTTACGTATTACTAAGATTTCGTACGGAGTGGGTCGAAAAATGGCAGGCGAATTTGTCGATAGTTCGGCGTCTGGTTGTTCGATGCACATTTGAATTTCACGGATATTAGTCCAATATATTCCAGAACATATGGACACATTTCACACTAACAAAAATGAGCAAGTATTCTTTTTTGTTCATTGTTCAGTACGGAAATAAAAACACATGAGCAGAATATCTTTCAAATCTCATATTTAAGGGTATCCATGCATGGACAAAAACGTAATCCAGAGTGAAATATTTAGTGTCGTTTCATAATGAACTAGATATACATTCAACATAAAAAAATAACTTCAATAACCCGAAATTAACTCGTTTTTTTAATACATGGATGCCTTCAAATTGTAACAATTATATGGTTGAGATATTAATGAATAATTTAATTCAATATCTATTACAACACATACGTACACGAACTCTTTCGTTACAAACTAACTTTCCGCAATAAGATTTCGAAAAAAAAAAGGATACTTACCGGTTTATCTCCAGATCCAAGAAGAGGGGAGTGAGCCTGAAACAAAATGAAATACTGTCAAAATGATCGCTCATAATTTGATATTATGTTTATTCAAAAAAGTACAATGTGTTATTTTTTTTATATGCAGATTCATACGAAAGGGAAGCCCTGTGATGTTCGAAGAACACCGCGCGAATCAAGGGACAGGAGATACGAATTAACATTTACTTTGAGTTTCTGAAGTTTGTAAGCCTCAGGAAAAACCTCGGGAAAAACCTCTCTTGACAAGGAGTTCCAAACCTCAGCTGTTCTATTGAAAAAACATCCCTGAGCAAGAGAGGTTCGACAGGTTTCCAAATTCACAACAAAGGGGTGGGAATTCTGTACACGTCAAGTCATCCGTGTAGATATTGCCAAGCGGGGAACGATTGATAACAATTCGGAAGAGCATCGACCGTGGAAGTATCTATAGAAAAGAGACAAGTCTCCGATTCTTCTACGATGTTCCAATGAAGTGAGCGAGTCTGTGAGCGAAGAATCACCAACAAGACGAATTGCCTTTCTCTGAATGGAATCGAGAAGCCTCAATGAATGTTTTGGTCCCAAACTCCACACATGAGAACTGTTTTCCATGACAGGTCGTATCTGAGCCTTGTAGATCCTTAGAAGCTGACGAGAAGTGAAGTATTTCTTCGCAGGAAATAGAAATCCAAGTTTCTGGGAAGCACTTTTGCGATCGATCTTACATGGTTTTCCCATGAGAGATTTCAACTGATCGTGATTCCTAGCATCGAGATACTTGATTTTGTGGAAATAGTTACTCTTGATATCTGAATATTTGATGATGATAGATCGGCTTTTCTTGAGAAGAGACATGCCTGGGTTATTGGTAGGAATAAGTGACGGTTTTTGTGGTAATAACGGAAAATGATGGATGTCCCGTAAAACCCCTCACCAGCCATAACCATTTTTATTACTGAAAAAATTATTTGATAAAAAGTAACTTTTTTCCATGCCGATAACAGTAAAAATGGAACATAACCAAGATAATGATTTAAATTTGACCTGATAACGACAAATTGTGGGATTTGTTGTCAAAATACCGTTTTACTACCGGTAACAGAAATATTTCAACTCTTCCTATAGGGAAGGGATGAGTGTCCAGAAACGGTTATAAACGGATAGTGAAAACAAGTTCGTTGCATATTGAAATAATTTTTGAAGTTAGGCTTGAGAGCTTGAGGCTTGAGGTTGTGAATTGTGAAGTTGTCATTATTCAATGCAAAAAATTTGCCATATGAAAAATGTCTTTTTTCCATGGAGATGCTTCTTAGTTCATGGGATACAGGACATTTTCTGATTTTGAGAAAAAAACAGGAGTGAGCCCTTTATATCTCTTCAATTCAATTTATTCATGGAACCCATATGAAGGAGAACCTTATGCTACATCAACATAATTGATTTCGAAGAAGATCGCTTTCAAATTCTGTAGCAAATCATACAAAAGTTTCAAACGAGTTAAACTTCAGATCCTCATTCATAATAAGTCCTAGAATTTTTGATACTGCCTTCCCGGCTAGACGTCCACCATCAATGTCAACATTCATATCAGAGATCCTCAATGATTGTTTGTTTTTCTTAGGTACGAAAAAAATCACACATGAACTGGCACACGACTTTGCCCTCATTTAACTTCGAATTATGCCTTTGAGATTGTTCAACTGAAAATTGAATAACCTCATCAATCTAGTTCAATCAATCAATAGAGTCTGCATACATGTGAATATGGTACTTGATTTAAGCGATTACAGTGATTTGTGAAAATCCAACGAGTTTTTATAGGAGCACTCAGAGATGGTCATTACAGTAGAAAAACCACCGAACATGAAATAGAGGTGGCTAGGTGAGATTTCCTCATAAATTTTCAAGTTTGCATAATACGTAGCATGGAGATCAATACTTATGTGCTCATAAAAACGGCTCGAAAAACGGTTGACTTCTACATTTCCTAACAAGCGAGCTAGTATGCCATCAAAATTCGTATTATTCGAGGTTTATTTTATTTGCCTTTACGATCAATGAATTTGAAATACTCACAACGTTGTTTAATATAAGTATATTCATTGAAAAATTCTATGGAATTGGGATAGCACCTCTGATGGCTCCAAATTTCAAGAAATAATCGTAATCCTGAAGCTTTGACAACCACAAATGCTTCCAATCAACAACTTCAAGTTCCCATACTATATAAGACTATTTCTCAAAAGATATTATCCCTTTTCGGTCCAACATTACACAGCCTACAACCGACACTCAAAAACACAAATTATTAAAAAAAATAGAATCGACCAAAAGGAATATTTTTTAAATACCTATTCAATATATTCCGAAGAAATATTATTATTTTTCTACATTCCACGCTGCTCTACTTGCCCCGCCGCTCTCATTCATTTTTTTTCTTCATACAATTAATGTTTACATATAAATACAAAACATTTAATTATTATTGTACTGTTCAAAAAACTACGCAAAGAGAATAAGGTTCAAACGACAGGCATTCAGTTGCCTTAAGGTAAGCGTCCATAGGTACGCATCGTACGTATCGTATAAAACGGATCGATTTGTGGTAGTGCGTCCACTGTATCCGTAGCGATCGGATTGCCGATGCGACGGTCGGCTTTTAAGTAACATTCGCATTTTCGTAGTGAGTAGACGATCGGAAACATTACAGTGTGTAATGTTTCCGATCATGGAAAGTGATGAAGAACTTGTCATTATTACTTTGTTATTAGATGAAGAAGAAAGGAGGGGAAATAAGAGAAGACATAGATTGTGGATACATGACATATTCAAAAAAAGATCACAATTTGGAGAATATCATACACTATTCACTGATTTGCTCCATGATATGCGTAACAACAAATATAATTAAAACACGTGTGTGTACTTAGTTTCGAAATGTAACAAAATTCAAATGATCTGTGAGGCGACCAGTGACTACCTATTGTGACATGCGTCCACTTATCGGCAATCCGCATGTTGTCATCCGCACCAGTCGGAAAAGTTGCCCCTTCGATAAATTTCATCGGCATTACCGACGGACCGATACGTGCGATCCGTCCGCTGCCGGTCAGTGGACGCATATGTATAACTTACTATACTAATAATTCTAAAATCCGTTTCGTACGATCCCTACGATACGTACGATGCGTACCTATGGACGCTTACCTTTACTGACCTCATTCCTAGAAGGGGTTTCACAAAAACCTCGACAAAAACAAATGAAATACAGAAACGATGTACTTACATCTGTTAAGAATATCAATTGGTGTTGACAAAAATTGAATGGGATTGAAATTGATTTTCAATTATGCTTCACCATAGAATAAAGTTCCTATACTCCTGGGGCCCGTTTCATGAAATTACAAGTAGTCTTGTAGCTACTAGAGAAAGACAATGCAGGTACAAGTAAAAAACGAGTAAAAACCAATTATTTATCATCGTCTTTCTTTGTGTTTCTCTTGTAGCTACAAGACTTGTACCTTCTTGAAATAGGCCCCTGGTCGAAGCAGTCATGTTCTTATCGAATCGCTACTGCTTCGCTTCATTTTTGAGCTTGCAGAGTCCCGCTACTGGGGCCATATTCTTGAATCGTGCGGATATATTATTTTCATTCGCATAGAATGACGTACGTAGAGCGATATGAAGTAGATAATATTACGTCTTGTACGGATTCATCTCGTGATTCATCTCAAGAATACAAAACAATCTCCAACAGAAATAACTAATAACATCGCTAAATACAGTTTCGTCCGTTTCAGTATTCTTACGAGATAAATCGGATTCTTCTTGTTGCGGAAGGGTAGCATTTCGAATTATTTCCGACTTAAGGGCATTGTTGTAACTCGCCTCGGAGGGATCGTTCAATCTCGTTTACTCGCTGCAGACTCTAGACATTACCGCTCATTAACAAATGTATGGAAGAGACGATTCTCTAGGCGACGTAGCATATTTGCAGGAATATTGCAGGATAGTGGTGTGAGCCGTAATCGTGAGCAGAAATGGGGACGCTCGTACTCTGCTCATTCTGGTCTAATAGTCTGAGAAGATCAAGTATTCGGTGGTGGCTGTGAGAGCTCTCCATTGAATTACTTCGTCGGATTCACTGAAAAGTCTGTGAATATTTATTTTATGGAAAGATGATGTATCGAGCTGTCTGCTCATTACTTTGTTGGAATGAAACTGACTCTAGAAAGTTCAATAGTGAAATTTTTTAATTGGATCTGAGGGGTGATCAATTCGTTTATGACATCAAAATGAAACTTCTGATGGAAATATTTTTTATTCAAATTACTCTCAATAGCCCCTAGAGTCACAGATGGGGTGGAGTTAATTGTTTGAGAAAAAAATAAAGCTTGACGGAAATATAAAAGGAAGTCAAAGATTCATTTCAGATTTTATAAAATACTCGATAGAATATAAACACCAATAAGTAAATCAATCATAGCAAAGTAATAAACTAGTGCATACTTCTCAGATGATTTCGACGCATGCACGTTGAAAGATATATGGACAAAAATTGATAAAAATTGATAAAACACATGACTTTATTCACAAAATCCCGATGAAATTAGCGAGTGTCTGGGGGTTTTGACCTAGGACTACAATTACTTACAGGACAAGAATTTATATTTTTTATGTGGGTTTTTTATAGTATTGCATATTGCAATGATTACCAAATAGTTTGTTTTGCTCTTGATTTTTTCATTGTTTGAAAATTATTATGACAAAAAATCAGCATAAAATTTTGCTTCGAATAGTAGGTATTTCTTTCCATTTGTGTGAAATTTCATCTGAATCATTACTGAATCATCCCAAAATAATGCTGAAATTCAATTAGACAGTACAAAAGACCATTTTCAATATAAAATCACCGTTGGTTAAAACGTACTAACTCAACTGGAATACTTGACAATTTTCAAATGTAAAGCCAGAAATATATTGCATTCATACGCATTCATATAAATTGTTTGTTTCGGTTGAATATCCACCATTCAGTACATTTGTCGCAAATTCAGTACATTTTTCTCTACGAGCATTCAGTAGGACATTGTGAAAATGGTGCGGGTTTGTTATAAACGACAGTTCTCTGTACATGTGTTTAAATGGCAGTGAAAATTTCGGTTTTCAGGAATTTATATAGTATTGAGTACTGTTTGAGTGTCATCATTTTGTGGATGAATTCTTTCTCCATAGTTATTTTGGGCTCTTAACCTACCGCCATGTCGAATTATTATGTTAGGCAGACACTAATCCCCCACTCTCACTTTCAGAAAATTCAAAATGACTCATTACTTATCTCATCTAAAAATTTCGTCGACTGAACTTCTTCAACACGATTCCGTACTTCCTTATCTGTTGGACAACACCTACATACATCTCGAATGAAACAGTTCTCAAGTCAATCATATGAAATTGTGATATCAAGTCACCCACAGAAATTTCACACTGATATCAGCAGAGACCAAAAAAGTTATATGATGTACGAGCCTAGATCGATTCACACCTGGTATAAACTCAAAATGTCTTGTATATTTCTCAGATAAAATTCATGCATACTTGTTTTACACTTTTATGGAATCTAATCGCCTTGCCGCCCCAAGTATAAAAATTTCACATAGCGCTAAAATTTCTTGACATAAGAAGATCAGTGATAAAAAATTCAACCTGAAAAGCCCAATTTTTTGAACGCCTACACTCTCCATACATCAAATGGCAGCTCCCCTTCGGGCCTATGGCCAACAAATAGTCCATCGTACGTTACTTTTATACGTTTTGGTGCGATTAGCCAGACTTGGCGAGTTTTTTCAGGACTTCAACTCGCTGCTCATAACCCACTATACATACCCTTTAACGGGAGCAAGGGCTTGTTGAAAATTTATGACTATCGGGTTTCGAGCACGCCCGCCACGTTTTTCACGCCATGTCTACTGGGAAATCGCCTAAACGGCTCATATATTTTAATTCAATGCGAATTACATCTGGCCTACAAGCCGAAAGAAAGTAACAGATGAAATTTTGCTACGCGAAAATATTTATTGCAGAAGGAACGAAGCAGTCGAGAAGGAATCGAGAGCATGGTAGATCAGATTTTTTATTTCTTTGCATTTGAAAAGTCTGATTCACCCCGTTTGAGAGTTACTCTATTCGGTATGTAGCAACTCGTAATATATGAATCTTATCGTGATGTTACCAATTACTTTTGTTCGACAAGAGAAAACATATATATAGAATTAAATCCCCTGTGGTAAGGATAGAACACTGAGACTATCGCCTCAGTTGTCTGTAAACAGAACTTTTGGACGAGTCGGCGCGCCAACTGCTGGACAAAACGAGAACTATTGAAACGCCGCAAATTTGAATACATACGGAGAGCATCGAATAATGATTATTAAGAAAAAAACAAGTAATTTCCTCTCATATCTCGCTTGAAGATAGCATATTTTCAAACATAATATTGTAGAATAAGTATTCATTATACTAATGAAATGTTAATTGTTTGAGCAAAATCTGTATAGAAAATATTTGGCCATTGCTCAATAACCATTATGCAGTGCTCTCCGGATGAGCCCAATAATAGACACAGTATTAAAATCGAGATTAAAATTTACAGCGTTTCACTAGTTCTCCTTTTGTTCAGCAGATGGCGAGCCGATTCTTCCAAAAGTTCTGTTAACGGACAACTATAGCGCTAGTATTTGTGTTCTATCCTTACCACAGGACATTTCATTCTATATTTAGGTTTGTGTGTTCCACTTCTTACTATTACGGTTCGGGAAGGGTCAGGAGCATGAGCAATAACATAAGAGTGTTCGAGTTATCATCGGACTGATTATATATGATTCGGCTCGGAAATAAAAATCATGTGTTCGACTTCTCAGACTTTTTTGCCAAAGTAGTTCTTGCTCAGTAGTGAGTATCGATTCCGAACTTTCGTTTCCACATTCGCAAAAAATTTGTAATTTGCTTGTTACCATAGGAATTTTTCGCGAGTTACCGCTCATAACCGTTCAGAACATGCGGCTATACTCTCATCTATTTTTATCTTCCGTTTATTACCGCTTGATACCTCTTATGAAACGAGACCGTAGTTGTATTTCGAATTCTGTTACTGTTTTACAAATGAAGACGACATAAAATCCTGCAAGAAGCGCTCGACTTTTCCCAAGACTTCTCCAGAAATGATAATAATGGTTTCTACGACTGTCTGGATTGTTTTATTGTGGATATTCTTCTGCTCAGAACTATAATCGTTCTAGAACAAATACTAGAACCATTCCTAAAAATAATAAGTCGCAACTATTTATTCAAACATCGAAGGTGGTATACTCGTACAACTTATAAATTAAAATTATTCAAGTTGAAGGTAAATTATAATTATTTCATTCATTCTCGAAGACAGTCAAAATGAGCCTGAAAAATATTCATTTTGAGCCTCGTTCTGACAGAAAATTCCTATCTTGATTCCGATTAACAAAAGCCATATACCTACATGAGGATAGAAACAAATCAGTTCAAATCATACGAAATGGGATACAGATTCGCTGAAATGCATTTTTATCTGAGATATGAAAATCTTGAGTAAACCTGGATCACTAATGTGAGATTAGCGAATTGCAGACTGTAAATACTAATAATGTGATTAATAATTTTACTTTCCCGATGAATCAATCGACATATTGATAGATTATTACTTCAAGACATTAAGCCCATAACACTCATGTAGGGTTCAGAACGAATCTACTTTATTGGACACAATAACTTCTAGCTTTGCTTCTAGCACTATTACTAGCACATTGGATATATATAGAGCAAAACTGAAATTTCCTCTCGAAAATTTAAAGTAACGGCCAAATAATCTCAAACGGTATTCTTCAAAAGTAATCACGAATAATCAATTGTCGTTAGAATGTTTTCAGAAAAATTGAAAAATGTTATAGCTTTCAGTGCCATCATTTTTCTATGGGACTGGGTTTTTTCGTGATTGTTTTTTCTGGATCTATCAAACTGAAGAAAGCCGCATGACAAAATTTGAACACAACTTTCCATTATTCCGTAGGAAATTTAGCTCTCACCAGTCCAGCGGCACAGTGTTAGAAGTTGTTTCGTAAAAAAATGGCTAAGAGCATCATATCATGAAATCTAGTGCTCCATTTAAGAACTGATGAAAGGAACGGTGTCAAAGTGGTCTCGAAACCTCGCTCGAAACACACTTTTCAGAAGATAAAGGGCATTTCAAAGAAGTGCGGTCAGTTCTTTATTTCCAACCCGTCATCGTATAGGTAGCAGTCAAGTCGAGGGTCAAGTGGACATTTTTGTTATCGAGAAGAAACGAAAAACAGAGTGAAACAGGATTCAGAACATGACCCAGAAAAGCATAGCGAGAATCGAGGTGTGAATTATTTGCAGAGATTTTTTCGAGCTGCAAACTTTTTGGAAAATAATTCTGGAGAGGAAGAGAGATTCGAAAGATTTGGTAGAAAAAAAAACACCAGTATTTGGAAAAAAATACAATCAATTCCAATTTCCTCGTTGAATTCCAAATAATCTAGGTTATGCTCTGGCAAAATTAAATTAGTGAATGACGAAGTAAATTACTCATGTCACATAGCTGATAGTAGTATAAGATCACATCACATGTAGATAAGTAATATTTTTGTGAATCATGAGTGTTACTGTTTGTTTCTTTTCATTTCTCCAGTTGTTAGGTAAACAAAGTCCAAATGATGATCTGAAATGGATAGTTGACAAAAGCCATCGGCCGAAGTCCAGCAGTTAGTAACTCCCGTGGTAACTCCTTACATCTACATCCTTGTGGCAGTCATTCTTCAATGGGAACGGCACAGAAAAATTCTATTCTCTGAACAAAATTCTACTTATTAATCCCATGGGTGAGTTTTCAGGTTGTTGTAGAAAAACATTCATTAGTAATCTCAAACAAACTCACTCTTTCTTATATACTCCCAAAAATTGGTGCCTATATTGACTCATACCGATATTTTCGAAACTGATTTTTGTTATTCATTATAAACTCGTCTTATACAGGGCATTTCTCAATAACATGCCAATATTGAAGTTATTTACGAATTCATTATGAGGAAAAAAATCGTATGAACTGAATGTCATAACTCTTTTCGTATTTTTGTAAAACTCAGTAAGCATCTTTCACGCATTGAGAGGCATTGTCAGCTGTACAAAATAATATTTCGTTCCTGCCAGCGGCGTTCTCACTGGACTTGCACTGAATCATTATCAAGAGAAAAGTGGGACGCTACTGTTTTTTCGAAGTGAAAATTATTTTTGAAATCCTGTTTTTTTTTCTGATTATTTTTTTCACTTGTCAAAATGTGACGTTTTTGACATTTCAACCAATAAAAGCGGGTTATTCTATGATTATTCTGGCCAATCATTCGATTTCAAACTGATAAAACTGCCTGGTCCTTTTGATAAAACGTTGATTACCTTTGAACTGTCAAAACTATACGGTTTACCGCGTCGATTCTATTGAACTGGCTCATATTTATATAAATTATCATGAATGAAGAGTTACCTTATTATTAGTAGTCATTCACTTTTCACTTTTCCAGCATAATAATAACATAACACATTTCAATGAACACTCAAACACGTAGATAGCTCATAACCCCAACTTTATGACAGATATAGCGAACGACCGATTCAAATATTTAAGGTTCCCTTAACTCAAATGAAGATGGCTCACAATTAGTTTTTATTGAATACAATTCATTTTTTGTTGTACGAGATGAATCCGTTGTATGAAGATTTTGATTCAACGACATAACGAATGATTTTATGTTCCTTCTGGCGCGATTTTCATTTCATAAGAAATTTTCAATTATCAACCTTGTACAATGAGAGGTGTGACGCCATCTCTTGGTATCGTCGGCAAGCATTTTCATATCCACTGCGTAAGCATCATATCTCTTCTGGATCATAGAGGGCACACATCTTTGTTTGACATTTCAAATTTGTAAAATTTTCATCTATTCTCCTTTCCTTCTTATGTAAATGAAATACTTACTGATCAATTAAATTGTTCTTCCTTCTATTTGTTCCAAAAATAATCTCTCCAAATACACTCGTTCTTCAAATTTAATAAGATAAATTTTCATTTTCGAAACACTCAAACTTTTTTATTTTGAGGCAAAAGCATTCAAACAAACCGAATTAGATAAATCACTCGTCCTACGGACTCGTGATTTTATCAATCGGTTTGTTTTCATACTTTTGCCAAATGAAAAAGTTTTTGTGGAAAATGAAAATTTATCGGGGGTTATATCCCGAGTGCACCAAGTTTAATCGGTTAAAATGTGTGCTGCACTCGGTGCTGCAATTCCATGATTCTCGAAATTTTGCTTAGCAAATGACTTGAATGTATGATAATTTGATAAAATCCCGAGACCGCAGGTCGAGGGATTTTATTTTGAATTATTATACACGAAAGCATTTGCTTGAAAGCAAAATTTTGAAAATCATGGAAATGCACGCATTTTGGTCGATTGAACTTGGTGAAGGAGCGATATATGTTTAGATTATTTCCAGAAAACATGTAAACTCATGAAACATCAAAATCGAACACAGGAACAATATAGTACCAGAGATAGTACCTGAAAAGTGATCCAAACGCCCGGTTTATTTCGAACATTTTAATCGGTTGAAAGGTCTAGTGCATTTAATCGCTGTACAACTCTGTAAAAACAGTCTAGCCTTCAACTGTTTCATCGTTTATTCGCATTGAGGAAAATAATCGATTAAATTTCAAGGACTCGTGGTATTACCTTCGAGAAAATCTATTTTATCGATTTTTCTCTGGTTGACGTAGGATTTTCAAACTGATCTGCAATTTCTATTGGAAGTGGAGACCTTCAGGGCATATTATGTTGATATGAAAATTTTTCTCAAAATCGAACCTTTCAAGTATCAGAATGTTATTAAGAAACACCCTGCATTGCGAGAGAATCATGCAGATAGCAGCTCTCCCCACCCCCAAGTTTTTTCACCCTTGGGATCTACTGGCTACAGCAGCAAAAGTACATCGCATCAATACCACGCAGAGAAAACTTCACAAAACAGCCGAATGAAAATTTGTTTGGAAGAAAATACATTATTCAAAGGCGGCTCCTCACTCGACTTTTCATTTATCTCGGGTTCCCATATGGATTTACTGTTGACGAAAGAGATTTCTTTTTCCGAAAGTTCCATAACGACGCCCTGATATTGCAGGAATTGGTTTGTATAAGATTCCGTGTCATATCGGGCCGCAATGGAGTAGGCATTTCATATACGTTGTCTCGAGCTTTGTCTCTGTAACACGGAAAGGAAAAAGGCAGCCCCTCATGATTATTTACCTCGGTATTTGCTCTGTTTTGGGTAACATTATGCATTAGAGAACAAATTGATTTTTTCAGATTACTTTTCTGGTAATCAACATTAATCGTCTCTTACCCTCGCAAGGTTCTGCCTTTCGGGCGCTCTTGTGAGAGTTTGATATGGGAAAGAGAACATAAAAACTCGTGAGGAATCTACGCCTGTGTGTGAATTGGCCGGAAAACAAAATGTCTTCAATTTCTCACTTCAACATTCTCTTAGATAATAGTGTCATAAATGACATTATAGTCTATACTGCATTTCACAACCTAGAAAATACGACATTCAGTGATTGAATACGTGATGAATTAATGTTTTCAGATACAGGCTATATAATATTCAACAGCCCTCGGAACTATTGTTCAGAACATTATGCTTTCACTTGACACAGCAACAACAGCAAAATAATATTTCAATTCCGACAGAATCATCAAATGAAAAATCAGTTTCCTAGACATATTCGACAATTTCCCTCACATAATTCTTTGTTAAATAAATTGAAGGGATTAAAAGGAATAGATACTACGAAAAAAAAATTGAAATCTCGGTAGGAGTTTTCAATAAGTATGCAGATGCATAAAAAACCTGGTGCGTTGATCCATATCCCGCATTCTACATTTTCAACAACCTCAATCAAGAGACGGGTGTGAAGTTATCCACATCCACAACATACACTGAGAAAAATTTACTCGATTATTTGTTACCGTGTCATTAAGTTGTTTTACGCATAATTCTATGCAGATTTCAATTCCATAGTTAGTGGATATTGGAAATAGAGTATGTGACTATCTGTCGCCTCGTCGAGGGGGAAAAATAAGGGGATATAGTGATGTGAAAAAACAAGAAACTTAATAACATTTTCAAAAGGCTCTGTCGAGGAATTTTGAATGCAGATTCAAATTTAGGGTGACAATTTACATATGAAACGAGATATGTGATCATTTGTCGGTGCGTCAGTGAGGGTGGAGTGGGGTTGAAAGACTAAAAAAATTCATAACTTTTTCAAAAGACTCTGTCGAGGAATTTTGAATGCATATTCAGATTCAGGGTGACAATTTACATATGAAACGAAATATGTGATCATTTGTCGCTGCTTCAGTGAGGGTGGAGTGGGGTTGAAAGACTAAAGAAATTCATAACTTTTTCAAAAGACTCTGTCGAGGATTTTTGAATGCAGATTCGGATTTAGGGTGACAAATAACACATGAAATGAGATATGTGATCATTTGTCGGTGCGTCAGTGAGGGTGGAGTGGGGTTGAAAGACTAAAAAAATTTATAACTTTTTCAAAAGACTCTGTCGAGGTTTTTTGAATGCAGATTCGAATTAAGGGGTAACAATTTACATATGAAACGAAATATGTGATCATTTGTCGCTACGTCAGTGAGGGTGGAGTGGGGTTGAACGACTAAAATATTCGTAACTTTTTCAAAAGACTCTGTCGAGGAATTTTGAATGCAGATTCGGATTAAGGGTGACAAATAACACATGAAATGAGATATGTGATCATTTGTCGGTGCGTCAGTGAGGGTGGAGTGGGGTTGAAAGACTAAAAAAATTTATAACATTTTCAAAAGACTCTGTCGAGGAATTTTGAATGCAGATTCGAATTAAGGGGTGACAATTTACATATGAAACGAAATATGTGATCATTTGTCGCTGCGTCAGTGAGGGTGGAGTGGGGTTGAACGACTAAAATATTCGTAACTTTTTCAAAAGACTCTGTCGAGGAATTTTGAATACAGATTCAAATTTAGGGTGACAATTTACATATGAAACGAAATATGTGATCATTTGTCGCTGCTTCAGTGAGGGTGGAGTGGGGTTGAAAGACTAAAAAAATTCATAACTTTTTCAAAAGACTCTGTCGAGGATTTTTGAATGCAGATTCGGATTTGGGGTGACAAATAACACATGAAATGAGATATGTGATCATTTGTCGGTGCGTCAGTGAGGGTGGAGTGGGGTTGAAAGACTAAAAAATTTATAACTTTTTCAAAAGACTCTGTCGAGGAATTTTGAATGCAGATTCGAATTGAGGGGTAACAATTTACATATGAAACGAAATATGTGATCATTTGTCGCTGCGTCAGTGAGGGTGGAGTGGGGTTGAACGACTAAAATATTCGTAACTTTTTCAAAAGACTCTGTCGAGGAATTTTGAATGCAGATTCAAATTTAGGGTGACAAATAACACATGAAATGAGATATGTGATCATTTGTCGGTGCGTCAGTGAGGGTGGAGTGGGGTTGAAAGACTAAAAAACTTCATAACTTTTTCAAAAGACTCTGTCGAGGAATTTTGAATGCAGATTCGGATTTGGGGTGACAAATAACACATGAAATGAGATATGTGATCATTTGTCGGTGCGTCAGTGAGGGTGGAGTGGGGTTGAAAGACTAAAAAATTTATAACTTTTTCAAAAGACTCTGTCGAGGAATTTTGAATGCAGATTCGAATTGAGGGGTAACAATTTACATATGAAACGAAATATGTGATCATTTGTCGCTGCGTCAGTGAGGGTGGAGTGGGGTTGAACGACTAAAATATTCGTAACTTTTTCAAAAGACTCTGTCGAGGAATTTTGAATGCAGATTCAAATTTAGGGTGACAATTTACATATGAAACGAAATATGTGATCATTTGTCGCTGCTTCAGTGAGGGTGGAGTGGGGTTGAAAGACTAAAAAAATTCATAACTTTTTCAAAAGACTCTGTCGAGGATTTTTGAATGCAGATTCGGATTTGGGGTGACAAATAACACATGAAATGAGATATGTGATCATTTGTCGGTGCGTCAGTGAGGGTGGAGTGGGGTTGAAAGACTAAAAAATTTATAACTTTTTCAAAAGACTCTGTCGAGGAATTTTGAATGCAGATTCGAATTGAGGGGTAACAATTTACATATGAAACGAAATATGTGATCATTTGTCGCTGCGTCAGTGAGGGTGGAGTGGGGTTGAACGACTAAAATATTCGTAACTTTTTCAAAAGACTCTGTCGAGGAATTTTGAATGCAGATTCAAATTTAGGGTGACAATTTACATATGAAACGAAATATGTGATCATTTGTCGCTGCTTCAGTGAGGGTGGAGTGGGGTTGAAAGACTGAAAAAATTCATAACTTTTTCAAAAGACTGTCGAGGAATTTTGAATGCAGATTCAGATTCAGGGTGACAATTTACATATGAAACGAAATATGTGATCATTTGTCGCTGCTTCAGTGAGGGTGGAGTGGGGTTGAAAGACTAAAGAAATTCATAACTTTTTCAAAAGACTCTGTCGAGGAATTTTGAATGCAGAATCGGTCTTAGGGTGACAAATAACACATGAGCCGAGATATGTGATCATTTGTCGTTGCGTCAGTGAGGGTGGAGTGGGGTCGTAAGACTAAAAAAATTCATAACATTTTCAAAAGACTCTCTCGAGGAATTTTGAATGCAGATTCGAATCAAGGGGTAACAATTTACATATGAAACGAAATATGTGATCATTTGTCGCTGCGTCAGTGAGGGTGGAGTGGGGTTGAACGACTAAAAAACTTTATAACTTTTTCAAAAGACTCTGTCGAGGAATTTTGAATGCAGATTCGAATCAAGGGGTAACAATTTACATATGAAACGAAATATGTGATCATTTGTCGCTGCGTCAGTGAGGGTGGAGTGGGGTTGAACGACTAAAATATTCGTAACTTTTTCAAAAGACTCTGTCCAGGAATTTTGAATGCAGATTCAAATTTAGGGTGACAATTTACATATGAAACGAAATATGTGATCATTTGTCGCTGCTTCAGTGAGGGTGGAGTGGGGTTGAAAGACTAAAAAAATTCATAACTTTTTCAAAAGACTCTGTCGAGGATTTTTGAATGCAGATTCGGATTTAGGGTGACAAATAACACATGAAATGAGATATGTGATCATTTGTCGGTGCGTCAGTGAGGGTGGAGTGGGGTTGAAAGACTAAAAAATTTATAACTTTTTCAAAAGACTCTGTCGAGGAATTTTGAATGCAGATTCGAATTGAGGGGTAACAATTTACATATGAAACGAAATATGTGATCATTTGTCGCTGCGTCAGTGAGGGTGGAGTGGGGTTGAACGACTAAAATATTCGTAACTTTTTCAAAAGACTCTGTCGAGGAATTTTGAATGCAGATTCGGATTTAGGGTGACAAATAACACATGAAATGAGATATGTGATCATTTGTCGGTGCGTCAGTGAGGGTGGAGTGGGGTTGAAAGACTAAAAAATTTATAACTTTTTCAAAAGACTCTGTCGAGGAATTTTGAATGCAGATTCGAATTAAGGGGTGACAATTTACATATGAAACGAAATATGTGATCATTTGTCGCTGCGTCAGTGAGGGTGGAGTGGGGTTGAACGACTAAAATATTCGTAACTTTTTCAAAAGACTCTGTCGAGGAATTTTGAATGCAGATTCGGATTTAGGGTGACAAATAACACATGAAATGAGATATGTGATCATTTGTCGGTGCGTCAGTGAGGGTGGAGTGGGGTTGAAAGACTAAAAAACTTTATAACTTTTTCAAAAGACTCTGTCGAGGAATTTTGAATGCAGATTCGAATCAAGGGGTAACAATTTACATATGAAACGAAATATGTGATCATTTGTCGCTGCGTCAGTGAGGGTGGAGTGGGGTTGAACGACTAAAATATTCGTAACTTTTTCAAAAGACTCTGTCGAGGAATTTTGACTGCAGATTCAGATTTAGGGTGACAATTTACATATGAAACAAAATATGTGATCATTTGTCGGTGCGTCAGTGAGGGTGGAGTGGGGTTGAAAGACTAAAAAAATTCATAACTTTTTCAAAAGACTGTCGAGGAATTTTGAATGCAGATTCAGATTTAGGGTGACAATTTACATATGAAACAAAATATGTGATCATTTGTCGGTGCGTCAGTGAGGGTGGAGTGGGGTTGAAAGACTAAAAAAATTCATAACTTTCTCAAAAGACTGTCGAGGAATTTTGAATGCAGATTCAGATTCAGGGTGACAATTTACATATGAAACGAAATATGTGATCATTTGTCGCTGCTTCAGTGAGGGTGGAGTGGGGTTGAAAGACTAAAGAAATTCATAACTTTTTCAAAAGACTCTGTCGAGGAATTTTGAATGCAGAATCGGTCTTAGGGTGACAAATAACACATGAGCCGAGATATGTGATCATTTGTCGTTGCGTCAGTGAGGGTGGAGTGGGGTTGTAAGACTAAAAAAATTCATAACATTTTCAAAAGACTCTCTCGAGGAATTTTGAATGCAGATTCGAATCAAGGGGTAACAATTTACATATGAAACGAAATATGTGATCATTTGTCGCTGCGTCAGTGAGGGTGGAGTGGGGTTGAACGACTAAAAAACTTTATAACTTTTTCAAAAGACTCTGTCGAGGAATTTTGAATGCAGATTCGAATCAAGGGGTAACAATTTACATATGAAACGAAATATGTGATCATTTGTCGCTGCGTCAGTGAGGGTGGAGTGGGGTTGAACGACTAAAATATTCGTAACTTTTTCAAAAGACTCTGTCGAGGAATTTTGAATGCAGATTCAAATTTAGGGTGACAATTTACATATGAAACGAAATATGTGATCATTTGTCGCTGCTTCAGTGAGGGTGGAGTGGGGTTGAAAGACTAAAAAAATTCATAACTTTTTCAAAAGACTCTGTCGAGGATTTTTGAATGCAGATTCGGATTTGGGGTGACAAATAACACATGAAATGAGATATGTGATCATTTGTCGGTGCGTCAGTGAGGGTGGAGTGGGGTTGAAAGACTAAAAAATTTATAACTTTTTCAAAAGACTCTGTCGAGGAATTTTGAATGCAGATTCGAATTGAGGGGTAACAATTTACATATGAAACGAAATATGTGATCATTTGTCGCTGCGTCAGTGAGGGTGGAGTGGGGTTGAACGACTAAAATATTCGTAACTTTTTCAAAAGACTCTGTCGAGGAATTTTGAATGCAGATTCGGATTTAGGGTGACAAATAACACATGAAATGAGATATGTGATCATTTGTCGGTGCGTCAGTGAGGGTGGAGTGGGGTTGAAAGACTAAAAAACTTTATAACTTTTTCAAAAGACTCTGTCGAGGAATTTTGAATGCAGATTCGAATCAAGGGGTAACAATTTACATATGAAACGAAATATGTGATCATTTGTCGCTGCGTCAGTGTGGGTGGAGTGGGGTTGAACGACTAAAATATTCGTAACTTTTTCAAAAGACTCTGTCGAGGAATTTTGACTGCAGATTCAGATTTAGGGTGACAATTTACATATGAAACAAAATATGTGATCATTTGTCGGTGCGTCAGTGAGGGTGGAGTGGGGTTGAAAGACTAAAAAAATTCATAACTTTTTCAAAAGACTGTCGAGGAATTTTGAATGCAGATTCAGATTCAGGGTGACAATTTACATATGAAACGAAATATGTGATCATTTGTCGCTGCGTCAGTGAGGGTGGAGTGGGGTTGAAAGACTAAAGAAATTCATAACTTTTTCAAAAGACTCTGTCGAGGATTTTTGAATGCAGATTCGGATTTGGGGTGACAAATAACACATGAAATGAGATATGTGATCATTTGTCGGTGCGTCAGTGAGGGTGGAGTGGGGTTGAAAGACTAAAAAAATTTATAACTTTTTCAAAACACTCTGTCGAGGAATTTTGAATGCAGATTCGAATTAAGGGGTGACAATTTACATATGAAACGAAATATGTGATCATTTGTCGCTGCGTTAGTGAGGGTGGAGTGGGGTTGAACGACTAAAATATTCGTAACTTTTTCAAAAGACTCTGTCGAGGAATTTTGAATGCAGATTCGGATTCAGGGTGACAAATAACACATGAAACGAGATAAGTTGTCATTTGTCGGTGCGTCAGTGAAGGTGGAGTGGGGTTGAAAGATTTAAAAAAATCATAACTTTTTCAAAAGGCTCTGTCGAGGAATTTTGAATGCAGATTCGGATTCAGGGTGACAAATAACACATGAAATGAGATATGTGATCATTTGTCGGTGCGTCAGTGAGGGTGGTGTGGGGTTGAAAGACTAAAGAAATTCATAACTTTTTCAAAAGACTCTGTCGAGGAATTTTGAATGCAGATTCGGATTTAGGGTGACAAATAACACATGAAATGAGATATGTGATCATTTGTCGGTGCGTCAGTGAGGGTGGAGTGGGGTTGAAAGACTAAAAAAATTCATAACTTTTTCAAAAGACTCTGTCGAGGAATTTTGAATGCAGATTCGGATTTAGGGTGACAAATAACACATGAAATGAGATATGTGATCATTTGTCGGTGCGTCAGTGAGGGTGGAGTGGGGTTGAAAGACTAAAAAAATTTATAACTTTTTCAAAAGACTCTGTCGAGAAATTTTGAATGCAGATTCGAATTAAGGGGTAACAATTTACATATGAAACGAAATATGTGATCATTTGTCGCTGCGTCAGTGAGGGTGGAGTGGGGTTGAACGACTAAAATATTCGTAACTTTTTCAAAAGACTCTGTCGAGGAATTTTGAATGCAGATTCGGATTTAGGGTGACAAATAACACATGAAATGAGATATGTGATCATTTGTCGGTGCGTCAGTGAGGGTGGAGTGGGGTTGAAAGACTAAAAAAATTTATAACTTTTTCAAAACACTCTGTCGAGGAATTTTGAATGCAGATTCGAATTAAGGGGTGACAATTTACATATGAAACGAAATATGTGATCATTTGTCGCTGCGTTAGTGAGGGTGGAGTGGGGTTGAACGACTAAAATATTCGTAACTTTTTCAAAAGACTCTGTCGAGGAATTTTGAATGCAGATTCGGATTTAGGGTGACAAATAACACATGAAATGAGATATGTGATCATTTGTCGGTGCGTCAGTGAGGGTGGAGTGGGGTTGAAAGACTAAAAAAATTTATAACTTTTTCAAAACACTCTGTCGAGGAATTTTGAATGCAGATTCGAATTAAGGGGTGACAATTTACATATGAAACGAAATATGTGATCATTTGTCGCTGCGTTAGTGAGGGTGGAGTGGGGTTGAACGACTAAAATATTCGTAACTTTTTCAAAAGACTCTGTCGAAGAATTTTGAATGCAGATTCGGATTTAGGGTAACAATTTACATATGAAAGGAAATATGTGATCATTTGTCGCTGCGTCAGTGAGGGTGGAGTGGGGTTGAACGACTAAAATATTCGTAACTTTTTCAAAAGACTCTGTCGAGGATTTTTGAATGCAGATTCGGATTTAGGGTGACAAATAACACATGAAATGAGATATGTGATCATTTGTCGGTGCGTCAGTGAGGGTGGAGTGGGGTTGAATTGGGGTTGATATTGAAACACAGTTTTCCTGTTACATTTTGTTCAATTGACCATTTTGGAGTTTGTTTACATGGTACTTATCTACTTATAAAATCGAATACTAAATGAAAATATTTGAACTGAACAATGATGTCCTTGTCGTACTGACATTTTTGTCTTTTTTTATGAACAGAAAATAACCTATTAAACCTTGTCGGATTGTTGGAATTGCCATATGGCAGAGAAAAACGAATATTTTTAGAAACATCGATATTAATGTGTTTGTATTCAAGTAATTATTGAAAGTTCCGCCATTTTGTAGTAGGTGAAGATATTGACTTCATATTCTAGTGTTGTAAGTATTCGTCGGGAGCTTCAAAATGATGTATCAAAAGTCGCCTCTTTCCATTTAATTTTTTGCATCTATTAATTTCACTCCAAAATATAGTATTTATGCATTAATTCCATTATACTAAGTTTCAATTTTTTGAGTTAACCCATTCAAAAAATAATAGGGGGGGCATTAAATAAAAGTCACTATAGTATGTAACGCTTTGAAAATATAATAGATATAATCATAAATTTTTTCAGAGGCAAGAAATTGATTTTTATTGATTGCAGTCTGAAACAATTAGGTCGAATTCGCTATGATCAGATTAACTGTTCAATCGGCATTGATTGTTAGTCATAATCTAATACCAAACCCAAAATGAATTATTCTGTTGAAATATTTTGCCAGTTTGATTTGAGATGAATGATAATAATATTTTTCAGTAAGCTACTTTTTGCGAATACATTTCACGCTGGTAGGCATATTCACATGAAAACTACAACGGTCTGATGCGAAGTCAGAAAATCAGAAACAGTATTGAAAAAAAAAAAACTGGTTCTTGGCACTTTCATTAGTAATTGAATCACCAGAAGATTTAAAAACTTCATTCGTATATGAGAATGTAATTCATTCGATCATATGTGAGATGATAGAGTCTTAAACTTGTCACAAAAAAAGGATTATTTGGTTTCAAGAATGCATCATAGAAATCTTTACAGAATCTTTGAAGCCCTTCATACTACAGCTTATGTCTAATATTCGCAATGTGATTCTAAAATTCTCAAAATTGATCTATTAACAGTCGAATGAACTTCCTGAACATTGATATATCATTCGTCGAGGATATATTTCCGAAAGATTAGTTTTTCCAAATATGTCCAGGACTATTGTATTAAAAATTGTAATATCTTGCTCACATCTGATAATAGTACCTATCAATATTGTTTTCACTTCAACTGGTGTTATAGTGTAGCCGCTGGAAAGATAGAATGATCACGTGAACGGCACGCACTCTTTGAATGTTCCTCTCCCCAATGTTACAAGTCCGATTCACACCACTCAACAAAAATGTCGCCGCGTCGTCCTCCCATCAACTCTTGGGATGCTTCTTTATAAGTGTTCATTATTACACCTTTTTCCTCTACAGTTAAATGTCTTTTTTTTTATCTTTTTCTTGGAGGTGAGAGAGTGTTTCCATCCATATTATTTAATTAACGTAACACACGTAAATACAAAGTACAAATGAGTACAGTACAGTGTAAACAGTTCTTCATTTATTTCAGTTTAAGGTACGCGTCCATAGGTTTGCATCGTACGTATCGTACGGATCGTATAAAACGGATCGATTTGTGGTAGTGCGTCCACTGTATCCGTAGCGATCGGATTGCCGATGCGACGGTCGGCTTTTAAGTAACATTCGCATTTTCGTTGTGAGTGGACGATCGGAAACATTACAGTGTGTAATGTTTCCGATCATAGAAAGTGATGAAGAACTTATCATTATTGCTTTGTTATTAGATGAAGAAGAAAGGAGGGGAAATAAGAGAAGACATAGAATGTGTATATACGACATATTCAAAAAAAGATCACAATTTGGAAAATATAAAACACTATTCACTGATTTGCTCCATGATATGCGTAATAACAATTATAATTGAAGCACGTGTGTGTACTTAGTGACGAAATGTAACAAAATTCAAATGATCTGTAAGGCGACCAGTGACTACCTATTGTGACATGCGTCCACTTATCGGCAATCCGCATGACGTCATCCGCATCAGTCGGAAAAGTTGCCCCTTCGATCAATTTCATCGGCATTACCGACGGACCGATACGTGCGATCCGTCCGCTGCCGGTGAGTGGACGCATATGTATAACTTACTATACTAATAATTCTAAAATTCGTTTCATACGATCCGTATGATACGTACGATGCGTACCTATGGACGCGTACCTTTAGAAGGCGTGGCTATGCAGGCATTTACTGTTCACGCGTCCTTGAATTCTATCTTTTGATCAGCCCGACTATAGACACAACACTTTTGCATGCCGATAGAAACTTATATGATATTTCGGTGAGCTACCGTTTCAAAAACGGTTACCCAAAATTTGTCGGAGCGGTGAAATAGTGAGAAAAATTCTATAAGTTTCGCTTTCAGTCGCGGTTATATTGAAGACCATGACGAAATAATGAAAAACACCTACAACTTGAAATGCAATTTCTTACCCCTTTCAATTCACAACTATTTGTCAAAAAACTACACTTCCTCAGTTATTTCAATCAAGTAACTTGAATATTAACGATAGTTTTCACTCAACAACGATATACGCTCTTGGAAACTATAGTTTTAACAAGGGTATTCACTCAATGCATACATGTGCGATATCCAGAGAGATAATTGTGTAAGCCCTTCGATATCCCAAGAATGTTAAGCCTAATATTTCGAACAATAGCATTAAAATATTTTAGTAATTATGTCCCGATTTCTCATATTTCTCGGAATCTAACCAGCCTGAATTTACCAATTTGAAACTTGGCGATTTTGTTACAGTAAATTTATTGAAGTTTGAATATTCACAAATATCAAATGTGAAATATAATAATGGGAATATGATATTCACAATTTCAATCAGGTTGATTTATGGCCGTAAAATATATTTTTGGTGTTGGTGTTGATGATTAAGAAAAAATATTTCCATTGCACTATAATCAACAAAACCAAAAAACCGTTCATCAGTAGTGAAGCTTTCATCTTTGTCTGGGGAATGGAATGGTTGACTGTATACCTATTATGATAATGTCTTACATATCCGGACGACCGAGAAGATTGCTTATAAAGGCACAAGACACTCAGTTCGGCACTGTGGTATTGCTTTTGCGGTATACATATGATTTTTCTGCGAATTATTCACTTTACATTCTTGTTTTATCTCACCTTGTTTTCTCTACTGTACAGAAAATTTTCCTAGACAATTTCATAACAGTGATTCCTCATTGCTTGACGAACACTGGCTTCCACTCTATGATTCCACTGCATATGTGGACATTTTGACGTTTTCTCTCAAAAATATTTCGAAAGATTTGATAAAATAGAAAATCGCATATGCAGGAGATCTTTACATTCCCGGACGAACGTGAACGTTGCTTGTCGAGACGGAAATAAGTACCTAAAGTGGAAGGTAGTGGATGATTATGGCTCATTGAGCTTTTCAGTTTTTCCAACATCTAGAATCTTCAGTTATGTCACAAATCTAAAATATTTGTTTTTTTTATTGACACCCTTTTGTAAGGTTTTTCAAGAAATATAACTCGTTTTAGTTGAGGTAGCAAAGAACTATGGCTGTTCGTTGCCCGCATAGGCTTAACCTTCTGGAAGCACTAGCGAAAATGTTCAATGAGGAAAACGTAAAGCATATGTATTAAACAGAAGATGAATCAAAGTGTGGGGTTACTCCATTTTCAACAGTTTCTAGGTCAAACACAATATAGCAGTAATTTAACAACTATTTAACAAAAATATATTGGAACACACCTAGTGAAAAGTTCTGATAGAATCAAATGAATATATATACGATGTGTTAGAATAGGGTTGATAATATTTGTAAGGAATTGTTTCGTAATAATTGTGAAAGCCCTAAAATTAATTCATGCAATATTTGTTTCCGAACTAGGATCGTAATACATATCACTATATGAGAATTTTGTTATAAATATTCGTTCGTTAAAATAAGGTGCTATAGACGACTCACTCTACTGGGATTCCTAAGACTAAAACTTGAAAAATTATGAAATTGCGTTCGAAATCATTTCAGTTAATAATTCAAAATGATTCATATCTGATTTCAAATGAAAATTGTCACCCTTGATCCGAATCCGCATTCAAAATTCCTCGACAGAGCCTTTTGAAAATGTTATGAATTTTTTTAATCTTTCAACCCCACTCCACCCTCAATGACGCACCGACAAATGATCACATATCTTATTTCATGTGTTATTTGTCACCCTAAATCCGAATCTGCATTCAAAATTCCTCGACAGAGCCTTTTGAAAATGTTATGAATTTTTTTAATCTTTCAACCCCACTCCACCCTCTGACGCACCGAAAAATGATCACATATTTCGTTTCATATGTAAATTGTCACCCTAAATCTGAATCTGCATTCAAAAATCCTCGACAGAGTCTTTTGAAAAAGTTATGAATTTTTTTAGTCTTTCAACCCCACTAAACCCTCACTGACGCACCGACAAATGATCACATATCTCATTTCATGTGTTATTTGTCACCCTAAATCCGAATCTGCATTCAAAAGTCCTCGACAGAGTCTTCTGAAAAAGTTATGAATTTTTTTAGTCTTTCAACCCCACTCCACCCTCACTGACGCACCGACAAATGATCACATATTTCGTTTCGTATGTAAATTGTCACCCTGAATCTGAATCTGCATTCAAAATTCCTTGACAGAGTCTTTTGAAAAAGTTATGAATTTTTTTAGTCTTTCAACCCCACTCCACCCTCACTGACGCACCGACAAATGATCACATATTTCGTTTCATATGTAAATTGTCACCCTGAATCTGAATCTGCATTCAAAATTCCTCGACAGAGTCTTTTGAAAAAGTTATGAATTTTTTTAGTCTTTCAACCCCACTCCACCCTCACTGACGCACCGACAAATGATCACATATTTCGTTTCATATGTAAATTGTCACCCTTAATCCGAATCTGCATTCAAAATTCCTCGACAGAGCCTTTTGAAAATGTTATGAATTTTTTTAATCTTTCATCCCCACTCCCCCCTTACTGACGCACCGACAAATGATCACATATATCGTTTCATATGTAAATTGTCACCCTGAATCTGAATCTGCATTCAAAATTCCTCGACAGAGCCTTTTGAAAATGTTATTAAGTTTCTTGGTTTTTTACATCACTATATCCCCTTATTTTTCCCCCTCGACGAGGCGACAGATAGTCACATTCTCTATTTTCAATATCCACTAACTAAGGAATTGAAATCTGCATAGAATTATGCGTAAAACAACTTAATAACACGGTAACAAATAATCGAGTAAATTTTTCTCAGTGTATGTTGTGGTTGTGGCTAACTTCACACCCGTAATCAAGACCACTTCGAAAGATTGCCAACACAGACACACATTATGAATCTGGTAACGTAATTTTAAAATCATGTTACGTTATTTCTCAATTCACCGATAGCTTGAACACAACTTCACAAATTCCTGTACGAATCTCACTATCAATGGGTTCAAAAAACAGCGAGACGTGTTTTGCTTTACAATCCTCAAGCTGGATCATTTTTTTTCATCCTACTTTTGTTTAGTGAAACAGGTGTCGAGTTTTGCAAACCCATTGTCAGAACTCTTATGAATAATTTAACAGAAAATTTGACATTACCACCAATTTCTTTCTGGAATTAAGTAAGTACTAAAATTATCTTTATATCTTCAATTATGCGTTGATTAAAATATTTTATAACAATAAGAAATCATTTTCCCGCGGTAATTTTGTAGGGATGGATTTCAAATTCTGTTCTAACACTACACATTATTCGATAATTATCGGATTTCCCAAACGCATTCGAATTTCAGATCATTCGATTCGAAGTGTCAAACTTGCTGAAAAGTGCTCTCTATTAGGCTGCCTTGTTCAACAAAATTTTGTGTACTACTGATTCTATTGGTGAACGAAAGATTCCTCCAGAGTATTGGCAATGAAAAGTATCGGTGCCAAAATTCCCCGTGAGCTGCCGCCTGATTAGAATTGCAGCTTTAGGAATACACATTTGCCTCACCACCTACTGTCAAAAAATGTAGCGCTCATCCCGGCTCATCCAATCCATCCTGGCACAGAGTCAACCACTTTTCCAGTTGCACACTGGCAGTGCAGGTCATGGCAAAAGAAAAAATACCTACTAGGAATAAATTTCAACACAGTGAACACATATAACAGGTGTATTTTTTCCTGAATTCAGAAAATACTTGTTATTCACAATGATTCGAAATTGTGCATATTCCTAGCCTACTCTCAGGTTGGAGGGTAACCAAGAGGAAGACGAGATTCGAAAAAACATTTTGCTGACCTCTTTGCACTTTCTTCTTTCATCTCGTCTTATTCAGTTTCCCTCATCGGAATTTATGAAGTGTTTAGATCCTCGCTAACGTGTACACACCAAAGCGATAATACACGAAACGAAGAATTCTTGACCCGATATTCCAGTCATTACTCACCTCGATACACACTCAGTACCTAAGGGTCAGAAAGGTATAGGTACTCAGTTCCCCCCTTGACAACCATGAACCTCTTCAATAATTGCGACACTTGTTTCCAGAAATAGCACGTTCACATTTCATTGGCAATTTTCTCAAATACAATATCCAGGGCTCCCCATCGCTCACAGCCAGTCCATTTGTATTGTCGAAAATGCCATTATCATTTAGATAATTATTCCAAACGTTGCTTGTTTGCAGTAATCCTCTCAATAAATTACTGAGATATATTATAAAGGATATTATTGGCAAGCCAAACGCATCCATTTGAAGAGAATATTCAGATTGAAATTTACAAAATCATGAGAAGAATTATGGATAGGAACGAAGCATTACAATTGACTTCGCTGTTAAGAAATGTGATGATATAATGAACTCGATAATGAATATTTTACGAGACATTTTCATTGTTTCATTAATTTATGTGGAGCTACTTCATATCTCAAAACTCTCTATAGAGATCAATTAAGTACTCTCACACTCTACGTGTTTCACTAACAAGGTAAGGTCCAGATAATTATTGCCGACCTATCTTTTTTCGATCCTACGAGGGCTGTCTTTTAATTAAGTATACCAATTAATTTCATGATATTGGACTAGTACTATCTCGAGTACAATTCATTAGGATAATTGAAAGACCTTCTTGTAAACTAGTTCAGTGTTGAGAAATTAATTGGGTCAATTAAAAAGCATTCCTTGTGGGACCAATTGGACCAATATTTCAATTGGAAAGGGGGGGGCTTGTGATACCTAGTTTTAATGGTCAATTCTCTATACAAAACTGGTTCACTTTTGGAAATCAGACTTGTCTCGGACTTGTCCTTCCTATACTAAGCGAGTACCTACGTTATCAGGAGACTATTTAAGGCTGGTTCCACGCGCCGATATTGTGACAATGGTTTTTCTCGAGGTTTCCAGTCTAGTCTCGACTTCTGGAAGGGAAAATCGAACCAGTTTTATTCACGCCGAAGCCGGGCGTAATTATCACAGAGGTTAATTAGAGATTATTGAAATAAATGATAGCGATTCTCATTCAAATATGATTTTCCATTACTTTGAAGATTGCCAATTATAAATAAAATAGAACTGGTTTCAACCTTGAACCGAGCAATCCTGGTTTCAGATTCAGTATCAATTTTCTTCTGAAAATACTAGCCTTGTAAGCGAAACGCGCGTCGAGTGCGAGTGATATTAGTATGGTGTTAGGGTAACTGATATAATTGAGAAGTTTACACTTCTACAAGGTTCCAATCTGAAAGATTGTAATTGAATCTGATTTCTCAACTCTGTAACCTATTATTCCAAATTAAGATGGAATTATACGCGTTTTAAAAGTTACTAAAAGTGAAACACACTGAGTACGAACAAACTTGGTTGAAACTAAATGTGTCGAAGGGAAAATTCGGTATAGAAGATATACTCGATATTCGGCTATATATCTAGTACATGCCGGGCTTGTTGAAAGAAATACGTGATGCTAATAGTGGATTTATACCGCTTTGTTTGCCCTAACATCAAACGATTTATCTATTGACCTCAACGGCGGACCTTTCCGTAACACACTGCTGAAAAAGGCAATGTGGTTTTCTGCGGGCTATCTGATTCGAAGGGCCACAAACCCGAAGATCTATAGCTCCAATACGAATCTGCCAATGGTGCCAGTAGAAAGAATTAGTGTCGGTATTTATTCAATTGGGATTGTGTTTCTTCTGTCGATTATTCAACATTGGAAGCGGGTGCTTCACTGCAAGCTCCAGTCAACAAAAAACGATTTGGCTCGGAATTCGTTTTGTTTTTCTTGGACTGAAAATATCAGTAAACAGGAAATCCAATACTCATTGGTATCTTAGTAATATACATTTTGAACTGCTGCAAATGTCACACCCAAACATAGTATAGAAGCTAGCAAAGCCACATACG
Organism: Zygogramma bicolorata; assembly: GCA_032362365.1. Classification (NCBI taxonomy): domain Eukaryota; kingdom Metazoa; phylum Arthropoda; class Insecta; order Coleoptera; family Chrysomelidae; genus Zygogramma; species Zygogramma bicolorata. Next base: position 71,925 of record JAVJAQ010001950.1, read on the forward strand.
AATTTCGACTAGGGATGGGTTGCATAATTTTAGGCTCATTTTAGGCTAATTTATTAATTTATCTTCCCGAATTTTTTGCTCTCCCCCTTCATAGAGAAATCCGTGGCTTTGCTAGCTTCGGCCGAATTCAGCAGAGTCATATTTCGAAATAAAAAAAATGCCTAGGCGCTGATGTAATTATCCAAACCGAGATCCAAACTATAAATATTCACAATTCGAAATGTCGAAACGATGAATACTGTCGAATGATGATTGGCCAACATTGATTTTTTTTTATCAACGTTTTTCAAAGCAAGCCTGTGGCTTTGCTAGCTTCGGGCGAAGTCGGCAGAGCGATTTCTGTAATAAAAAAATTTCTCAAAGATTCGAAATAGTAATATTCAAGATCCAGCTTTGGGCCAATTATTTATTTTAGTTTCATATTTTTTGCTCCTCTTGACTTGATTTAGTTATTGATTCTCATTAGCGATAATGTAATCATTCCAAACTACAAATATTTGACAATATGACATGTCGAAACGATGATTACCATCGAGTGATCGATGAATGGCCATTATTGATTTTTTTGATCAACGAACCTGTGGCTTTGCTAGCTTAGGGAGAACCGAGAGGTTGACCACATGGGAATTCCGGTGTACAATTGATAGGAATTCCGGGGAATTCCGAGGGAATTCCGAGGGAATTCAATATCATTATCAATAATTTTTAATATTATGGAATATACGCTTTTAGGAAACAGTTTATTTTCGCTATATAAGCGATGACAAAAACGTATAAAAAGGATTTTCTCCACAGATTGAGTATCCCGTGATCATTTATCGGTTGAAAATAATAGAACTCACTCAATACTTAGACCATAAAATACCGTATTTTTTTCAATGACAAATTGTATTTTTTTCGATACTTATTCTAACGGATTCAGAACTTGATTCTATAAGAAAAAATCTCAGAAAAAATGGTGCTAATAAAACAAACCTGAGTGGAATCAGACGATCCGTTTCCTTTATTTTACGATTATTACTTGCATTATGCAGATGATTCATTTTGTTTCCGATATAATAAATACCAGCCTCAATGAAAATGTGAAAAGTTTTGATATGTCAAATCCGATATTATTCAGATTGGGTCATAATCATGACATGGTCTACTTAAAAGTCTAAAGGTTATGTTCCACTCAAAAAAAAAATTTTTGTGCGAAAGTTCCGAAATATATCTTTCATATTTTGTCGGGTTTCCTCGGAATTCCCCTGGAATTCCCCGGAATTCCCAGTATTTCCTCTGTAGAGTCAATTTTGCAATAACAACATTTTTCAAACTGCGGTAACTAATTAGCCTAAAACTGGATCTTGAATACCTATTACTATTTCGAATCTTTGGAAAAAGTTATTATTGCAAAAATGTTTGTTTTGAAAAATGTTGATCAAAAAAATTCAATGTTCGCCATTCATCGATCATTCGACGGTATTCATCGCTTCGACATGTCGAATTTTCAAATATTTATAGTTCGGATAATTACATCATCGCCTGGGCGAGAATCAATAAATCCTGTTTTTTTTTCTAAAACGCAAGGAGTAATAAACTCGGTAATGAAATATGAAACTAGGGTGATTTGCAAGGCTAATTAATCAGCCTGAAAATATTCCAGAAAAATGACTAATTCAAATGGCTGAAAAATGTTTTGTTTCAAAAATGGCTTTGTTGAGTTCGACCGAAGGTGGAAAGGCCACAGATTTTTCTATGATGGAATAGAGTAAAAAAATTCAAATGGGGTAATAAACTAGCCTGAGCTTGGCCTTATCAAATCCATTTTTGTTCTATTTTGAAATAAGTATGACTCTGCAGAATTCAGCCGAAGCTAGCAAAGCCACGTATTCTTCTATAAAGGGGTACTTAAAGCAAAAAAATCGGGAACATGCCATTAAATTTGCCTAAAACGAGCCTAAATATGTAACTCATCGCTAGTCGAAATTCGTATGTGGCTTTGCTAGCTTCTTTAGTATCACCCAAACCTTCTTCCTTCTAATCAACTCATCAAATTTGGAGGAAACTGAGGATATTGAAGCCGCAAGCTCGGCCACAAGGTTATTTTCCCGAGTATTCTCGGTACCGAGGCTTCTCGGTACCAATTGCACTTTCGGATTCAGGTAATTTTGTACGTGGTGCCATTCGGCGTGTGGAGTGACGCGCCTGGCGTGTCGAGTGCCGCGCTGATGCTGATGCGCTTGCGTGGAATGTCATTGCACACGCCAGGCGCATCACTCTACACGGCGTGTGAGGCTGGATGCAAATTCAGACGCGTAAGGCGGGTGAGAGGCGAGGTAACACAAGAAATACAACGATGGGAAATTTGATTTTATCAAGTTAGAAAAAGACGTTATGCACTATACGCCTCTCAATTTGCACCCTGTCGGAGGGCACACAGATTGCAAAGTGAATTATTATTCGATTTTCAATTGATCCCGATTGAAATGCTCTTTCAAGGAAAGAGTATTGGTCTTCTCAACTCTTAAATATGACAGTTTTCAACAGTTATTTCTGCTGTCCGTCTGTTCCAGATGAACGGGCTTGAGTAGTATGTACCCCATGGGTTTTTAGTTTTGCTTCCGGCTGTTCGTATGTGACATATTAGATTAGTACGTATTTGAACGGCTTTCTATTTCGTTTACCGCGTTGCTCGTCTGAGTCAGTCGAACGGGCTTCAGTAGAACTTACATTATCGCAAAGTCCAATATTCCTTTGAGTTGCTCAACTGTTTAAGACGGATGGGCTTGCAAATCACCAAAGTTTCATCGCAAAGTGACATCAACTAAATCATAAAAAAATATCATTCACGATTGAAATTACAGTATTTACTTATTGTCTCGCTTATTGTACAGGCAAACTGCGAAGCAAACTGACGATATTATTTTTTTTACAATTTTAGTTCTGCATTACAAAATGGTGTTGAAATTACCTACGTGTAAATGGAATAAATAAATACATCTCGCATCTCTTCCTACTTACATGGTTAACGTACTTAAGTGACGGTGTAGAAAAAAACTTCGAAAAAAACAGACAGAATGTACAGCTTATCCAATTCAACTTGACAAGGTGCTTCCGAATCCTATTGCGCACTAAACTTGAAATAGTTTTTAAATGGCTGATTGTCCGTGCCAAGATAGATACCTACCTACCCACTACCCCCCCACCACCCTATTCGGTTAAAAAACACAAGTTTTTCGTTTCGTTTCTTTTATACCTTATCCATGAAGGAATAATAATGACTTTTCTATTTCTATAACTTACGGATAGGTAGGTATATAAGATTATAAGCAATAAACACCTACTGGAAATTCATCTCGACATAATAGTACTTTCTAGGTGTTTTCTGGCGCTCATGTATTTGAAACGTATTCGTCTGTCTTCTCTCTCACTTACGGCTAGCCAAGTAGTAAGAGAGAGATGGAGCGACGAAAACGTTTTAAATACAAGAGCGCTAGAAAACGTTTTATATAAATGTGCTAGAAACTATGGTCCTCGGTATGGTAATTCGATCGACATTAATAACCGAGTTAATTACTTATTTACTGAAAACGTTGGATTAATGGTAAAATTTAATTACAATTACCTACCTATAATGACTTTCGCTCGGTTTTTCGTGTACCTAATTCAGACACCTTTCGAGACACCTTTATAATTTCCAAATATTTCGGTTCGAATAGCACCAACAGGTTTCATTATGATCATTAGTGAATCTAAACTCGATTTGTGAATTCTTTCATTTGTTGATTTTTTTGAATCAAGTGAACAGACTGGGTGGTAACTCACCGCTTCCAAACTGAACAATGATGACACCTTCCTAATGAATCCATCTTTCTCCTGTTTGCTCTTCTTCCTCCCCCTCGTTGTCATTTTGTATGTTCTACCAATAGGTGTACACGAAATTCACTAATACGTTCGAAACACGCACGTCACAATTCATAATAAAGTGAGGACTTCAAAAACTAATGTCACAAAATTCCACAAATCACTCGCCCACATCCTTGATATTTCTCCTCGTAGTTAAAGTATTTTCACAAATCAGCTAAGTAGGTAGGTTTTTCCTAGATAAAACATTCGATAATAAAATTCACTATAAAGTGATAAATAGGTAGATAATTCTAGGGTTTGTCGAGGGATTTCATTTTCCTTCAACTCAACTGATAATTCTTGAGCAAACTTAGCAAAGACACATTCAACTCATTGATTCATATCTTTCAGTCAGATATAAATATTGAACTTGTTGACTGAAGCGAGGACTGAAGTCAATTTTCCTGATAAAAAAATAGGTACCCATCTGAGCGGATATCAGATGATATCCATATGATTTCTCATTATTATGATAAATTATAACCCAACTTTAAATAATGACTAAATGAATATCTAATGGGCATTAACCTTTAACCTCACGATACTGTACAGGTGAGGAAAAAACAGTTATGATTTAATTTTTCATTCATTGATTCATGCCAACAAATAGGCATACCTATCACCCAACTTAGTCGTATCTTTGATTTTCATAAAAGACAAAAAATGAATCCACCCAGCCTAGACCAAGCCAAAGATATGGGCCAGGAACTCCCTGTGTCAATGAAAATGTAGGTGTAGGTAGGTAGGTACACAAAATTAATCTACCTGTTGGATTTTGAGGTTATGTCGCATTCCTAAAGGTTTATTGCTCTTTCCAAGAATGTTGAAAGGATAGAAACACCCGTTCCGAAACCCTGATCACATGAAAAAATCAATAATAGTTTTCACCTTGCATAAATACAAACACAATAGATAATTCCCACTTCAAAAGACACTTTTGTAATGACACTCAAACTTCTGTAACGAAAAGTTTCATGGCTTCCCGAACAAACAACGTAAACGTACTCGTTCGCCGCATTACGCTACTTTTCGTATGATACTTTTGATAACAAACAATAAACATTACACCAACCAAAAAAGTTCAAATTTGGCTTTCAAACACTTGTAGCTTCAAACAAACGGGCGACGTTGAAGATTGCCTGCATGGCGTCTATTGGACTAGGTGCAACGTCACGAGGACCGCAACTGCGACAGAGGCGGATCGGCCCAAAATAGCCGTCTCTTGTCATATCGGAATGATGCAAAATGAATAAAAACCCTGGCGTGTTGACCTATACCTGATAGATTGTAAGCAAATTTTCTCGACTTTTCGCTATCTTGATTTTGAACAATTTTAACTGAAGAGATGCCTTCGAGAGTTTGCCAGCAGAGGCGCATCTTACGTGATTTTAATTTAATCTGTGATGCCATGATATCCGTCTGCTCGACGGCCATTCGATTATTTATAGATTTATAGGTTGTTTATTTCATGGTCTCATGTTTTGCATACAATTTCTTGCTTTTCCGCGAAATGCTAGAAATTATGTAGTCATCACATTTTGACTGATTATTAGGTATTCTTTTTGCTTTCAATTTGATGAAAAATGAATCAAAAACTCAGTGATTGTGATGTGATGTGATTTTAAATCTTCCGAAACAATAGTTGTTAGTGAAACTGGGAAAGTATTGATATCTTATCTTTCTGCTTTTTGAAGAACCGAAGATAGGTAAGTATTTTTTTTTCAGAGTGTAAAAGAAAATGCAATATCAATGTGATTACAAGCTGATGATATGAGGGATAAGTAAGTAATACATACACGTTACACGAGCGTTTTATTTTGAGCTTTGTAAGTCGGGTCATAGTAAATATAAATATCACTATGAAATCAAACAAATACAAGAACAACAACGATAAACACTTAAAAAGAATATTAACAAGAAAAACGTAAAAAGAAACAAGAACTAGGTACAAGATTTTGAATATTAAAGGAACTCTCAAATGCATTCAAATTCAAATCGAACTGTCGAACATTTCAAAAAATTAATAGCTTTTTATTAGATGAACTTGATTGACCTTACGTATTTTGTATACTGATAATCCTATTGGTGAACGAAAGATCCCGCAAGAGTTTATCCAATGAGACCGCCGGTATCGAAAATCACTCGTAGACTGCCGCTTCAATGAAAATGTACCCTTAGGAAATCGCATTTGTATCACCACCTCAACACCATCTTCCGTCAAAAAATGTAAGTTTACTCTTCGATTTCTCAGGTCGAGAGGAATTGTCTAAACAAAAGCATATCGGTCAACGCACCAGGGTTTTTATTCATCTTGGGATGATGCTATGATCAGAGCGAAGACATAATAGGAAAGAAAATGCAAAGCATTTCAGTCATCGCTGCCGTTTTGGTGATTGTAAAAAGGACTGTATCTTTTAGTTTGTTCTTCTCCGAATCAATAACCGAATAGAATATAAATTACTACAGTGGGTCGCATTTGAATGAAGACCATTTGCGCAACCATGATTTAAACTGGTTAGTTCGTTTCTTCTTCAGAAACCCACCTCTGTTGTCATCATAATTCATCAAAAAAATATATATTTTGCTGAGCTCAACCTCTGTCCCTAGACCCAATTACTTGGTGTGTCCCTGATTAAACAGTTTTACATTCACGCTATTTGAAGAATACATGATATCTCAATTTCCGCAGAGATATACAGGTTGATGTGACTCATTTTTCAAGACACTCAATTGAAATGTGAACTCCAAACGTGGCCTAGTACGAATTAGCAAAGAAGATATTTGATTCATCTTAGAGTTAAAAACTATCAGAAGAAGATTTATATAATATCAACCACGCATATTGAATGAAATTCTCATTTTTAATTTTTCGTGATTTCGAAATAAATAGTTTTTCTTTCGTGAGCGCTATCTGTTTCGAAAAAATATTTCAATGCAATTAAAAAATCCAGTAGTAGTAATTTTCTGTACATAACCAAAATGTTTGAAAATTAAAAATGTTAATTTTTTCTCTGAAAATTCGGAACATAGGGTTGTAATAAAATTCTGTACACCTCTTGATACTCTTGTACACCAAAACCACAAAGCTGGAACTGGATAGATAGTAATTATGGAATAGTTCTACACAACGAACTAGAAACAGAGAGTGGCGGCTTGTAACAAAACGTAACATTTCATTTTCAAGACCATACAAACTTGTTTCATTCATATACTGAGGAGCTCAGAGCTAGTTTTTTCCGAATGAAACAAGCTTGCATCGGCTCGAGAATAAAATGTAAGTAATGCTATTGAGATGAATTCATTAAATTGAAGTATTGTGTCCTTGCAATATAATTGTGAAGGTATTGAACGAGAGAAGTTTTCATATGTACTAGATTTGGAAATGATATTAATATAGATACTAAAAATGTTAAAAAAAAATCCGGAGTTCTAAATGCATTTTTTCTTCTTCTCGTCTCATTGCCTCGAGACCTTAGATTAACCATCTTCCCAAGATATCTAACGTAGAGTGAGAAAACGTCCGCATAATGAGATGGAGAATGTTTACATTTCTTATTTTGTATACCACGAGAGATGATTGGTTGAATTCAAATTGACGAACATCGAAAGGGAGCGGAAACTTGCGAAGCGGTCCGAGTATTTATTGCCAGTCCAGCATTCATGTTGTTTACATTGGTATTTGGTGGCAGTTATTGGGTGTTGTTGTGAGTTTAATGACTGTTCCAATTGATTTTCGAATTTAGTTTTCATTTTCGTGTGCAAGAAGACGTTAAAATGACTCACAAATGCCTGATCTGCTAAAAATCGGGCAAGAAGAGTGGTGGTATATCATAACATCGGTAAGTAAACACAAAACATAGGCGTTTCATACATAATATTTCTGGGTAAAAGTTTGTTATCAGGACCTTGGCGAGTATTGAAATAAATGTAATTATGTCCTACCTACATATTTCAAGCAACTGAAGACGAATCTGGGTCAAAACATGAGCGCTCTTCCTTCAAAGAGGAGTTATAACCTTTCAGAGGTACGAAATGAGGCATAATCTACTTTATTTTTTACACAATATAACCACATTTTCTCGGAACACACGTTTTCAGTGGTTGGGTCTGCTCTACTTCTCATTTTACCCTCTTCGATCATTTTTCTTATAAATATTCCCATTCCTGACGACAAAATTCAATTTGAAATTTCTGACAATTTTATTCAATAAAAATTAGCGTTTCTCCTGTCTATCAGGTTAAGTTGAAAACTTCACAAAACTGATCGAGTTTTTCATTGAGGGTATGTATATTTGCAGAAAAGATTATTGACGGGGGTGGAACGAGAGTAAAAGTCTGTTATTGCCACTTCAGACTTTTTAACAGTTAAAATGCGGTATACGTACCTATTTAGAGCTGGACTCATTTCATAAGGCTGGGGTGTGGGTATAAGCTACTATTACCGAAATCAGGTGAAAAGTGGATCTGGTGCCTAAAATTATGTATTCTGGTCAACAGGCAAGAAAGGGTGGATTAAGCATCTTCTCATATACTTTACAGGTTATAACTTCCGAACCAAGGAAGAGTGCCAAGTTTTCACTTTCGATTTGTGTTCAGTTGGTCGTAATACGCGAGTTCTACCATTTTCTTTCAAATATAAGTAGATGTATGTGTACAGCAGTTGAAAAAAAAATATATCACATTACATAACAATTGGCCGAAATTCAAAGTGAACATTTTTTTACCAATAACTAGTTAAATTAATTAGGAATTTGATTCTACTCCCGAGAAACAAAAGCCGTAAAAATGATTCCTCGAACTAATTTATCTATTATTTCAGAATTCCAAACGATGTAAGAAGAAAGGTGTGGCTCGAAGCACTTGGCATCAGTAATGAATACTGGAAAATGGTCATAGGTATGTCTGTTCCAACCATTTCCAAACAGTGACTTCACAAGGAAATCACGGGTACGAATTATGAAAGTTACTGCAGTTCCTAAAAAAAATCAAGTACGTATTTGCTACTCAAATAGAAAAAGTCGAAGTCACGCCTTTTTTGCACCAAAATAGCGATCGGAAACTTAGTTTTATTCATCAGGTGTGTGAATGATTCAACAATTTTGGCTATTTATAAAAAAAATGGCGGCCATAGAACATATTCACTGTTTCGGCTAGAGTTGGATGATTACAGTTACTGAATATACATACATATTCTACTTGAACTATATGACACAACCGATTAATAAGAACTTCACTATTGAAATTGCTTTTTATTTCATGCACTTTCTGTATAAAAAATCTTGCAATTCATTAGTTGTAAGTTGTTAAATTAAATTGAATAGTGTTATGTTAGGTATGCACTCTGTAAATGAAACGACATCATTTGCTGCAGTATTTCATTGCTTCAAACATATTCGAATACAAGTAGGTAGTTTGTAATATATAGTTTTCAAAACGGAACTTGAGTACCCTATATGAACTGGTCAGGATTCTAAGGCCGAATAGGAATCACTGGCGGCCGAACTATTGCAGACACTTAACTGGAATTTGTTTGTGTGGCAATATTTCAATATTTAGATATTATTTAAACATAGCTTTTTATGTATTATATCAGTCAGGATTCTTGAAAATGCAGCTAATCATAGGTGCGGTTGGAAGTTTCCGTTTATGATAATTCATTTCAAACCTATAAGTTTCACCGTATTACCAAACTGAACTCACTCAAACTTTATTTATGTTTTACCAACAAAATCGACATCATTAGGAGAACTTGGCTGGCCAAACGGCCGTCAGTTTTTTTTGTTCGGTGTTGGAGTGAGTTTAGAAAGAGTTTCTGCCCTTTTCCATTTCATATTACCAAGTTACATAATAATTTCATGCATAATCTTTTATGAATATCATCATGTTGGTATTCTTTTGTTTTTCAGATGCTGTGGGACAAAGTACCAAGCCGAAAAATTTCAGATCATTGAAGGAACAGCAGATGAGGAAACGAATCTAAACACCTAATATATGAATGGAGTGTTTATTTTCACTTTTTGTTTTGTTTCAATACTTTGTTGAATTATATTTCATTTTACCATATGCTTTCTTCATTTCTAGTGGTTGGAAACTAATAAATAGAAAAATGTAAAGCAATATCTACGAAATCACTCGTAGTCGACCCGCCCTTAGCTTCCCAAATTAGTATCTTCGGAAGAGGGGCATCAGTTTTTTCTTCTAAAAATGGCAACTTGGGTGTGCGTCGAGTGGGAGTGATATCAGTTTGGTGTTTCGGTGATTGATAACTGTCAAAAATATGTTAAACTAGATATCACAATAAAGAAGTCTAGTAGAGGATTCAAGCTGAATTCCTAATAACTAGTCCAAAATAATTTCACAAAGAAAACGAAATTAGATTATCTGATTATGCAATATTCAAATTCACATAGGAAATGTTGATGTGAGCACTCATAGATAAAAAATAAGTTTTTAGCAAAGGAGTTCAAAACATCTATTGCACTGACAATCCCATAGGGGAAGACAATAAGACATCTATCAGTGATTGCACATGAATATTACATTTTAGAATGCCTTTGAGATCGACTCAGTTATTTTACGTTTTACTTTTACTGCCTGGTGTTTGCTGGGTAAAATTGAATACATATTTCACAATAAGAATTCATCATGAAACGAAAAAACTGATCAATTGAATAAACAGGTTTGGAGTTGGAGATAGACATTTTCATTTGTATTCATTGATTAATTAATTTTTGCCGAATTCTACCTCTAACCTCTAATGAACTATAGAAAAAAGTAGCTCCCTACTTATTTATTCAATTCAGAAGTTTTCGTACTAAATGTTTTTGTCTATTTCTATTCGAAAAAATTGACTTGTTTCATTCACAAATTTCTGGAAAATTATCAAGCAGATCAGTCATAATGAACTGATGCATTTATCATTTTCATGAGCATATTTTACCATTTTTATGATTCAGCCACATGTATATTTGATTTCCTGTATCATTTCTTCCTCCAAATGTCTTTGTTTCTATTTCAATTATGCTGTTAGTATTTAATAAAGTTTATTGTCGTTCCTCTGAGGGTTTGTTCCAGCACATGTTGTTACCGGTTACGAACCGATTCTAACCGTTCATAATCAACGCTATAATTGGTTCACTTAATTTTACTGATCTAACCTGAAAAGCAAGTTGAAAAAAGAGTAATGGCTTTCGAACACATTAGCCAAAAATATTTTTTTGTGGCGATTGAAATTTAAAAACATTTGCACCCAATTTCATTTAAAGTGTCCGCCGCCCATGGCTCTTGTTTACAAATACAGCACCGCGCCCCTCAACCGCAATTATGTTTATTCTCTGGACACACAATCTCCATGTTGTGGGTATTGCCGTTATCCATCTTGAGGGGATGGTTAATCTAAGCTCGAGACAGTATCACAGGGAGAGCCCTGTAATATTCATATAACACCGCTCAAATGAAGGAAAGGGAAATTGAATTTTTTTAAGTTCGTAAGCCTCTGGAAAACTTCTTTCGGTGAGGACATTCAAAGTTCAGCTGTTCTATTGAGAAAAGATCTCTGGGAAAGAGAGGTTCGAGAGGTCTCCAAACTCACAATAGAGGGGTGGAAATTCTGGTCTCGTCGGGTCATCGGTGTTGATACTGCTAAGGGTGAAACGAATGATGGCAATTTGAAAGAGCACCGACCGTGAAAGTATCTGCAGAAGAGATACAAGTCTCCGACCCATCTACGACGCTCTTACGAAGTAAGTGATTCCGTGAGAGAAGAATCACCAATAAGGCGGATTGCACATTACAAACCAATATCAAATCGAAAAAAAAAAAAAACTTCTACAGGAAAATAAGTAACGAACATTATCAACACTCTGGTAATATCTTCATCATTGGCAGACGGATTTTCTATAATGTAGAACAGCTACTTCCATACAATGAAACAATAAAAAAAATCATCTTGAATAGATGTCTGGAAAAACAGAGCCTACTGCAAGGCATGTAATATCATATCTGCACGTTTTGAATTGAAAAATTAACAATGCCAACTCCATGTTTTATTATATTGATCAGGTGGAAGTCGAAAAAATCGTTGATTCTATTCGGTGATTTTTCTTTTTATACTATAACATCGAGATCATTTTTGGAGGCAAGGTGTGCAAAACTTCCAAATACCGCCCTGCGCGTCTACATTTCTGATAGCTGGAAGTAGTATGCACAACCAGCAAACGCAACATCGACCTCCTGCGAACGAAGCCGAGAGGTGGTATTTAAAGGTGGAATCCAAGAATATTGAACGTGGAACGTGACTGAGATAGTGCCGGTACCGCCGGTTAACATTCTGAAGTAACTGTGCAGCTATGTCTATTGTTGGGGAAATCCTCCGTTTCGACACCAAATTATTTCAACTGTTCGGTCAGTTTCGACCGACTAGGTATATACCATCAACGTCGCAAAATATATGGAGTCTTTTTTTATGAGAGGTATGTTTTGCCGCCCCTGTCATTTGAAAATATTGGATGCGGTTTAGAGCCATTATATACACACAAAAGTTTTTGTCTTGGCGGCTGGCCGAATGTTCAAGACCCACTCGATTAGACACCTTCGGGGTACAGCTGGGAGTATAAGGTCAGTCAGATCACCTCAAAAGTTGGCAAGAAATGAAAAACGAATATAAAGGATTTCCACGGCTTGTTTCAACGCAAGAAATAGGTGTAGTGGAACAATTGAAGGTGCTAAAGAGCATTTTATAGTATTCGTTCAAGACTTGTTGAATGTCCGAACAGTTCTCATTCATTTTGCTCGTTTGCTAAAGCTGTCGCTAAAATTTTCACTTTCAGTTTTCCCTTTCAACCAGGGAGGATGGATCACAAGCCACTACTGCCCAACAAAAAGAAAAAATATTTGCTAATATGTTTGCTGGAATTTCTACTTTGATTTCATCGGGAAAAGAACCGTCGTATATCACGCCTAGCTGTCTACAGTCATATGCCTGAAATAATTTTTCACCAACAAAATATAAAGAATATTTCAGTGAACTTGGATATAAAAAATGCTTGCGGATCTGACGAAATCCCAGCAATTGTTCTCAAAGTGTGTGCAATCGAATTGACACCGCTATGTGTGATGATGATGACTAGTCATCACCCGAAGACGACTGCGGATACCAGCAATCGAAACGTCGTCAGTACACATATCTTGAAACTTGCCTTCAACATTTGTTCATAATAATTCATTTATTTTACATTTTTGACTAGCATTTCACATTCGATACCCCAATTTTCTTGTCAAAATATTATTTCATTTATTTCTTTATTTATTTTTTTTTACTAATATTCGATATCTCGATTTTTGTAACAACATTATTTTGTTTGATCATTCAATTGTCAATTTCATTATTGACCGAAAAATCTATTTCAATTTTTCGTTTGGGATTTAACTTTCTCACTTTTGCATTTTTATTCTTTCGTTCTTAGCAAGGTTTCCAATAGAATTAATAATATAGACACTGGAAGTCCGGACCATTACCATTCAGCAAGGAACGTTGTCAACCACATTCAAGCAAAAGAATAGGGTAACATCAACTTGATGGAATTTAATGTTGGGAAAACACAGGCATTCCTCTTCTCGAAGAAAGACGATCTATCTTCATCTAATATTCAGATGTCAGGACCTACAAAGTGAATTATCTCGATGCTAGGAATTTCGATCAGTAATAATCCTTCCCAGAAGCTTGGATTTCTATTTCGTGCGGATAAATATTCACTCTCACCAGCTTCTAGTTATCTACAAGGTACAGATACTTGGAATATAGTTATCATGTGTGGGGCTCGACACCAAAACATTTTTTGAAACTACTCTATTCAAAAAAAGTAATCCGTCTTGTTGATGATTCTTCGCTGACGGACTCGCATCGTAGGAGGACTTGTCTCTCTTCTATAGATATTTCCGGTCGAGGATCTTCTGAATTGTCAGTCGTTCCACCCTCGGCAGTATCAACACGGATGTTACGACCAGTGCGGAACCCCACCCCTTTGTTGTGAGCTTGGGGACCTGTCGAACTTTTCTCGCCCAGGTGTCTTTCTTCAATAGAACAGCCGAACTTTGGAACTTCTAGCCGAAGGAGGATCACAAAAAATCAAAGGTAATGTTAATTCGTATCTCCTGTCCCTTGCTTCACGCGGTGTTCTTTGAACATTACAGGGCTCCCCTTCCGTGTGAATCTGTAAATATGAAAAACAACACCGCATACTGACCGAAACAAACTCCAGACCTTCAAAGCCCCTAGCGTCACTACCTGCCCGTAAATAATGGAAGAAAAGGTTGAAAATAAGTGTTGATTTGCAAGCCTCTCCAATAGCCTATCAGTACGTACAAATTTTATGGACCTTCAACCATTCCACACCATCACCAAATTTCAGTAATATTCAGAAAGCCTAAGTCAGGTTCTCTCTACATCCGATAACATCGAAATGAAAACTTGCGCTTTTTAATATTGAAGTTTAACTATGAAACAGTTTTGTCAACTTGAGGAGGTTTATTGTAACTTTTCAATGAATTAAGGCCTACAATTCATATGCATCTCTTCAATTGTAGCTAAGTGTTAATCTCATTCAATTCGAGAATATTTTTCGAAACCATTATTATTCGTTTAACAAAATTTTCAATATTTTTACTTGTATCAGCACGACGAAAAATATAGAAATCCAGACGTTCATATATTATTTGCCAACTTTTAATGAGTTCATCTGGAGAATAGAGCGTCGTTCCAAACCGGTCAGAGGTGATCTCGTGTGTGTGGAAGTATAAAGAGAGGACAAGAGATCGTGGAAACATCCAATTGTATGTAAACGAATAACAATTTTGACTTTCGTTTTTGGAATTGAGGACGAGGACGCAAATCTGGTTACTCAGTTGAGAAAATTTAATTTCTCCCGAACCCCATATCAGCGCCCCTGTCCAATTGGGGTCAATTCCGCCGATACGAGGGGACTTTGTACCACTCCAAAGCCCAGATTACCACTTGCCATTCGGTTGCCTCTCCGACATACATTTGACGTGCCATTGCTTTAACTACAGCTTATCCAATCCATCTTGGCACAGAACTAATCACATATATGCCTAAAAATCTCTGTGAAGTACACCAAGATAAAATAACACCTATTATATGTGTTCACTATGTTGAAATTTATTGCAAGAAGGTGTTTTTCCTTTCGTCATGGTCTACACTACCAGTGTGCAACTGGAAAAGTATCCGACATTGTGCCAAGATGGATTGGACAAGCTGTACATTTGTTTATTTGTGAACAGCCAGAGACAGCTGCTTCGGTGCTCGCTTTTCTATTGGTTTTTAGAACTGATTGACTGCTTTTGAAATTTTGACGATATTTTGAATTATGAGTATGTTGAAACTTTTCCTAGAGATCAATTACCCTAACACCAAACTGATATTTTTGCACATGATGTGCTTTTCGCTAACAAGGTTAGCATATTCAGGAGAAGAAAATTGATACCAAATCTGAAGCCTAATGTTAGGTTTATATACATAAAGTTTTTTGGCCCGGTAAGGACTTCGTATGTTACTACTTACTCTAATTAATTTCTCGACGATAAACTAAGTGCAAAGTTTTTGGTTCGATATGGACTTCATCTGTTAGTATTGATTATTCTGATTGATTTCTCAACAATAGATTAAGAAGCAGGCTGAAATGGGTAGGTCTCCTGTCACCATTCATGCTGTTTTTACATTTCGCTATTACTAGACTCTCACATGCATCGCATAGTCTTGTGTCATGCACATGCTTTATCAGTTTTGGAATGCTCTCACCAATTCTGTGGTCATTGTTTAGAGCGTGTTGGGCAACACTGGATTTTTTGACCTTTCCGTATTTCATTTTTGCAAAATGTTTCTTGA
This sequence comes from Zygogramma bicolorata, assembly GCA_032362365.1. NCBI lineage: Eukaryota > Metazoa > Arthropoda > Insecta > Coleoptera > Chrysomelidae > Zygogramma > Zygogramma bicolorata. Next base: position 87,715 of record JAVJAQ010001950.1, read on the forward strand.
AACGGGTTCTAATAGCTCGTCGGCTCTGGCCAATGTATAGCTGTTGTAATTTGAAGATTCATATGCAACTTTCATATTCACTTTATCGAATACTTGTTGGAGTCCTCTAGCTAGTGTATTGAGGTTCATATGGAATTACTATCATTACTTTTTATTACTCTCATCCTTTTCAGTGTTTCCCTAAATTTACATTTTCTAATTATCTTATTAACTATCTCTAGGTCAAAAGCGTTCACTTCAGCTACGTACTTAATCACAAAGTTATCAACCTATGGACAAGGAATTGCAGTGCCACCATTTTATCTTGTGAACGATGATTCGAGTCGTTGGGAATCTATCTGAACGTGTTTGTGTCTTTCCTGTAATCGTTTATTCGTTTCTGAGTACAGCTCATCCAATCCATCTTGGCACAAACTCATATACTTTTCCAGTTGCACACTCGTAGTGTAGACCATGACGAAAGAAAAAACATCTTCTGGGAATAAATTTCAACACAGTGAACACATATAGTAGATGTTTTTCATCTTAGTATACTTCAAAGAAATTACTGGGCATATACTTTATTACTTCTGTGCCAAGATGGATTGGATAAGCTGTATATTAAAAGAGTATCAGCAAAAAGTATCTTTCGACCGAGCTTTCGACATTCTTCAATAAGTAGAAAGTTGTATTCGCTTCTTCCGAAATCGCAAGAGGAAATGCGGAAATTGTTCTAGAAACATCTACAGTGCTATGAATTATTATAGAATCATCTATTTTCAATCAGTTGTATATTTCTCACAGCACTTCTACACACACTTCAGACCAATTTGAAGCGAAAAACCCTTCCTCCGGAAACCGCCAAGCCATGTTTTATGTACTCAGATCCGACACCGCTGGGTATACGTCAGTTGTGCCGACTAGTCCGATACCTTGGTGGAAATCGGTATATGTCATCATCAAATTTTTTCATTTGCCATTTTTTTGGGTTCTTCACCTACCACAATCTGAAAAAATGAGAATTAACATTGGATCAATACAAGTCCAGAAGGGCAGATTCTTAATCTACCCCGACAAGTTGCTACGTCAACTGAAAAATAGTTCCTTCTGGATAGAAGAAGTACAATTAGTCAGCAACCTGTATGATAAAAAAAAACAAGATATGATATCAAAATACTCATCGTTGTATTGGAAACCAAATCTTCTTTCGTTTTCAAAACCTGTTCACTCAATTCCGAAAATCTGTTAAAGATTTGAAATTTGACATATTATGATTTTGTTTTTCAAGGGTAGATAGGTATCAAATCTTCGACAGATTTTCGAAAACGAACCTAGAAGAGAAATATTTGTGAAAAAGTTTCAAAAACAGAAGCAGATCTGGTTTCCGAAACGTTAACAACAAGTATTTTGATAAATGTCCGTTCTTCTATTTTTTGATAGACGTGTTCCATTCAGAAGAACATATTTTCAATTAACGCAGCAACTTTTCGGGGAAGATTAGGAACCTGCTCTTCTACATTTGTATAGATTTCAATATTCATTCTTATTCATTCAGATTGTGTTGGTTGAGAAACAAAAAAAACTTCAAATAATATTTGAATATTGAAAGAAAGTAGTTTACTGAATAAATTATTCATCATTCATTCTTGTTTTGCTCGTAGAAAAATATTTCTTGAGCTAATTGCTGGTTATATGGAAAATTATAGAGCTTTCTCACTATATACAGCAAACATAATCAAAAAATCGATCTGGTACCGGCTCTATATCAACGGCATACAGGAAATTTAAGTTGCTAGGTAAGTGAACTTTGAAATATATTCAGTGATCACCCGATTATGAGATTAGTGGTATTTTTAAACTCACCTGATCGCTGTTGTTCGCATGCCAACTGTCATTTCCCTGAAACAAAAACAATATAGAAAATCGGTCTCAGAAATATATCCAAAGTATTGGTGGATATGTAAAAGAAAGTTAAAATCAACATTTTGGGTACGAGCCAAAGTGAAAATTGTGTGAAAGTTGATTTTTTTTACGGCTACGAGGCGAGTCCAATATTGACTGAGATATCAGGGCCTATTATAGGTGTTGGCTCTGACCCCTTTACCGCTTTGATTTTCCCCTCTAGGTCTCCACCCCCTTCGATAGCTCGATATATTTTTTTCTATATATTTTTTCAATACATAGTTTTCCTATTTTTTGGCATAAAAAATAAGTCTTGCACTGAATTAACAATCATTTATTATCGTTATATTCTTATTTCTACAATAATCAGGAAAAATAAAAAATAATCTTTCTGTTTGTGTGCAGTAAAAATCGATGAATTGGAAAATCGTGCTATTATGCAGAAATCATAACATTTCTCACGAATCATAATAGCCAGTCTTAAAAATTCAGGCATTATTATTGCAGAGTTAAGAGAAGTTTGGATCTAATAAGCCAATTAAATCCAAACAGAAAGGCTGAAATGGATTTTTTCGTTAAAAAATAAAAATTGAAAGTTTGTCCAAAAAATCCATATCAACACATTCGTCTGGATTTGATTGCCTCATTCGATTTGAATTTCTCATAAGTTATTCCTCTGCAACATGTATCAGTAGAGTTGATTATATAGACAATAGGCGAGGGAGTTGGCGCTGTGGTTCCGAATTCGACTCACGATTCAAGGGTCGAGGGTTTGTTTTCTTAACGGGGCAGAGATTTTTCTCTGGAAATTCTCTCTGTCGTATTGGAAAATGACTCTGCCACTCTGTTTCATGGTTGACAGAGATCCGAATAACCATGCTGCTTCTGAGGTATGGCGTAGGGAGTTGGTACCAAAGAGTACTTGCTGAAGGACTTTGAACAAAGTCGATGGTGATTGGGATATATATATATATATATATATATATATATATATATATATATATATATCTAGTGGCTGAGAATTATAAATCATAAGATTAAATATAATGGTATTGTTACGGAATCTCCTAGCGCCGGCCCTGTCGATCGTAAATGTAAAATAATATGAGGGGTCGAAGAAAGACCATAACATTCTAGGAAATCTTGGGACGCGTAGAAAATTCATCACACATCAAGATGTCTGGAAGATTTTCCATAGCCGTACGCAAGTATAAATAGGGGGATAATTCATCGCGATGGCAGAGTTGTTCAGAATTTCTCGTGGAGAGAGCTTTGGTATTGCTAAGTGCAGAAGTCGAACTGTAGAGTTCTGCAGTGTTTCTAGTAGAGAGAGTTTTAGAAAAGAGCATTGAATAGTCTAGCTGAGAAGTTTGAGTGTTGAGTGTATTGGATTATGATAAAGAGTTGTGATAAAAGTAGTTCAGTGTTGCTTGGAGTATTAATAAACGAACACAAGGAAACGTAACAGTATTTAACTTATTTCTTCATATGTACAACAGAAAACTTTAGAGATGTGCTATAAACTTTACCATTTCCAGTGTTGATTTGTGGAGACGAATGCCACATTTATGAATGATTTCAACAGACAAATTGAGTCTGCGCTTCATGTGTCAGATGTGTTGATAGCCAGGCTATTCAACACACATTCTATCGTCTCTGGTTCGAATCCGACGGTCAAGAAACTAAATATTTAAATGTAGATTTGATGTGTAGCCTATGTATATCTTGCTCTAACAAATGCGTGGTGCGGGTTATAGGGACAAGTGAAATCTTTTTGATCTTCAGCTGGCATACGTAGGTATATCTTCTGAGGGTCGCCATTGGTAAGGAGACGGCAGTTGATGAAGGGCCCTATGGAATGACTCTCCATATCAAGAAGTGCGTGAACATTTACTGAAGAAATGAAATGTTAGCCAAAAAATATAAAGAAAAGTTATAATCTGAGTAAAAATGTCATGTGATCCCACGGACTCTCAAACTCTCAACAGAAACACCCATTTGAAACCAATAAAAAGGCTCTGAGGATTAGGTGGTCAAGTCAATTTCTTTCTATCAAACTGGCCGATACTTGAAGTGAATTCATATCTAAAATAAAAAACTACGGATATCTGTACGATCCGAAAAACAGATGCATTTATCCTGCTCGAAGAAGCTAATGTCTAAATTTATCTCGCTTGAGAAAGCTATTGTATAGCTGAACACGTGTCGCTTTTGTAAACCTATCAAAATTCCCAGTGACAATAGGTTTACGAATCTGCGACACGTGGTTCGCTATACAATAATATCTTTAAACAAGATGCTCTAGTACAACGATAGACGAAAGGTGGAGAGAATACAAATCAGCATTTTCCTTGAAATTTCAACGTTATTGGATTCGGGGAGAACCTGCTCAGGTAAGAAATTCAAAAGTTCAGCCGGTCTTTGGGAAAATGACCCTCCAGACTCACCCTAACAGGGTGGGAAGATCATACTCGTCAGGCCAACGGTGAAGAAACAGATAAAGCTTAGAGAATTACTGATTGTCCTGGAGGAGCAACGACTGTAAGGAAATCTGTTGGAGGAGACTAGTTGCCGACTTCTCGATAGTCTAGTAGCTTTAACGTGTGTTTTGGAGCCGACTCTAGACCTAGGATCAGTTTTCCTTTCTCTTAAATCACCACGAATCGAGTTTCTCTACAACACTACTATAAAGCGTTATCCCATGAGAGAGTACTACTGATCGTAATTCCCAGTATTGAGATAAATGATTTTGTAGGAACAATGACTTCTAACATCAAAATAGAAGACAATGGCAGATCGGCCTTTTTTGGCTCTCGTTTGCACCGAATCTTATAATAGTAGATCATTACTCCCAACTTTTCGTCAAACCCCAGTTTGATATGTACACACTCACTACTATCTGCGATCTAGTTTCATGTGCTGATGTTTCAAATCAGGAAGGAAAAATTACCTTTTTTTTCAATCATCAACATATTGACCATTGGAATTATAATATTGTCCAAGTATCGCAAGTATCGCAATGAGAAGATCGAAGAATCAGTAGTTTGAATTAGAAATATTCAGCAATTGCTGTCTATCGTTCAAACCTAACCCAACATAAAACATAAAAATGAACATAAACTTAATAGCACAAGGTACTAGATGTAAATTAACTTTCCAGCTATTTCGAGCTTATGATATTTTATTCAATATGGCCAACATTCATCAAGCAGTATCGCTCGTAAATGAATCTTTTGAGGAGAGAATTTTATATCTGAACGCTTCGCGAAGCGACTTTCCGAATGTCCCGGACCTTCAATTCGAGAAGATGAGATCGAGAAATTTCTCCACTGTTCCAATGGTGTATATAAGAACGCTTCATCAAGAGAGCAGAGTTATAAGTAGTACTTACAGCAGTTGTATTTTTATAGTGAAGATGATAAAAACAGTTCAGTTTTTCGCAGAGTATTATTTAGATAAGCGAACTCCAAAATATCGACAGTATTCTGGAAATATTGGATGTGATACATATATCTGATCATTCCTATAACTAACATATTACTGAATCGACTTTATTTTTTTCTACTAAAACTTATTCTTCTCTACGATTTTCTCCAGGCTCATAAATTGCTCGTTTGCAACTCATGGAAATGTGGTACAACAAGGAAAATATTCACAAATTTCTTCTAGAATGACAGATGGACAATCGACTCATTGTTATCGATGAATCAAAGGCTGTATTGGGGTGTCGGACATCTAAAATCAACTCTTTCGATATCTGAATTTTCCTTCTCAGATTTGGGTTGAGTGATACAAAATACCTCGTTTAGAAAATAATTTTTCTGTCATTTGAAATATTTCCAGCCAGAACGTCAATTCCGCACCAAATTCTGCAATCCAAGTTTGATCTTGGAAATCTAGTTCCAACTCAAACTACAATTCTATTCACCCCATCCATTTGTAAGCGTGCGAAGTTCGTAGCAATACAGTCATCTTTCTTCATTTTCTGCCTTGTCCACACCACTGGAAGCATGAATAAGAATGACTCACGGATGGAACAGTCCCTATTTTATTTCGAAACGGGAAATGAGATTTCTGGGTAATTGCTATATTCCAGCAGATATCGAAACAGCATCGGTGCAAGCTGACGGTTGTGAATTCAATTCCTGATTCTGCAATAAATAGAAGAGGACTTTAGGGGAGTAATGGAAGAAATACATCAGTTTTTCTGATGATGTTGTATGAAAGCGGGTATAACGTATTTGCTGTATACGACATTATTTTCACGTTCTTGAAATCTATCGCACCGAAATAGATATGGATATTTCGTGTTCACCTCGCATCTACAAAATCGAATAAAAAAAAAATATCACATGTATTGCACTGAGAAGGATGAATGGAATAGAATCCACAAAAAAAAGGATTTCGAATGTAATCATTGTGTGCAATGCATTCAACAAGAACTTCTCAGTACATGATATATATTATTCTATTGAAAAACATTTTATTCAAATGTTCATACAAACCAAGGGTTGAAAAATATTAATGCATACTATATAAAATATCACTCTCGATTGAAACTCTAATTACCTGATCTAGCAATATTAACTAGCGTTTGTCGTGTTTTGGTATTTGATTAGCGAAATTTGATATTTTTTAGCGAGATCTGGTATTTTCTACTATAATAAGGCTATATCCTGGCTGTGCTCTAGCAGTTCAAGACAAATCGTAACGAACCTGAAATTAGTATATTTTTTTAATGTTTGAATGTCATTATTTTTTGGGGATGGATTCTTCTTTCGCAATTTCTTGAGTTCTTAACCTACCACAATCTGAAAAAATGAAAATATTGGAATTTATACAGGTATAGAGGGGCATATTTCAAAATATACCCCAATAATTGGCTGAGTTAATTGTGAAAAACATTATACCTTACGTATAGACTATCTGAAAAAATAAAACGGATCGGCAACAAGTATAATGTAAAAAAAACATTCAAAACAACAAATACTTTTCGTTCAATTCTGACACACACGAAACCAACTAACATAGAAAACACAAGAAAAGTTGTATTTACCGAATCCCTTGTTCGTGCGGTCAAAAAAATATATTGGTGAAACGTCAGACTCCTAGAGGTACGAAGATTAAGATTAAGATTAAAATATAGGACTTATGTGCTGAACAGCCTACTACTCCGCGACCTTTGCAGGTCTATCGTGCGTGCCCTCATTCATGTATGTTGGCGTTCCTTGTTTAGATCCGTCCTTGTAACTAGACTCCATAGGCCAGACCTCAAGTTCTCCATATATTGAGAGGGTTGTGGTTATTCCTCCCCTAACGTTGCGAACCTTAGCCTTGACAGACCTTCGCAGTAGCACAGTATGTGTGCTGAGGTTTTCTCATCCTCTTGGCAGAACCTGCATAAGGTTGTGTCTGCCAGTCCGATGTTGTTCATATGTTTGTTGAGTCTACAGTGTCCTGTCAATAACCCAACCAGAATTCTAGTTGAATGCCTATTTTGACTTAGTAGGTACTCCGTGAATTTTGGCGATGGTTCTTCAATGAACTCTTTGGCCTGTCTCATGCCCGGCGTCTTATTCCACCATTATTGAGATTGTTTTTCCTTCCAGGTGCTGTTACAAGTTTTTCGCAGGCAATTCCAGACCAGTTTGGAGTTAACCTGCATGGAGCTAATTGCTTTTATAGCTACTTGGCTATCAGAGTATATAGCATTGGTCTTTTCCTTAAACTCTTGCCTTAATAACTCTTCTGCGCAGTGGCGTATTGCTGCAATTTCTGCCTGGAATATCGTCACTTTGTTACCTAAGCTTAGTGAGACTTTTGTCTTTGGTTTGAGGTCTTGAGGTACGAAAGAGTGAGTACAAAATGTACATCGAGAACAGACAGATTGGTGGTTCTGAATTATCAGAACACATTCTCACTGCCGATGGAAATCATACATTAGAATGTGATGACACTCAAATAATAGCAATAGAGAGCATGCAATAGCAGGAACAAAATGGTTGAGGCTTTCGCGGCCGATGTTTTCGATATCACTACTTTTCTTCGTGTATGAAAGCCGCCGTTCTCTGGAATTTCTTCCTGAATAACAGGAACGAAAGTTGAAGGAGTCCGCTTTTATCATACTGTCTTCCACTCTTGACATATTTCAAATCTCAGATTTTTGTCATTTGCTAGAAAACAAATCTGAAAGGGAATTTTCATGAAAAATCATATGAAAACGGAACCGGATTTCGTTTCCGAAACGTTAAAGATGAATATTTTGATAAATATTAGTTGTATTTCATTGATTGGCAAATACGAGAAGTTGCTGACTAATAGAACGTGTTCAATTACAACAACAACTTGTCGGGTTAGATTGAAAATCTGCACTTCTACACTTGAATAGATTCCAATATTATCTCTTATTTTCTCAGATTGTGGTAGGTCAAGAACCCAAAAAAACTTTGATGAAAATATATTCTTTGTTTGATGTGTGACATATATGTAGACTACTTTTCACTCGTGATGGCTTTGATCTTCAGAATATGAATGCTTCATTCTGAGAGGTGGCTTCATGAGTCATATCTTGATCTTGAAAGTTTTTTGAATAGGTACTTTGCCGGTGAAATTCATGTAGCACTGCAAAGTGTTTTTCGTTAAGAGAACAAAAAATCAACAAATTCCGTACGCAAAATTTCCAGTGTCATATGTTCAGCCCATTCTCAAAACAAGGACCTGCTTCTAATTTTTTTCAACCGTAAGATGGAGATTTGGTGAGTTTTATGCCATGGAAATGGTGTGCATTATAAGAAATTATTTCGTTTGGTAGACCGAAAACGGTTATAGTCAACCCGATGAGACTGTCCTCGTGATATTTCTTTGGAAGTCTGAAAATTTTCATTCCCTTCAATACAACGGCATATTATCTCGAATACTTGAGAAACGTTATAATCTCTTGCCCGTGTCTTCTTTCTATTCGATACTCTGAAAGTGATATGGAAATATTTTCAAGAATAGAACAAAACCTCTTGAATTGTTTGTGCAGATATTCCAATGTGAATTCCTCGTCTAACGCTGGATCGAGGTAACTGCATTAAATCTCCGTTCATCAGTTGGGTAATTGAATTACAAACGAATACAGAGGGAAAAGATAGCTCGCAATCTTTGAGTGATTCAAATTTCCTTCGAGAATATGCTGGATGAGCCGCTTTATCCTCGGAATTTGAATCTGGTTGAGAATCATTTTCATAATACAAGCTAAACTAAGAATACGATCGATAAATGATGATGAAATTATACTGTCTGAGAGTCATTATTTCATCAAAGATTGTAGACTTTCACGGCCGGCAACTGATGAATCTTTAGAAGTTTTCGGGCTTCTGAGCCGTGTTACGTAGGTTTTTGGGCCTGACACACGGATCCTCCCAATGAAAGAAAAAACGGTTTCGGAAAATCAATTAAATGACTGTCCGATTCTAAATACGATAGATAATGATACGTCTTCTGGACCACATAAAATCAAAGCCTCGCAGCAGGGAAGGATACTTCGACCATTGCCGCGTAGCCTTTGGGAATGTCTGCCGCAGATGCAGACGAAACGTCAGGCCTAAAAACCTGCTGACCACGGCTCAGAAGCCCGGAAACTTCAGTCATTATTTTGTTGGATGAATCCTTTTTTCGCAGCTTATCGGGTTGTTGACCTACCACAATCTAAAAAATTAGGAATAATATTTGGAATCTATAGGAGTGTAGAAGGGCAAACCTTTGATCCACCGAAAAGTTGGTGCGTTATTTTAAAAACAGTTCCTTCTGAATAGAACATGTCTGATAAGTTCGTATAACTCAAATTCGGCTATAATAAGAATTCAAGGAATTATATTTATCAATTAACTTATTGTTCTTGACGTTTTGAAAACCGGATTCGTTTCCGTTCTCGAAACGTAATCACAAATTGGTTTTCTTCAATATTCGTTGTTGGCAATCACCTGAGATTCGACGTGATATTTTGTCTTTCAAGACAGGTGAACTCTAACTAAAAGCAGATTCTTTCTATTCTCTATTCTACTATGTGTTCTTTATAGGCAGTAAGAATGTGTTCCGATAAATTATAATCACCTATCTGACTGTTCTTGGAGTTTATCTTGTGCTCACTCTTCCGCGCTTCCAGAGGTCACCGATATTTTTGTGACCGCATGAACGAGGAATTTGAAATACATTTTTTCTGTTTTCTGCTGTGTCATATGGTTTGGTAGGCGTCAGTAATGAAGTATCTGTTTTTCTTACATTATACCTGTTGCCGTTTTAGTTTTTCAGACATTCGAGGGACCTAATAATGTACGATGTTTGTTACAAACAAGTTGTGTATTTTGTGTAGGTTGTCTGTCTCCACTGTGAGGTATGTTTAGGTTCTCGATTTTCATCAATGTTTTTTCTATAAGATTGTCGGAATATCCTTTTTTTCAATATTGAATTCATGAAGTTAATCTCATCGATTTACTACTGTGAACATACTGTTATTGTTCTATTATATAGACATTTCACACCCATTGTGTGGTGGTTTGAGTTATAGTGTAGATATCTATCAAAAAAGTCAAGCTCATTCCGACCGTGACTCAATTTACCTTCTTCGGCCGAAGGAATAGAGATAGGTCCAATAGAGGATAGTACGTCCATGTAAGAGGTCTCCTCTGCTTAGTGGCAGTAGGAGTTTGAGACTTTGGTCGTCACCCAGCAGATGACGTTGCCCCTTGGAGGTGTTCACCATCGTCCATGAGTTGTCTAGTTATCCCGAATTTTTCTTAGTGTTAAATTATTAAACTGTAATTGGTAAAAATAATAATTTTCACTAAATATATCGATTACAGTTGGTCGTATGAATGCGTTTCCATTCTAATATTTATCAAACGGCGGATAGCCTTATGTTATCTTCGCAATCTAGAGGTCTTGAGTTCAAATCATGCCACAATCTGAAACTTATCGAATCCAACTTGTCAGGAAAATTAGTCCCACATCCAGTTGTGCATTAAACTCCCAAATGGCTACTTGTCCCCCACTGCACAATACGTCTTCATTTCCGTACCAAGATTAAATGGATGAGGTGTGTGCTACATTTTTTTTCAGGATTTTTTTTCAGGTAGTTTTTTTTTCTGTTTACTTTGCTGCTTGGAATCAACTTCAGTAATGGAAATTGTTCTGAAAATGAAAGTACTTGAAAGGTATTTGAAAGGATATTCTTCCGTCTTCGGATGTCTTTTTTAGTGGAACAAAGTTACATATATATCCTTGAATGTCCCTGGGATATACCAGTTCCCAATAGTGACCATCTCTAGGACATGCCGTTGTTCTTATAGATATATAACAAGAATGTTTCTGAAGCGTGCTTGCGTTGTTAGGGACTGTTATATATATGGACACTTGAAGTGTGTATCATATCGAATTTCCATCAGAACTTTCGGGGTAAGGTTATCGGAAAATGTTCCATGAACAAGTTTTAGCGAGCATTCAATCCTTCCAAACTCCTACTAATGAACAAATAATGGATTGCAAACGCGGCACAAGTTTTGGTTCTTCAAATAGAATAATATATATTTCGTTCGATATCAGGGATCTCCTGGGAGATCATTTTAAAAAATGTTCGGTTAAATGGGTATATAGTGAGTGATTTGAGATTTATGCTAGATGAAATATCAAAAAGTAGATCTATTCAAAATATTCCAATTTTCAACAGGAACACGGTGGATTTAATTCGTTATGACGATATGTATTCTGGAAATGTAGTTTTTGTTATTGTCTAATACTGATATGGTCGGAAGCACTCTTCTGAACCTGGTTAGATGAATAACCGAAGACAAAATCAGTTGATTTTTTCATGTTCCACACAGGAATTAACATATTCCTGTGTCGACTACCCTTGAAGAGACCTTTCTAATAATAGAATATGTATGTTTTAAAAAAAATCCATATTGAACTCTTCATAAAAACTATAAATAGGCATTCCTGTGTGAAACGAAATAGATAATTTTGGAATGGATTATTCATTTTAGACACGACCTTGTTTTATAGAATGCATTCAGTACTACCTCTGTTCTATCAAGTGAAAATTATAATTTACATTCTCACTCGTTAGACATAGATTATTCGGTGATCAGTAGAGATTATTATGATAAAAATGTCCTCTTTTTTGAAATTGCCTTTATTGGTTTCAATTATCCCTACTGGATCCACATTAACATATTTCCATGAACAAAGTTAAAGGATTCAACACTAGTAATGCCTTAGTTCAAAATCGGCCTTTATGGAGTATTGCAGTAATCGGTTTGGGGAATCTTAAACAAGAAATATTGGTTAAAAACCAATTATGTAGTGAAGAGAAGGCGCAAAAATAAACATATTCTTCAACTGCATTTCACGCAGGATATTTTTCCGCCACATAAACAACTATTATAGTATTTTTCACAGAAAATGGTATTGGCTTATTAACTGCAATAAACTACCCGATTTAATCCCATTGTGTAGAAAATCATCTGGTAAAAGATGCAAATGTGCTACAGGGTCGAACTCAAGAAATTTGAATTTTGCATAATGTAGGAGATATACAAGTAATTTATTTAAATGTTAGAATTCTATTCTATATTTAGTTCACTGTCGCTATCGCTATCCTCATCTAAATTAATTATAATTGGCGCAATTGATTTTACAGAAAGGTACGAGTTTTCAACATTTATAACATGACTAACAGAACTTTTCCAACTCTCGGTAGGAATGTCATTCATACAGTTCCTAATTAATTCTTCCACACTACCACTTGAAGTCGGAGAAGTATTTTTTCCGCGCACGCTCGATTTAAGTTGGTGCCACATAAGCTCTATGGGATTGAACACGCAGTAGTAGGGAGGTAGTCGTAACACTGTATGTCCCAATTCTTCTGCAATTGTATCACAAACATACGTTTTTTTTGAAGAAAATGACTGCAGCACTTGTGAAAGTTCTTTTTTTGGATAATTTTCCTCAAAATATATGTCATTTGCAGCCATGAAGTTTTGAATCTCCAATTTCGTATTCTTTGAGCCAGGAATTTTTTGCAATTGTCGACTATGATAGCTTGCGTTGTTCATTACTATAACGCTGTTTGGCGGAATGTTGGGTAACAGACAATTTTTAAACCAATCTTCAAAAAGCTCTGCTGTCGTATCTTCGTGATAATCAACACAAGAGTCCTTAATATTTTTGGCAGAAAGCCACATAGCGTTTGGGATCCAACCATTTTCTGATCCTGCGTGTAATATTGTGATTCTCTTTCCATGCGTGTCAAACCACGTCTCGTCGAGGTAGAGTATTGGCCGATTTTCAGACCGGTATTTTCTTATTGACGTTATATATTCAGAACGCCAGTTTATTAAACGTGTGGATTCCATTATTACTTGTCTCTTGTCAATTTTGCGATATTTAAAGCCCATTGCAGACAGAGCTCGCCAAAGAGTAGTGAGGCCACAGTTGATGTGAGTTTCGTCATTGATGAGCCGCTGTTTCAGACTTTTGATTGTAGGGACACGCTGCTCATCGTACATAGTGTAGATTTTTTGCCTTATCAAATCTTTTTCCCAGTCGTCTAGACTTTTTGTGACACCGGAATCTTTACGCTTTTTTCTTGATTCCATGGAATTTTCAACAATTCGTCTAACTCAAGTGAGAGGCACCTTCGTCAAATTACTGGTTACTTTTGCTGCAGCACCCGCGTTATATCCTTGCTGAAGTAAGGAATTATACACATTTTCTATAATGATTTTCGCGTCACAAGATAAGTGATTCTTCTTTAACGAACCACTGGAAGAAGCACTATTACTTTTTATTCACGGACGCCACATACTGCCTATTCTGTACGTTGGGGTATAAAATCTTTGCTATTAATGTCTTTAATAACAAATAAATGTTATAAAATTATTGCACGCCGTAACACAAGTGAACACTTCCAATGAAATAAAAAGACTAAAATGAACAAGAAGTGTAAGCTGTAATCCTCTACAATCTCTCTCTGAGAAACAAAATTACCTGAATCCGGTCCTATTACATTTATGATGTGCATCTCGGATTTTACAACTTAAGGGTCTAATTGGTTTTATTATAATCCTTCAGTCAATACCATTTATTGTGAAAACTACTATATCCAATTCATGATTTGGAACATTCTTTTATCCACTTTCTCCCTATTGTATTGTTGCAGGAATCTGACTTAACTCACTAATCATCTCCAAAACTACTATACAATGTAAGCTTCATATGAAAATATTTGCTTGAAGTAACCAAATCACCTCCGTGAAATTGACCGATATTCTCATTACAACAATGGTGTTCTCGGAAGGAACAATTCCCAGAATCAGTCGGGGTTGGAGTCATTCATTAACACAAGTTCTACCGCTGCCACCCAATAACCGAGTTCCCTCGCCTCGCCGTCTGATGAAGTGTTTTCGGCGGCCGGAAACGTTGGCGGGAAACTCCTGACCAACTCGCTAATCAATTACGGGTCGATGCTAAATGGAGAGCGCGATTCACGGACGTTTTTGGAATATATAGTAATGTTTGTCTGGTCATTCGTGTAATGAACCTGCTTCCAATGATAATGGATTCGTGTTTCACAAGGACGATAGATAACTCAGAGTATCACCGCAACTAGAGCTCTAGGCCGCAAAATATGTGGAGTGTCGTAACCAGCAATTCCACTGCGGCTGCCTACGTTCTGATATAGGGGGTTAGGACTTGTCAATTCTTTGTGCCCCTCAGCTTTGGGGGTGGAGTTTATTTTAGCAGTAATGTAGCAAGACATTTCTGTTAACCGTGCTGCTGTTACATGATTGGCAAAAACAGTTAGCAATGAATGTTTGATTTGAGGGTACCCATCTAGTGAAAATCAACGACAATTGTCCACGGTTAGAGGTAGAGTTTAATGTACAAATCCAATGAATTTTTGTATTTGAGAAATAATATGATTATCAGATCGGGTACATGTGTAATATGGGAAAAAATATATGTACGAATATTGAAAAATCATTTTTCTACTCCCACCAGTAAATTGCTGTTTTCTTTAGAATTTACTAAACGGATAAAGGCGATTCCAGTCAACTGAATGGGTATTGACAAAATAGTTAAGGCTTTCGCGGCCGAGGTTTTCAGTATCACTACTTTTATTCGGGTTTGAAGGCCGTCGTTTTTTGGAATTTCTTCCTGACGTTTCGCTGGCTCGAGTGGCTAGCTTCTTCAGAGGCTCCTTCATCTTGAAATTCACTTCTCCAGTCATCGGAGTGAATTTCAAGATGAATGAGCCTCTGAAGAAGCTAGCCACTCGAGCCAGCGAAACGTCAGGAAGAAATTCCAAAAAACGACGGCCTTCAAACCCGAATACTGAATGGGTATTATTTCATATTCATACAAGGTAGGATATGAATTCCAACAATCACAGAGAACAGAATACTTGGTTACCAGGGACAACCTTGTAGAAACGTCACAATTATGATCTTTCTACCTACAAACACGCAATCCAAGTTGTTTCATTCGAGCACGAATAAATGTAATTTTATCTGAAATATTTTCTGCTTTATTGAGTTACGTTTGAATTATCACAACTGATGTATTTCTTGTGGAATTGGAAGACTCACATCTACTGTTCATACCAGTGGCGGATCCAGGATCAGGTCAAGAGGGGGGTCTATAACTCAAGATATATATATATATATATATATATATATATATATATATATATATATATATATATATATAAAGAAGAGAGGAGAGGAAGTCTTTGCTGACAAGTTAAGAACAAAACTCGGGAATTATATTTGGGACAGCAGCAAAAGCGAAAGTGTACTCTTATAACAATATATTTCCAATATTTCGACAATCAATTGTTGTCATCATCAGGGAGCTACAAAATAATGTTAATGAATGAAAATATGACATAGAATTTTTATCCTTACTTACATTGTTAGTGAGGATGGTCGCATGAGATGGTTAAAGAAGTCAGATGACACATAGTAAAATTGTTATAAAACATTAATACGTATCAGTACAGTGTGCTCTGAGTGAACACACTTCCAAGGAAGGACATTTAATGAATTTCAGTTCCACAAAAATTTTATCAATTGAAAGGAATGTTTCGAGGAGAATGTTCTTAGAAATGGCATTCATTTCTCAATCTTCAAATTGTTTAAATAAAAGAACCGATCTCAATCATTTGAGTGAAATTTATTCATATTTATTATTGATTGATGGCAATTCGAGAGTTCTCGAAGGCAATTCAAGTGACGTTACTTAATCAAAATATTAAATTCATACTTTTTCACATAACTAATTTCAAAATTTTCAAATCTTTTAATACTATATTACATTTTCCCACCTCCTCTTTTGCAGCACCTGCAATGGCATTGAGGTCTCAGCGGCTAAGGCCAAATTGTGTCTCAGCAATAAGTTTTCAGTGACATTTGACATTTTTGACAAATAACCTTTAGCGCCTTTATAACCACAAAATTTTCAATCCTTTTTCATCATTTCCACATGGTGTTTGTCACTGCACCTTTTCATTAAAATAAGAAGATTATAGTTTTTAATGTGTTTATGTGTTGTACTGATACGTATCAATGTTTTATAACAATTTTACTATGTGTCATCTGACTTCTTTAACCATCTCATGCGACCATCCTCACTAACAATGTAAGTAAGGATAAAAATTCTATGTCATATTTTCATTCATTAACATTATTTTGTAGCTCCCTGATGATGACAACAATTGATTGTCGAAATATTGGAAATATATTGTTATAAGAGTACACTTTCGCTTTTGCTGCTGTCCCATATATATATATATTATATAACAGAAAATTATGAGCTAGCAACAACTAGTCAAGATCCAAAAAATCGTTACCGGCATACACAATACTCATCAAAAATGTAACAAGTCTAATTTTTCAAATACTGCGCCAAAAAGTAAGTATAGCTTTTGATGAATGATTGACGTTTTGAATGAATGTGTAATTCAATGTGTTTTTACCAATTGATTCCATCCTGATTATCACAAAGAGTATCTGAGTATATTTACCCCACAGGAAGGACCAGTTATATTATACTATAAAATGCATATAAAGTATTCATTTGCAAGATCAAGGAATGTGTTCGAAGTGGTTTCGAGTTCAAACTGATGACTTAAGAATCGATTATAGAAATAATGAATAGGTCCTTCTACGGTAAGAAAGAAACAAAATTATTCGAGTGAAAACTGAAAACGTCGCCAGGTCGATTTTCAACTATGCGCTACTGTAACAATTGAATGCGATATTTAGAGTCGTGTCGAAGCGTATGATCGTAATCTGTGCCTGTATGAGTCATAGTCGGTGAAATCAACAAACTCTATTATCAATAATTTGATCATGTCACCTATATATAGACTGGTTTCCTTGATACAGGTATTTATGTTCAACTCCACAATACTAAGTTCTTATCGTTATGAATCTTCATATTCGATTATAAGAATCGGAAACAATCCTTCCCCATTGTAGTTTTCTGTTTTTACCATAAGTTTCAGGAAATTTGACGTGAATTCTATTGGCCAAGAAAAATTCCACGAAATCTTGTCATTGAAAAACTTCCCTATAGAAAAAAAAAGGAGGAGTTGTCATTGTGTTGAATACAGTGAAAAGAATAGCTATTCGTATAACAAGGGAGGAAATTGCTACGTTTCCTCCCGAGGATGAAGCTTAGCGCAGCGGAGGGCACTAATCATTTAAGGAAGGAAAAGGCACTTTACCCCCATGTTACGCATGCTATTTTTCCGCCTCCCTCAAATAACAAATCATTTCTAAATAACTCATTTTTGGAGGTAACGAACAAAATATATTAAAGAATTCAAACTAAGAGGCAGATACAGTATAGCATGCTCCTGAAATTCCGAAGATGAGGTGAACCAACAAAACAAAAATAATAATTAAAAGAAAAAAAAAAATGAAAACTCGCTACCAGAACTCACAGGCAACTTCTGCGAATTCATGGATATAGCGTATTGCTATGGCTCTATTTGCCTGTCAAATTTCATTCTTTTAATATTATATCCACTTATTTGAGATGTCCTATCTCATTTACTGATTCCTTCCATTTCGCAAAACACAGGGTGTTCTTTAAATAAACGGATAATAGAATATAACTTATTCCATTGATGACGTACCTTGACGTTACTTTTCTTCCCTAAGGAGTTGGCTATATCGCACGAGGACGAAGTTTGGTCAGTTGAGTTCTCTAACGTTCGAAGGCGATGGCCAATATCAATTTGAGTTGTACAGTTGATTTTTTCTTGGACCAGGTAAATATTTCAGAACTGTTTTCCAATTATCAATTTTAGATTTAGAGTATTCTTTCGATATTTATGAAAAACTCAAAAGAAAAAAACTTTATTGACTTCCATATTGAACGATACAACTTAAATTACTACTGTCAAATTGAAAGGTCACAAAAAAGTCGGTTTTGGTGAGACTCGAACCCACGACTATAAAGTGGTTCATCCCAGAGGGATAACACTAACTATCTGGCCACTTGGACTGTATAATTTCAGTTGATTATTGGTATGAACCAGTGGCGGATCCACGGGGGGAAGGGGTTCGGGTCCGGACCCCCCCCCATTGGGAAAATAAGAGATATTTTTTTTCAATTTTTATCGGCTTCTAATTTCCCAATTTTGTTAGGGAACGGAAAAATGGCACATGAGCAAGACAAAAAACTGAAATAGAATAAATTTTTTTGCTTTAAAATTGAAGAACTTTTATAATTATTATTACATTCCATTGAAAACTGAAGAGCAGGCTACATTTAAACATTAGTAAATTTTCGAGGTTTTTTGAAAAATTCTACTGAATTGAATGTTACCCAAACAAAAAAACAAATTTCACTTGAAATTTTTGGACTCACCGATTGTACTTTCCTTTTTTCCTGGTTCAGTCAGTTCAGACGCTGGATCAAGCCGAGTAAAATATGAAAATAGAGTCCTCTTCATGTTGTAGGTTCAAAATAAAATGCTTTTTTTTGTAACTATCAAATTGCAATTTTTCTCGATGACCCTTTAAAGAAAATTGACACTTGTCAGGCTTATCGAGGAAAAGTTCGAGAAATTTCTGACAGTGCTGCAGTGGACTGCTTGTGTGTGGGCAAATACATTGAAAGTGTATACAAAGAAATGGGTGAAATGAATGAATATTGTAAAATACAAGTATAAATCATGACGAGTATTTACGCTTATACATACACTTATATGTCGAATCATATTTACAAATTCACCTGAAGGTAAATATAACAGTATAATATTGAAGAATACACGATATAAGAACTGGAGATAAAGAAATCTAAATATTCCAGATTTCGAAAACATAAATATCTTAAAATATAGAAGTTCACAAATGCAAAAATGTTAAAAAATACAAAAGTAGAGAATGTTGGCATTCAAAAATATACAATATTGAATAATACAATATTGATTGAAACAATACTTAAGAGTAAATATAAATTGGAAATATATAAATGAACTATCTGGGAGGTAAGGACATCACAAAACTGACCTGTTTTCCAGCGTAAATGCATGGGAAGGTAAATAGTTTGTTTTTCAGTTTTCAACTACTAAACGTATATCATGTCGGGATAATTGCTTCGTGAAGAGTTTCAAACCCTTCTTGAATCTGAATGGTGACGTTTCGTTTCTCAATTCATCCGGAAGGAAGTTGAATACTTTTGGTGCCAAAAATGTATAACTATATTCTGGTTAATCTGGTAATTTTTCACTCGTTCGAAGGATCATTTTTCAATTCTTCCAGTCAGAGACACGACACCTGTTATTTAACACATTCGATTTGCTGGATATGTTCTTTGCCAATATAATCGAACGTTCATCAACCCATGGCAATGAATGTGGTTGTATGTCAATGTTGCGACCTGATAAAGAAGAAGGTTTTTTGTTTGGGCCTTTTATAAGACATAATTCACGAAATCCATCTTTGAGTTCCTCTGATTGTAAATTTTCAGTGTAGCATTTGCTTTGAGAAAAAATAGTGCATTTGCCGGAATATCTTGACTAGTTGTAACAGATGCTTTTATACGGACTGTTACATACATAATAGTAATGATACCTAACAAATAAATATTCAACTAATTTATTACGTCATTTTTCTCATTAAATACTTCATTACTGTTCAGTTGCTTTTTTTCAAATGAATAAACATTTTGTATTTTTTCCACTAGGTGGTAAATCATTATCTCTGCTTTCAACTATTGAATAGTACCCATTTCTCAGTTAAACAAGATTGGTCAAGCTTTCGATGGAAAACAATGACTAAGATAAACAAATATTGCAAACAACGATGAACAATTTATATATGCACTCCCTTAAAAAAATGAATAAACGATATGCACTACTAGTCCCCATCATACCAAAGAATCAAAATGCTACATTATCACAAAAAATGTAAAGAATGGGTTTGTTTCATAAATGATATTTCTCGGAAGGAATTGATTTGGAGAATCACATACAATTTCATCTAGCACACAACGCTGACATTCTCGAAACAATTGAATGTGAATACTCCAGTCGATTCCCACCTGGTTGTATCGGTTTATATAGCATTTAGCTTGTCTCAACCTTGAATAAAAAATGAGAAACTGTCTAGCTATCCCCCATTAGCAGGAGGATGCGTCCGTATGTTCCTATGAATAATAGAAAATCTCTCTTTATGCTATCCACGTTCTTACCAATAGATGAAATGAAGTGATGAATAAGTGATGTGAAATAGGTACAGGAACCTACGTTCGCATTTGAGAGCTCAGAGGTGAACTCATTTTTGCTTCCATTGTCGACTCGAGTAGTAACTTCCCGTCATTATCGGAGACCTGCCCGACATTTTAGGAATTCCGCGTTAATGCCTCCACTTCTTCCTGTACCAATTCGAAAACCTGAATTGGCCATCAAACATAAAATTGTTTTTCAAATGAACTCATTGCTTTTCATTTCGCTTTCCCTGCATCCTCCAAGAAATATTCAATTAACAATTCAGTATTCATACCTTCGACAAACTTTATAATTTGTAATAACTCTCATTTATGAACTGGACAATTTCAGCACCTTGTATTTATGAGCATTGAAGTGATTTTTGGCTTTTTCTTCTCACAAGTAAATTCAAAAAGTGTACAAAACTTTTATGAAAGAAGCAACATCAAATCAAAAGAGAGTATTTGCTTAATATTTGGTGTTACTTCTTTTACAGAAGATTTGTATTTTTTCCATTGAATAAAAAGCCAAAAATCACTTCCTTGAAACTTCCTTCTCCCCACAAAATTTGAGTTCCTTAATGGCATTTGCTATTTATTATTCACATCGAATTGAAATATTGCTAGAAAAATGAGTACAAACTAAATAGCACAAGCTTGAAGTTTTTAGTCATATCTTTCTTATGTTAAGGTGAAAATATCTAGTTCTAGGTTCTAACTTCATTCACATTGTTCTTCATTCTTGAAAAATAATGTGGGTCAATCCACAGTATTCATTGTAAGGTAATTTATTTTCAAGAATTGTAGAAAGGTAACATTGATATAAAACGCTAATTCGAAATTACCTTCAGTACGATCGATCACAATTTGTGTCTGTAATGAATAAGTCTTCATGCTCATTCGAATTAAACCGTCATTCTCAATGGGAAAACTCGCTCCGGCATGATGTATAGTTAGAAACAGCTTAGGTATAATGATGGATTGCCCTTTGTGTGCGGAACATTCCCAAAGCTAACAACCATTATTCTGCATGTTAACAGGGATAATCCTAAGAGCGGAGGTAAAGTAATTTTGGAACGTTGAATTCCGTAGGGGTTGATTTCGTTCGGTAATTCCTTCTTTTTATCAGAGACGAAAACAATAACAAATCAATGGAGAGTGAAAGGAAGTTATTAGTTGGTCCTGTCGAAAATGATTCGCTAGCTTTCGTATGGAACGATGGTAATATTCATATTTTCATAAATACAATATACAATACCTTCATTATGGTCTATAAAGAAAATTGAGAATCAGATAAGGTTTTTTTCGTGAACCAGAAAAAAACATTACATCTGATACTTTGAAAATGAAAGTTGCCACACAGTGATTAGGTTAACACCAAACAAAAAGACGGAATTGTCATTTGAGGAAGCTGCTTGAAAAGATCGAGCAACAAGAAACCAAGCGAGTGAATGATTCATCGTATTCAGCTCTGATTCGTCTATCAAAACAATCTCTATAATAATCTGGAGAACGCTAGCCGACTTCCAAAAAGCAGCTACTAGCCCAAGATATTGAATGATAACTGCGCAAAGATTCTTTTTCTAATCAATCAGCCCTATCGAAACCCATATAAAATTTGAGTAGAAAAAAATATAAACCAAATACCACACAGAAGTCATTACTAGGACTGCTATACAATGATCTGGAGAACGCTAGCCGACTTCCAAAAAGCAGTTACTAGCCCAAGATATTGAATGATAACTGCGCAAAGATTCTTTTTCTAATCAATCAACCCTATCGAAACCTATATAAAACTTGAGTAGAAAAAATATAAACCAAATACCACACAGAAGTCCTTACTAGGGAAAGGTCTGAACTTTGTCATCGCACTGAATGAAGGTCGAAAAGGAGGTTTGCTTGAAAATGCAATCGTGCAAATCCACAGTTAACATCAGCCAAGAGCAACAAGACGAAAATAATTCACAGATAGCTGAGATGGTAGACGAATTCAATTCTCAATTCACTTCAAATTTCGAACCATTTTTGCTCTTCTAAACTTGTCAAGAGGAGATGGATGGCAGCTATTCCCGGCATTGCTCTAGCTACAGCATTCAAAGAATTCCGCCAGATCTGAGCAAAGACAGCTGAATAATTTTGCGCCCTGAAAAATGATTATCCGGTGAGTTGCTCAACTCACCGGCAAATATTGAGCGATTCTACTGCTGTAATTTTTTGTGTTCGTAACCGGTGCGTCCAGGTAGCCAATATTCCTGCATTTTCAAGTCTACCTTTTTCATTATATCACCAACACATGACAATTCTCATTCCGAAGAGAAACGTCAATATTTAACGTGTAAGGATCACGCCATCTCGAAAAATAAAACAATTTTTCTAATCATCTTTTATTGTTACAAATCCATCAACTCAAGAAAAACGTGATATTTATTCTGAAATTTGTGCACATCATAGCGTAATAGTGTTTTCAGGTACCGGCAACTCCGCCAGATTTCTAGTTCCGGCAACTCCGCCAGATTTCTAGTTCCGGCAACTCCGCCAGATTATCCATTAACTTGAAGACACCACAATTGGAACAAGTGTTCTTAGGCCAAGGAAACAATCTATGTCATCCAAAAATTGTTAAAACGTACAATCCTATAAATGAAACAACACGCCTAGGAAAGATATCATGAATTTTCTTGAAATGATGTTTCTGTAATTTCTTCGTTCACCCAAGACGTACAATGGGTCCACCTTCATCGTCAGTCGTAGTCAACATCAATTCCAAGGGGTAAGTTATCTTGATTTATCGAAATTTCAATATGTTCAATGAGCACTGTGGGTGTTTCTGGGGGTTCCTACACTGTGAAATAGCAAATGCAATACTGTAAAAATCAGTAAGACGCCCCATAGCGCTTCGGCACCCAAGACAATCAGTCGACTCTTTTCCGCACAAGGCTTGCCTTCTGGGCGCACTCGAAACAATGTTTGATGAAGGGAGAGTATGAGTAAATTAATATCGATGGTAGTTTTTGTCTTCTATTCCTTCCCATAATCTCTGAATTTTCACCCGATATTTGAAATTTCAAGAACGGATAATTATTTGCATCGAGTTGGATTATAATTTCCCGGAAACAGTCACCCCTACGGAAAATTAATGAGAACACTTGTTTGCATAAGAATGGATAGATTTATTGTTCAAAGAAATTTTTGAACATTAATTTTCTTTCTATCGAGAACATCTATCTTGGCATAACATTCCAATAAGATACGAAATTTCCATTTCAAGAAGTTTCCGAGATTACTACAAGATGTATAATTTCTTTCCGATCAAGTTTCCGACTTTCAGTACCTCGTATATCCCAAAAAAAGGAGTTTCGATCGTTTGTTCTCAGGGATATTTTTCCTAATTTTTTATGTTTTGAAACGCTCAAATAAGATCATATGGTTGAGATACGTATATGGCGGCACATTTTTACTATTGAATCGTTACAACATCAAGGTTTATATGAAATTCACGATGGAAAACTAATAAATCAATAAAATCCGACCCTTTTTAAAGTGGAAAGGAAGAGTACTAAGATTATGCGAGAAACTAATCAAAATCAACTCATATTGGAAAAACGAACTGAATGAAATGAAAAATAATCTCAGAAATTCGGCAACTTGGAAAAAACGAGTGGATTAATGAAAGATCAGCCAGGATACACAACCAATCCTATCTCTTATCTGCGTTTCAAGTATAACAGAGACACTAGACTACTAGACACAGTGGAAAGTACCTCTCGATCAAAGAACTTATTTCGTACTCGCTTGGAAATACCAGGCCACCAGTGCACAAAAAAAAACAACTTCGATAACTGCATATAGCAGATATCTGGTTCTTTCAGGATTCAAATCTGGGTTGTCAGGCTGAGCTTGGCCACATCACCACTCTCAGGGCGGGAGTTATACGCAATCAGCTGCCAATATAAAATCATTCATACTTTGACATTGTACTGGACGACGATTTTAGATACTACCAAAGAAACGGCGCGCGCACACTGACTTCAAAATAGAATATATTCATCTTTTCTTGATTTTTGTTTCTTTTATTAACTTTTACCAATTTTATATTCACTTAGACAACATTCATATCACAGGTTGTTTTTTCAGGTAAATACACTCACTTCTTGAATATTTCTAGCAGCTCCATTTGATTTCCAATCATTTAGTCAACTAACGAACCAAATATTTTCGACTGATGTTTGATGAAGATTTTCTGCACAAATGAAATTCCAATAGCATTCACTTTCTCTTTTTCATTCAATGCATGTTTATTCAGAAATCTGACACCCAATGCGATTCAATGGAAGTTCACTATATGCACCCGAGATGACTTTTATTATTATTGAAAAAAGTGTGCAATCAATTGAAATAACTAGTTACCTATTTCTGTATGTCGTCAAGGAACATTTCTCATTACCTTAGTAGGTTCCACATAGGTCTGTCTTGTTGCATTACACAGAAATGGAGAGGATTAGTGTGTCAGATTCCTGCAACAATACAATATGGAGAAAGTGGATAAAAGAATGTTCCAAATCATGAATTGGATATAGTAGTTTTCACAATAAATGGTATTGACTGAAGGATTATAATAAAACCAATTAGACCCTTGAGTTGTAAAATTTGAGATGCACATCATAAATGTAAAAGGACCGGATTCAGGTAATTTTGTTTCTCAGAGAGGGATTGTAGAGGATTACAGCTTACACTTCTTGTTCATTTTAGTCTTTGTATTTCATTGGAAGTGTTCACTTGTGTTACGGCGTGAAAAAATTTTATAACATTCATTTGTTATTACAGACATTAATAGCGAAGATTTTATACCCCAACGTACAGAATAGGCTCCACTTATCACTTATCTTGTGACGCGAAAATCATTATAAAAAATGTGTATAGTTCCTCACTTCAGCAAGGATATAACGCGGGTGCTGCAGCAAAAGTAACCAGTAATTTGACGAAGGTGCCTCTTACTTCAGTTAGACGAATTGTTGAAAATTCCATGGAATCAAGAAAAAAGCGTAAAGACTCCGGTGTCACAAAAAGTCTAGACGACTGGGAAAAAGATTTGATAAGGCGAAAAATCTACACTATGTACGATGAGCAGCGTGTCCCTACAATCAAAAGTCTGAAACAGCGGCTCATCAATGACGAAACTCACATCAACTGTGGCCTCACTACTCTTTGGCGAGCTCTGTCTACAATGGGCTTTAAATATCGCAAAATTGACAAGAGACAAGTAATAATGGATCCACACGTTTAATAAACTGGCGTTCTGAATATATAACGTCAATAAGAAAATACCGGTCTGAAAATCGGCCAATACTCTACCTCGACGAGACGTGGTTTGACACGCATGACACCCCTGCCAAAGGATGGTCTGATTCCTCTGATGAGCGTTATAGTAATGGACAACGCAAGCTATCATAGTCGACAATTGCAAAAAATTCCTGGCTCAAAGAATACGAAATTGTAGATTCAAAACTTCATGGCTGCAAATGACATATATTTTGAGGAAAATTATACAAAAAAAGAACTTTCACAAGTGCTGCAGTTATTTTCTTAAAAAAAAAACGTATGTTTGTGATACAATTGCAGAAGAATTGGGACATACAGTGTTACGACTACCTCCCTACTACTGCGTGTTCAATCTCATAGAGCTTATGTGGCACCAACTTAAATCAAGCGTGCGCGGAAAAAATACTTCTCCGACTTCAAGTGGTAGTGTGGTAGAATTAATTAGGAACTGTATGAATGACATTCCTACCGAGAGTTGGAAAAGTTCTGTGTTATAAATGTTGAAAACTCGTACCATTCTGTAAAATCAATTGCGCCAATTATAATTAATTCAGATGAGGATAGCGATAGCGACACTGAACTAAATATGGAATAGAATTGTAACATTTAAATAAATTACTTGTATATCTCCTACATTATGCAAAATTCAAATTTCTTGAGTTCGACCCTGTAGCACATTTGCATCTTTTACCAGATGATTCTCTACACAATGGGATTAAATCGGGTAGTTTATTGCAGTTAATAAGCCAATACCATTTACCGTGAAAAATACTATACCAATGTTTTTTCTGATGGTTTCAAAAACATCACTTGATTTTACCCAGTATTTCACCTCACCAGATATAATTCTCTATAGAGATTGAGAAGAGAATATCAAATGGGTGATAAAGAAGCTGGAAAGGATTCCTTTTCGATCACTTCAGAATTTTAAAAGGTTGACCCACAGTTATGAATAATCAAATCCCTCTTCTTTTGAGAATATCCCAAACGGATTGAATGGATTTCCCATTCCATTTGGTGCTCATCTGTTTTCCACTCCACTCTGCTGGACTGAACTGCTATTAGAAGTGGAAACTCGATTCGAAGTGGAATATTCATCGATACAAGTGGTTGTTGGAGAAATTGCTGAAAATGTTATTCCAAAATCCAATTTCTGGGGCAAGTTACTACTAATCATTTCTCATAAACCTATGTTCAATAATTATGTTAAGCAATCTGTATAAAGGAATTTAAAACACTGGTTTTATTTAATTTATTTCTATATACCATCATAAAATACTACCAATTCGAGTCATTTATTTGATTCAAAATTTCTGTACTCGGTATATAGATGGAGCAAGGTATGACTCCTACGTGACTTAACGTCCGTCACGCCATGTTGACTGGGGAGTAGGTGTTTTAAACTCGTACCTACTTTTTGTGAATGAGTGAAATATCGATGAATGATAAAAAAATTTATCTCAGCACAGCATTTGTGATTGTTCGATATTCAGTTTCAGTTCCGTAAAATTTGTACACCAAATGAGGATTTCTAGTGGATTTCAGGATTTCTTCAAGGATTTCAGATGGGATTTCTGAATTTCAAGATGGATTTCCGAAGTGAAACACCCCTCGTTAATTAAATAAGTATTTGTCAATTAGATGACATGAATATTTGAAATTTAATGAATATTGAAATCTTCTATCATAAACAAACATTATTTTGTGGTGGATCGATATTTGTTTCGTAGTTTTCTGGGTATTGTAACCTACCACAATCTGAAAGAATAAGAATTAATATTGGAATCTATACTAGTGTAGAAGGGCAGATTTTTATTCTACCCCGAAAGGTTGCTGCGTCTATTGAAAAACAGTTCCTTCTGGATAGAACAAATCAAATCAGTCAGCAACTTCTCGTATAACTAAAATTTGTCTGTCAAAAAAATAATAAGAACTTCTATATATATGATAATATTTATCGTTTACGTTTCGGAAACTAAATTCGCTTCCGTTAAAATGAATATTTTAAGGTTTTTTCAGATTATGGATGTTAGAAACCCAGAAAACTACGGAACAAAAAATGATGTGTTATAGAACTATGAGTATTACTTATATCATCAGGGTTGCGAATGAAAAACACAATAATTCATCTAGACATCGAGATAGTGATTTCTCAAAAAACAATAAGTGTTGCCGAATCAGAAATAACACAATTACATAAATGAGAATCAAAAGTGGACGATAGCCCAAGACGGGCGCCACCCATTACGAGCACATTTCGATGCTCATTAAAACTGCCTATAGCAAATTATGAGCAAAATTTCAAAAATTAAAAACCCTGCGAATGAAGAAAAAACAACCGGAAAGAGAATTTCGTTTTTTTTATCATTGCCGTATATTTCCAGGATCAAAAGAGGAAGAGGCGATTCTTTCATAACCTAATAGAACTTGAAAACATGCATCTCAGCACTTCCACTCTTTTTCTTTATCTCACTCTTTCAGAGACTACTATGCATGACTAGAATTTATTTGGCGTTGTTCACCACAAATCTGACCCCACGCATTCGCCAAATAATTAATGTTTCAATACGCAACAAAACGTTTTTTTTCGACGTGATAGCGCAAAAGATAAATGTATGCTGGAAACTTTTGATAAACTCCAACTAGTCAATTTCCAACCCAGAACTACCAAAAATTTCATGCTCGAAAAACAATTTCTCGTCTGTTGGTGTTAATTATATATAGATCCTTCATTTAGTCAACGACTAATACATCAATGATACAATAAATGACTTAAAAACTAATTAATAAAATATGTTAAAATATGGTGACCCATACAGTCAATAAATAAAAATAACGTGAAACACTAATAACATATAAATATATAAAAAAATAATATCAGCACATAAGAGACTCACACATATTTAAATAGTTAGAGGTTGTCACTCAGATATCACCCTAAATTATTCTTGAAGGCCACAAGTGTATAACAATGTTTTATGGCTAGGGGAAGTTGATTGAATATTCTCAGTCCTTTAAAAAATACCGATGTCTCTGTTGCTTTCTTTGATACCATCGGAATCGAAAAATCATTTCTGGACCTTGTGGAGTAATTATGAACTTCATACTTGTGATTTACGATATCTCGTAGGCATGAAGGAGCATCGCCAGATTTTATTTTGAAAATAAATATCAATGTTTGATATTGCCAATATATTTTAATTGGTAACCAGTTCAATGTAATCAACATATTCTTTATTGGAATTTGTTTGGAACATTTCAAAGTTATGCGCATTGCACGATTTTGCAATTTTTGGAATCGATTGATTTCATTCTGGTTTAATGAAAATAAGACTGTTGCACAGTAATTAAAATGCGGCAGAATGAGAGTATTATATATCACCATCACCATATCACCATTTTCATTGAATGTTAACTATATGGGTAAAATGATAATTAGTACTAACAATCCATTTGTGAATTTCAATTAAAACAAAAACTCTCATGCGAATACACGGATATAGATTGTATCCGGATGTAGAAAACTTCAATTGCAGAATAATCAGATTAAAATCTGCAGAATCATTAGTATGTCCATCGACTGGATGTTTCCACCAAATGAAAGCTTTTCTCGAAATTTCTGTCATTTTTTGAGGGCCACGAACCTATGGGAAAAAAGCTTCGAGCACATCCGTGATGAAACAGCGGAAAAATGAAACGAGCGAATATGTATTCATAACGCCCATTCGTATATACATTTTACTTAACATGACCGCTTCAACATAATGTGGAGGCTTAGGGCAATTTTCTGTCAACTCGAGTCATTAACTTCCTGGCACATATTTCCCTAATTTCCAGTCGCTTGCTTCGCAGAGTAATTAAGGCACATCCTAATTGCGCTTGCTGTGCCATAATGAGACGACCATAATGACGACGTACTTTTAGGAAAACTGGCTGGGTTTTCATGATTCTGATTTTTGGGTATTTTCAAAATATTGATTCAGTGAATGAATCGTAGGATATTTCTAAATTATTTCTTTCAATTTCAACAATGTAGATTCGGAAAAACTTTCAGGCGGATTCCGATTTCTACTCTACATTGCTGAACTCTGAAGAAGGATAGAGTGCATATTCCTTCTATTGTTCTCAAATAATATCCTCGCAACCAAATATAGATTTTGATTCTGAAGAACTTATAAAGGGCGTTATTCAAGTAAGGGCAAATTTGAAGGGGCTTTCCTTTGCGTAATTCTGAGAAGAAAAACGAAGAAAAGAAAAAGAAAAAGGGTATCAACATTTGAAAAAGAAATATGTAGTTATATCCTGAATATCTCAAGAATCCTAGCCGTTTTTTATGAAATTTGGCAGTGTTATTTGGGGTGGTGAGGAAGGAGCTAGCTCAGCCCTAACTAGATTGAAATCATCATGTGCAGTGGCGTCTCGGAAAACCTTAACCAATATTTTTGACCAAAAGGTATAAAACAGTTGTATTTTCAGTTGCTCGATGGAGAAAAATATTCAAAAAATCAATGGAGCGCATTTTTTGGTCAAAAATATTGGTCAGGGTGCCCTCCGGTACGCCACTGGACATGGTGATTTCAATCTAGTTGGGGCTAAATTAGCTCCCCACCACCCCAAATAACGTGAGTCACAATCCTCTGCAGGTTGCAGAGGAGAGTTTTATAGACCCACTCACTTCGAACCTACCTACCTACCCTAGATAACACTGCCAAATTTCAACCAAATCGGCTAGAGGATTATTAAGATATTCAGAAAATAACTATTTCTCTTACAAATGTTGACAGCTTGAGCTGTATCTTGAAAACAAAGCGATACTGCACCTATGTTTATGTGAATTTTTTGTTTAAGAATCAGAGATTTACCCCTTTGAGTTTGGCCACGTACTCAAGTAACACCCGTTCAAAAGATAGAATTCAAGGACGCGTGAACAGTGAATGCCTGCATCTATATAGCCTGCGCGGCGTAGCCACGCCTTCTAAACTGAAATAAATGAAGAACTGTTTACACTGTACTGTACTCATTTGTGCTTTGTATTTATGTGTGTTACGTTAATTAAATAATATGGATGGAAACACTCTTTCACCTCCAAGAAAAAGATCAAAAAAAGACATTTAACTGTAGAGTAATAATAATAAGGTGTAATAATGAAAACTTACAGAAAAGCATCCCGAAAGTTTATGGGAGAACAGGGAAATGCTGTTGAATTCACTGCTGAGGCGACGTTTTTGGTGAGTGGTGTAAATCGGACTTGTAACATTGGGGAGAGGAACATTCAAAGAGTGCGTGCCGTTCACGTGATCACTCTATCTTTTCAGCGGCTACACTATAAGTAAGTCAATTCAGATTATTACTGATATTCTGTAGCCAGATATCGTGAATTCCGTGACCATAATATGAATGAGCTAGTACATGAAAGCAATGTGCTGATGAGTGGAAATGTAAGGAACATGATAATTTTTGGAGCGAATTTTGAGGAAGTAATTTTTGGCTATTTCTTCTCCAAGTCAATACAAAATGACCTCAAAACTTATATTGAAGAAGAAACATCGAATATTCGAAGAAACAGTTTCAGGGCCGGTTTTTCAATGCAACATATCTGTCAGATAAAAATGAACAAACGTTCTCATCCGTATTAGTACCAATAATTACTTACGCTCATCTCACATGTACTCTGTCTATCTGGAAGATAACTTCTATCAAAAAAATGACCCTAAGGACCGGTTTTTCAATGCAAGATATCTATCAGATAAAAATAACCAACAGTTTTCATCCTTGTCACTGCCAAACATTACTCACTCACACCCTCTCATTTCTTCCATCTGTCTGACAGATAACTCATTTATTTCTGTATTGAAAAACTGGCCCTAAGTCAGTCACAAAAAGGAAGAAAGAGTCTATCTAAAACAACCAACCCCCTCTTGTATAAGCAATAGAAGTGAAACTTTTTCTTGCTCAATTCGTACCAATCACTCGAAACTTGAATCAAACAGATACCATTTATAGAATGATTATACACAAAGAGGATATATTATAGAAATTTCTCACTAGATACACTGAACATTTTCGGAGTATTCTATTTTGAGTCAATCTGCTCCGAATAATTTGAGATTTCGATGACACATACATTCACATGACTATAAACCAAGCCTTCGGTAATGATATATATGATGTTGAAAATAAATCCACAAGACGGACCACCTCCAAGAACACGGCAACCCACAGTCTTGCGAGATTTCTACTTCCTATCTTACAGCCTCTGCAAGGAAACTCCTCGTCCTTTGTGAAGAACTTCGAACACTTCGTTGAAATCTTGAGAAGAATCGAGGCCAAGAAGGAGACCAGCTTCGATGTAGAAAGCCTCTACACCAACGATTCCCTCAAAGAGGCACTCGCGATCATCAAAAATAGGCTGAGGGAGGACGATACTTCGGAAAATAAAACAACACTACCAATTGGATTTGTTGGAATGCTGTGTTCAGAATTGCTCCTTCCAGTTGAAAGATCGTTTCTTCAGCCTAGGAAGGAGATCATTCCTGCCACCGGTTATAGCTAACACCTACATGGAGTGGTTCGAAGCATTCGCCGTCGAACACGCCAAGAAGAAACCCCGCCTCTAGTTGAAATACGTCAATGACACGTCTCAGAGCAAACTGCCGTTTCCCGACGTGGAGTTGAAGAGTACTAGAAATATATGGGAAAAATCAGTCTACAGGAAACCAACGCATACTGGACAATATCTGAATGAGCAATCCCATCACCATCAATCTACGAAGCGGAGAATTGTCAAGTTTTTGATTGGGCGTGCAATCAGTCTTTGCAACACCAAAGAAAGTCTCGACAAGGAAATGAACAACATAAGGAAGGATCTTCAGAAGGACGGGTACTCGAAGAAGCTAGTGGATCGGACATTATTCAGGACGAACCAAAAGAACACCGAGGAGATATTGGAACAACAAGTTCTCACCATTCTCTACGTGAGAGGACTTTTCAGAAAGGATCAAGAGGTTATAAGGGAAATACAACTTCAGAATCTGTTTTCGATCAGGGAATACAATACGCAGCCAGCTCACAAAAATTAGACCACCGAATAAAAACAGCGAAACCAACAACTGCGTTTACCATGCGAATGCGGCAAATCCTACATTGGAGACACCAGAAGACCCCTGTAAGTGAGAATAGGTGAACACAAGAAAAACACACAACGAGGAGAAGCCACGAAATCAGGAATAGCGGATCATGTTTGGACTAACCATCACAGCATTAAATGGTCTGAAGCCGAGGTCATACACTAGGAAGGGCACTGGTTCGAGAGGAAATTCAAGGAAGCCGCCTACATCCTCAACAACGAGGCATTCAGTCAACCCAGCGTGGAGATCCGGAATGTGTGGATGCCGCTTATCCAAGGCATGAACCGACTTCGGCTCTTTATAACCGACCATCCCTCGAAATATTGTCAGTCATCACCCGAAGACGATTGCGGATACCACCAATCGAAACGTCGTGAGTACTCGACTTGAAACTTAATTTCAACATTTATTCATACCATTTCATTTAAAACTTTATTTAATTTTTTTGAGTAATATTTAACATTCGATATATCAATTTTTTTGTCAGAACATAATTTTTTTGATCAACATTCAATTTAACGATGAAAATGAGAGATGAGTTCTCAGAAAATCTTTATTTTTTGAGTGTGTATTAGTATACACTTGGGTAAGTTGTATAGTTTCGGTTTGAGCTCCAGGTGGCGATTAAGAAGAAGAATTTGACAGAATTCGCATGCATCATCTGTCAAATCCGCAGTTTAAACTACACACCATTTTTGAACTGAACCTATACAACTAGCCCTTGATAGATTCAAAAATATATTTTGTCAAACGAAACTTTTTATATTTTGCAAGCGTGCAAGTCACCTGAGTTTTACCTTTTATATATTAAAATACCACAATATATGCAAAACTGTCCCGTTCAATGCACCCTCGACAGTATGTTATTTATAAAATATAAATATATTTATAAAAGTCGAAATTGAGTGTATCTAAGTGAAGTTTGACAGGGTCTGGTGCATTACCATATAGAAAGCCGTCTCTATCCCTATGTAAAAGCAATTCAAATTGACTAGTGGTTGGTCGCCACATTCATTGCAGGACCTTTTCAAAAACGAATTTCACGCCAAACTCAATATTCAATTACCATTAATTGCCTCACAACCATGAATGACTTTGAAGCCACGGTATTGCCAATTTATCGATGAAATGAAGCATGTCAAGAGCGCAATGCGAGTGGTAAAATTGTAATGATTTTTATCTCTTATTCTGAAATCAGATACGGAAAACGTAAAACAATATGAAACAAACTGTAGAAAGTGTTGCATACAGATCAAGGACGGACTTAGGTTCATTTGTCGCGGAGGGTGAAAAGTTGTTGGCTAGTGGGTTGTCGCTCAGAAAAAACTCCCTTGAGCTTCTCAACGCCATATAGATAGAAGAAAGCAGTTTCTGATACATCTCTGTTTTTTGAGAATGAATATATGATGTATACGATTCAGCAGGAAGTATTTTCCAAATTTTGATACTACTTTTATGGAATTTTATTCGCAGTTCTTTTATTGGTGTGGAAAAAAAAATAATTTGTTCGTTAATGACATTTTTTCTAATCAGATTTCTGTAAGAAGAAATGAACACAACCCTTTTTATTAGAACTTCGAACTCTCCACAAGAATGATCATTTTCACTGTCTGGCTAGCTGTTGATGATGTGGAGATATTGCATATTACAGAGGGTTTCTCAATAATAACTTTCTACCACATATTTTTTGAAAATTTGCGAGTGGGTGTGAATAATGCATTTTCTCCACTTTCTTCTGAAGTATAAAAATACTGTTAAAAAGCCAATGCTTTTAGTTTCAACGTATCTCGGGCACTGAGGAAAGTGGATGAACCGTATTACTAAGCGACCTGAAATAAGTTAATTTTTCCATGAAAAAGAGGTGCTGTATTCATTTCATTGATCATACTATCAAACTTAATGACAATTTCAAACGATTTCATTATTATTCGTTAAAAATTCCCCACAGGTTATACTGACAGGCAATTTTCTTCCCTTCCTCTTATAGCATTAATGATCCGAAAAACAATAGTTCTCAAACAATACTTGAAGACAATTTCAATAATTCGAAGAAATGTTTATATAGTATATTATAAGACAAACGTCGGGAAATAAACATGTGGTGATACAAGACTGAGTAGATATGATGCATAAAAGATACCTACCAGTTTCGGCCATCTCTCCATGAAATAAATTTTTGCTCTGCCAAAAAATCGGAACTTTCTAAATCGCTTCAGCCTCTTATCGCCAAATCCCATGCTTCGCTCTGAAGAGGAGAACATTGATGTGTTCCATAGTTATCACCAGTCAATCAGATGTCCGAATATTTTATCGAAATCACAACACTTCACTGTTCCAACTCATAAATTTTCTCGATGGTCTCCAGTTCATATCTCCAGCGATTGATTAATGCAGTTTTCGAAAATTAAAACAAAACACTGGAACATTCAACTATTTTTGAACAGCTCATTCGAATTTTTCGAACACCTTTGTCATCAAAATGACTCGGTAACTTGTTATTTGTCTTATAAAATCGGCAATAAATGCAATTTTCTATTTAAATATAACTAATGAAATAAGACGATACTTGTAGAAAATCCACGGTGGTACTGTATCACACCTGCTGCTTCTCCAGTACTACCAGAGTACTTCACAGGCCTGATGAAGCTATTATATTGTAACGAAATTCCCTAGCACCGGCCCTGTCGCTCGTAAACGCAAAATAATATGAGGGGTCGAAGGAAGATTGTAGGAAATATCGTGAAAAATATAGTGAAACACGTATAGCGGATTTGTAAACTGTCTAGGAAAAATCACACAAGATAAGTGCTATTCAATTACGGTATTTAAAACTCAGATTTGACATTTTGTTTTTCAATGATTACTCATTTCTTTGGATGGAATCTGATTGAATTCAATAGATATGAATGATTTCGTTCAGAGATCCGAGAAGAATATATATATAACTGCTCGAAAGGACATGAAGGAGAAAACCCTCATAGGAAAAGATATTTATCAAAACTGTTATGACACTCAACATAATA
Organism: Zygogramma bicolorata; assembly: GCA_032362365.1. Lineage (NCBI taxonomy): Eukaryota > Metazoa > Arthropoda > Insecta > Coleoptera > Chrysomelidae > Zygogramma > Zygogramma bicolorata. Next base: position 123,830 of record JAVJAQ010001950.1, read on the forward strand.
CCCAAACATGAGTTACGACACGACGGTCAGTCCTTTTACTTACTGATAAATGGAAAATACGGGGTGTTACGAAAGTATTTCTGAATATATTTTGATGTACTGCTTCCGAAATAAAAATCAGACTTTTTCATCAATTACTACTCTAACGCCAAACTATTATTACTTGCACTCGATGAAAATTTTGCTGACAGTGGGTGGTAAATACTATCTTTGAAAAATTGTTATTGTCAATTTCCTTCTCCCAGAGATGCTTACTTCTTTGACAAAACGCGCATCGACTGCGATGATGACTAACTTGTAAAATATTTATGCTCCTGAAGGCGTATAACTGTTACCCTTTGACAGGAAGGAACAAGGAACTACCCCTCCAGGGATCATGTAAAATACATCTGATCAAATTTATCTGTAACTGGTGAAACTTAAGTAGTTTTGTTGATATTCATTGTCAATAGTTGACTTTCTTAAAACCTAGAATTACAGAAAATGATATGGTTATTTTTTCAAATATTGCTTTCATATGAATAAGATTCAGAATGGGACCTAATACTATTCCAAAATAGTTTTTCTTCCATCTTTTATTTCCGATTCTGACAGTTACCTATCCTACGAGCCAACAATCTGATAACTGTGCTTCTGGAACAGTTTTTTTTCCAGGGCTTCTGAAAAATCTGGATGGATGACAGTATCAAAAGCCTTGGATCGACAAGGTTGCATATATTGCGGTTTCTTTTGACTACATAACATAATATATGTCAAATCAGTAATTGCATTCTACGTCGATCTACCCTCCATGAACCAGTATCGGCGCTTTGAGATCATTTGATATCCGTGTGCTTGGTATACAAAATGAGTCTTATGTGATTCAGCGTCTGTCGTGCCATATAACCAGGACTGGAAGTGTTACACGTATACAAGTATTCACCCACATTTTTGCATGGCAATTCTCATGAACCAATGGTATGTAAGAATGCAATATTACATTGAGTGTGATGTTTTTTCCAGCCACATGATTGTGATTCAAATGTAGAAAAAAAATGCTAGAGATATTCTGTGAACAAACACTGGCCCAGGAAAAATTCTTCAAATTCAAATTTATATATTTCAGTGAGAGTTCCTTCAGAGGTTAACTAAAAATAACCGACTTCAATCAGTTATATACATTATGAAAAGTAACTAAGGGTGGTTCTGGTTCCTGGAAAAACAATAATTATTATTTGAATTGGGAAAGTAGACTTACTTGATTTTGAACGTGATTCACAAAGCACCACTCTACTTTATTATTAGAAGTTGATGGTATTTTTAATTTCGCTTGTGACCGTCCTTGACATAAAACCAAGAGTAAAAGAAAATTATTTTACTTTCGAAATATGATTTTCATTTCTTCTCACTTTGTGTTGGTATCAATCAATATTTCTGGAAATAATTTGAATATTGGCTAGGAACATGCTATGATTTCTCTTTAGAATTAAGAGATCTCAGAATCAAAGGGCCCTGTGTAAAAAGAAGGTCACAATAATGAATGAAAGCCGATTAGGAATTTGCAATTAAATTTCAACATAATCTTAATAACCTACGAGTTTTTGTTGCTCCAATGCAGATTTCGTGAAGACATGAGAGACAAACAATCATCTTTCGATTGAGATAGCGTGTCTCCTTCGACTCGTACCAGGTACAACGGATAGGGCTGCGGCAAAAATCATAAGGACGCATTTGGTTTCGCGTGCAAACTGATAATTGGTGAATGCTGTCAACAAATCATATTCCGTTCCAATTTCGGTGCATGTTCCGCATAGGCGAGTATATTTATCTTTCCATCAGAGTAAATTATAAAAACCTATAGTCATATTCCTGTAATAAGTTGAAGGTGATATGCTTCATCAATCACTGCACAAATCATGAATATACAGAGTGGTTTAACAAAAAGTATGCATCTAGCTTTAATGCTTTATTTGGAATTTGAAACAAAAAGTTTCGGACACGTAAAGTTTGATTCCGAAGGGGACACACTCTACACATATTCTTCAACCTCTATGTCCCTAAACCCCCAATGAAAGGGGGGTGTCACAACCGTAAAATTTCAATAGGAATGATGGGGTCGAGAAATATATCCTGTGAAAAGGTATAAAATCTTTCAAATGATACCTTATTCTTTGAATTTCACCCTAACAAAATCGGCATTAAGAACATCAACACGATAACTTTGTTACCGCTGAAACATTCTAGTACTGAAGAGTAATAATACTTATCTTAAGTAGTGCATATGTTACTTTAGTCAATATGTCCAGTACAGATATGGATAATTTTGAAAACAATGTCTCATCAAATGGTGATAGTCCTTGGAAAGAATAAAGATGAGGCATTTGAAAAGTATCTAGAAGAATATGATCTCAGTGTATACGAAGATGAAGTGCATGAAAATCCCGGAAGTTTGGTTGATCATATTCTTACGAAATAACACTTAGGTACAGATGTATGTGAAGCCAGTGTATATTATTATTGTTCGTGACTTTCTCCAACCCAAAAAAGCAAAGAAGTTCATCTAGAATTGTCGATTTTGTGGAAGAATTCGATGAAAATGCCTAATATCTCTTTCCAGAATTCTCAAGTCCTGCCCTGATCTACTCGACCTATCACGTGTATTTTTTCACAAGCTCGCTATCTTTAACGTGACAAGTGACGTTGATTAACAAACGAACCCTTCACTAGGCCTACATACACAACTCAATGTTCCTTGTTCCTAATCTCAAGCAGGCCATTTTTGCCATGAAAAAATGGTTCGATAATTGGGTTATGTTCGATTATTTGTATGTTTTATGGACACCGGTCCAGGACATACGCCCAAAGTCAAGAATTTTATCTTCAGTACGGTGTGTATGTATGAATCAGGTTTGTAACTAACTCCCTGAGCCTTACTCAGGAGCAGCATGGTTATTCCCGAACCCGCCAACTATGAAATGTGGCAGGAGTCATTCTCTAGCAAAACAGACAAAATCTCTGTCCTGAGGAACCTTGTCCCAGTGAGAAGAGGTGCTAAAATGAAAACAACACATAAAATGCACAATTCGAAGATCCTATTCACGGAAAGGAAAAGCTGAAGTTACTCGAGAAAATTTTCAATTCTAAGTTCAACAAAAATCCTCAGAATATTGAAGTCTGCAGAGATTACTACTACTACAAAAATCTCTGTTATTTCATTTGAATGATTTCACAGTTCAAATATAGCGATCAAAAAAGTCATATCTGGTAATACGTCGCCAGCTTTGGCACCAGTGCGCTATGTCAGGGCTGTTCCAGTCAGTACTTTAGTACTAGATTTAGTACTATTTGAAGGTATTCAATACCAAAGTACTTTTTGATGAAAACTAGTACTATTTCAGTTTTGAGATTGGGTTCAATGTTTCCGTCACAATATCTCCAAATCGGTGTAGAGACTAAAGAAAGAGACAAATCAAGTCTACTAAATAGATATAGAAGAGAAAGAATATTGAGAAGAAGAGGGTCTAAGGTGTCAAAGTCACATGGTCTTGTTCTAACTATTCTGTTGTTCTGTGACTGCTTTGTCAAAAGTTAAAACTTTCGAAAGTTGTGGTTTGACTTGACAACTTCCAGATTCCTATCCCAAGAAATCTTGGAAATGTACTATTATTACAAATGAAGTTTTCACCTCTTCATCTCAAATCTTGTATTTCGATCAAGTGTTCTGTGAATTTGGTTATCTCGTTCATTTTGTAGTTACTCAAATATTATTTTTGGGAAATTTCAAATTGTAATGTTAAGTTTTCTATCTTGGTGATTTTTTTTGAATAAAAAAACTACCTCTGCCTCTTTGCCAATACCCAGTACCTAACTGGATTACTGAAAATTTGAAGAAAAATAAAATCCAGTACTGAATTCTCAATTCTAGTACTTTTTTGAAATGAAATCCGGTACTATTTTTTATCGGGCAGGAACAGCACTAGTGCGCAATACCCGTAGGCAGAATACAAGATTTTCATCACGGTCAAGTAGGCAATGTTACAAAACTTCGCAAAGAGGCTCGACGACGTTGTTCTGCATCTTCAATATTTTCCATACAATTGTTCCAGCCATCGATTATTATTGGGTACTTATGCATATTATGAAGAACAGAACATTTTCAATCGTTATATCTCAGAAACGGTAACTCTCAGGCTGGAAAAGTCTGGAGACAATTCTTTGAAATAATTGCATGGCCTAGTATTTTCGTCCGGACCTTCTTTTTACGATAATATTTATCGTTTGCTTGACAAACGCCAACAACCCGTATCTGCAGACTTTGAGATTTTTTTTTGGCAGATGTGGGATCGATGAGGATTCTTCAGATGTCATTCACCTAGGTGTTAGGAATATTCGTACTATTTTTAGCTCTATACAAACCCTACCCCTTTTCTGTGGGCTAACTTGATCGGGCTATTAGCCAACACCAGAAGTTTTTTCTCTCACAAGAGGCGCTAGTAGTTTTGGCAACGTTTTAGACCCGCTTTCAACAGTTTCCATTACTCATTGCGGCATGTTTTATTGATGCCGGCAATTATTATCATCACAGGTCTGCTTTACACTTGGAAATATAAAACCTTTTTGTCAAGAACGTTCTGTTATCAGTCAGACCTACCAACATCTCAGTTTAAAAAAAATAATATGAAATTGTACATACATATTCGAATAATATAAGTAAAATGATATTGTATTATCACTCATCGATGTTATGATTTCCTGTTGTGCTTTGCTCTTGAGGAAAAGAGAAGATGATGAGGGGACGACTTTATTTTTTTCATGGAATTGTTGGTCACAGGACTATCTAGTAACATTCTATGGAGTTTTGGCAATATCAAAAATAACCAAAATTATCACAGTAAGTATTGCGGCAATAAATTATGAGTCTGGACACTCCGGACCCATTTTGTGCAACTGCAAAAATCATTGTAACAGCTAATCGAAGAGTTCCTAGCGCTGCAATACTTTGAAGTCTTGCGAACTGTAAAGTGACCCATGCGGAGAGACGATTCAATCAACTTTTTTTCGAAGTGGCTGAATCAGATTCGTTGAAAAAAGTAGCTTTTTTCTGTTAAACTAGCCATACACGTTGACAACCCCTTAATATGAGCGGCGTGCTTATTAGCCATTGAACGACATCATGATGAGACGGATTATTCTTTCACGGGGTGTCTTTGAAAGTTATGAGGTTTCCCTTGTGGGTGGATCTGTATCTGAAAAAATACTCATATCCCGTTAGAAACTTGATTATAATTTTACGCCAAAGATGTCACTTATGCCTACGAAGGTGATTGAGTAATAATTATTCTCACTTTTTTCTTAGTAGTTTTGGAATAATGGAATCTATACAAGTGTAGAAGGGTGCACTTCTGATCTACCCCGAAAAGTCAATGCGTAAATTGAAATATAGCTCCTTCTGAATGCAACTTTTCGTATAACTCGAATTTGTCTATCAAAAAAATAATATTTATCAAAATACTAATCATTAACTTTTCAGGAACCAAATCCACTTCCGTTTTCAAAACTCTTTCACCAATATTCTTTTCTAATTCGTTTGACAGAACGTATTCCATTCAAAATCAAAATCGCTTTATTTCTGTCAGACAATATACATTGTAAGTATCAGAATTGTCAGTATTTAGGCGGACATGTACACTTCAGTACAAAATATAAAAATTTTAAAATTAACATATATCAGACTCATATGTATCCTAAATACAACGTAACAACAAATTAAAAAAATAATCTACTGGATTTGTCGAAAGATAATCATCCAGAGAGTAAACATTTACTAATCGGGTACAGCTTCAAGTGTTTTTTGAATGCCCTTTCATGTTGTATGATTTTGAGTGATTCAGGTAAATGGTTGAAAATCTTAACACCAATTCTTTTTGGAGCTTTATAGGCGATATTAATTCATCAACAGCACGGCGGGTATTATGTTCGTGAAAATCTCTGTTATTGAAAAATGAATTTTTTTTTTTGAAAAAGAAAATGCACACTTCGAATATGTATAGACCTGGACATGTTAATATATTGGAAGTTTTGAAGATCTGTCTACATGAATGATCTCTCCTGACCCCCGCAATACAGCGTATAATTTTTTTCTGTGAAATGAAAACATTACGCGCCAACGTAGAATCTCCCCAAAGACACACTCCGTACCTGAGTCTGCTTGCTCTCTACCTGCGCGTAATACAAATTCAAAATTTGTGGTTGAGTAAGAACTAACCTAAGATTTTTGAACATATAAAAAATTGATGAGAGTTTAGAGATAATTGATGTACAATGTTCCTTCCAGTTCAAATTTTCATCTATATGGACACCCAAAAATTTGCAACTTTCCTGCATAGATAAAGAAGTGTTGTTTGAAACAATATCAATTTCCTCCAGTAGTCTTTGTGGCATGTGGAATTTTATAACATTGTTTTTCTGAGCATTGAAGTATAGATTCAAATCACTGAACCAGGAAACTAACTGGTTTAATGTTGTCTCGCATTTTTGTTTAAACTCCGATTGATTCATGTGTCATATAAGTAAGGAAGTGTCATCCGCATAGACTGTCATTTCAACATGTTGAAAATAGTCGGTAATCTCATTTATATGAATAATAAATAATACAGGTCCCAGGACAGATCCCTGTGGTACACCCAACGTTATTACCGTTTCTGCGGAAGAAACATTACGCAGCAAATTATTCTCGTCGAAGGAACTGATTTTTAATTGACGCAGTTACTTTTTGGGGTGGATCAGAAGTTTACCCTTATATATATTCCAATATTCATTATAATTTTTTGAGATTGTGGTAGCTTGAGAACCCAAAAAACAACGATGGATGAATCCATCCACCACAAAATAACGACATTTAAACAGTACTTATTTTTTCCCAACTGTTGAATGTATAAATTTCGACGACGAGGCTGAAATGTGTGATGAACCTACTTTTAAAAGTCCGGTAAGCGCTCAAAATATGAAAAATGTCGGAATCCAATTACTGTCATCGATTTTCATGAAACTTTTTGCATTGTTTTGTAACAAGGAATTTTGGAAAGTTCACTAATTATAATCGTTGCTTATTCAACAGTAACACGAAGACATAAAATAAATGAAGTATGGCCGTAAAAAGTTCTCTCATTCAACATGACAAGTATAATCTTCGGACCGAGTTACCAACCTACTAAGAAGTAAGGAGAAGAAAACTTTTCCACTGCTGTTGTCAGCGACAGGTTTCTGTAGTTGGTAGGCTTGTCACGAGGCCTTTTTTGTTGTTTAATTGGCTTATCATATAGATGACGCGCATCGAAAAAAAAAGGTGTTTTCTGTCAGTTCAGGTGAATGAGATCCTTCGAAAAATAATTTCTAGCCTCTGCTGAGGAATGAGACGGGAAATATCGTTCGAAACAAGCTTATAGCTTGTCGAAAATCGTAGGCATTTTCATTATATTCGATAGTTTTAGAAATATTTCAGAACGGTATTCCTGTTTTTCAGACTCGTTACGTTATATACTATTTCAGAAGAAAGATAAATATTGCAATATCGAATTAAATACCTCAGTACGTTTCGGCCAATTGTATAAAGAATGTCAAAAAACTCTAACCCTGTGCATTCATTTATTTTCCAGTGCTTTCGACTGGAAAATGAAAATTTCGGATTGAAGCCCATTTCAATAAAACAATCTCAATGTTCCTCAAACTCACGATGATCAGGTAATCCATTCATGATCATTCGCGCTTCAGAAATCCCATTTTCAACAAGTTCTGTAATTATGTTTGATACAGGTAGCCACTGATCTATATTGAATGGGAGTGAATTAAACCTTCATTATCCATCGAATTAACTATTGAATTGAAACCCTCAATGAATTTATCTAGTCGAAGAAACGATAAGTTATAGTTAGACTGGAGGAGGAATCATCTTTGAATTGAATCAGGGAAGTTTATACTTCTTGAAGGTAATTTTTTGTGGTAGCTGGGGGGTTAAAAATATATTCGAATGAAAGTAATAATAAGAAAAACTTTAATGGGATTATTCAAATCGAGATTGAAATAGACATTTATCGGAATCATTCCATCTTCACTGGTATAGATTTCATCTCCTACTTTTTGTGTTACCAAACTCATACCGAAGTAATATCATAAACCTATATGAGATCCTCATACAAACATGTTTATGGTGCTTTTTTAAACCTCCATACTTAGAGAGATTGTCCTACATTTTTTCGGCCATCATATAAACAACTATTGATTGATAATCGTTATCGGGAGTAATTACACAAGTGCTTCAAAATTACCGATAATTTTCCATGAAAGCATGTTGTCTAAAAACTGCATGAGTTTATTTTCATATTTTGTCGAAAGAGACCGACTCCGAAGGAGGAGGGCTCTTTTACCAAAATATGAAAATAACCAAATGCAGTTTTTTTATTGACAAAATGCTTGAATGGAAAATTATCAGATTTATTTTGATGTACGAGTGTAAGTCGGTAGAATATTTCCGGAGTTAAAACAACGACGTTACACATTCAGTATTTATGCTTGTCAAGATGACAAATCTACATTTTGACAATCGTTACTATAGATACACGGACCGAGCGGGTATTTTTCGATACCTACCGGGTATTTACCAGCCCGAAAATGTCCCAATGGGAATTTATCAAAGGTCATACCACGAGTCCTTCAAATTTAATCTATAAATTTTCATTTTCCACAAAAACTTTTTCATTTGGCAAAAGTATGAAAACAAACCGATTGATAAAATCACGAGTCCGTAGGACGAGTGATTTATCTAATTCGGTTTGTTTGAATGCTTTTGCCTCAAAATAAAAAAGTTTGAGTGTTTCGAAAATGAAAATTTATCTTATTGAATTTGAAGAACGAGTTGTATTTGGAGTGATTATATTTTGAACAAATAGAAGGAAGAACAATTTAATTAATCAGTATTTCATTCACATAAGGAGGAACGGAGAATAGGTTGAAATTTTACAAATTTGAAATGTCAAACAACGATGTATGCCCTCTATGATCCAAAAGAGATATGATGCTTACGCATTGAATATGATAATGCTTGCCGACGATACCAGATGGCGTCACACAAGGTTGATAATTGAAAATTTCTTATGAAATGAAAATCGCGCCAGAAGGAACATAAAATCATTCGTTATGTCGTTGTATCAAAATCTTCATACAACGGTTTCTTCTCATACAAAAAAAAAAAGAATTGTATTTAATATAAACTAATTGTACGCCATCTTCATTTGAGTTAAGAAAACCTCAAATATTTGAATCGGTCGTTCGCTATATCTGTCATAAAGTTGGGGTTATGAGCTATTTACGTGTTTGAGTGTTCATTGAAATGTGTTATGTTATTATTATGCTGAAAAAGTGAAAAGTGAATGACTATTCATAATGGGGTAACTCTTCACTCATGAATAATTTATATAAATATGAGCCAGTTCGATAGAATCGACGCGGTAAACCTTATAGTTTTGACAGTTCGAAGGTAAACAACGTTTTATCGAAACAATCGAAAAAACCAGGCAGTTTTATCGGTATAATACCCAATGATTGGCTAGAATAACCATAGAAAAACCCGCTACTATTGGTTGAAATGCCAAAAACGTCACATTTTGACAAGTGAAAAAAATAATCGCTGTAATTGATCGAAAATGTCCCGCTTCATATGGGATTTTTAACATACGATGGAAATATTCATTGATATTTTTTGGCAAACCAAGTTGATCTTCAGAATGGATATTCCACGAGAATTCAAGAATTTTGATTTTTTTGCAGTAACTGCTTACTATGGCATGGTGCTCACACTTCGTCCTCCTGCGATATGGCCACCATATCCACTCTTGTTGTACATACTACTATTGTTTTAATTTCGAATATAAAATGTTCATATTTTCTTTCTTGTATTTTTTTGTAGATTTCATCAAATTGTTAGTACGTCTCTGGTGAATATGTATCAACTCTTTATGAAATGAAAATTCTTGGGACCATTTAGAATTATTTTCAAGAACTTTATTCTGAAGATTGAATTATTGAAATGACAAGGTGAACGTGTTCGATTTCATGAAAGTTCTCTGTGTTATTGTGAATTCACATACCCTGGATCTCATTCTTTCAAATTATTTGGAGACATTAAAACTGAACGAATGAATGCAATTCTTGCGGATAAGCTCACAAAAATTCAAAACTCACATTTCAAGTTCATGAAACAAAATGAAAATGGAGCCAGCGGACTGAATTCACAAGAATTCCATTTCTGTTGACAATTCTGTCTATCTCTAGTATGAGTTCATCAGATAACAGGATTACAAGAGAAAATAGGATTATAATTCTTACGGATATACTAGGTTCAAACTTTTTCGGATTCGTCCTCAGTATGATTTTTGGCCCAACCTTGTTCATATAGTATCACGTTTTGGAATGATATTTGGAGGAAATTAGCTGAAATGAAATATTCAGTTGGTATATTTATACTTTTCTTGCTTGAGCAGTCGATTCCACATATAACTTTTCTATTAGAGAAAATACAACGAACACTTCAATCAATCAATCAATGAAGTAGGCTGTGGGATGTGATCACTGGGAAGCTCTTGTTCTGCTACCATAGTCCATGTGGAATCCTAGTCAGTACATCTGCTTTTTCAATCAAACACTCAACGATTATTATTTGAAATAATAATAATAAAATGAATTCATTTATTAATATAAGAAACAGATCTTGTATTCATATAAATTTTTATGAATAAATCATCAAAAACACATCAATCAATACCATCATTGCTCATACTATTCTTCAGTAACTAACTGTGAGCATCCAAATTAACTTACGAAATCATGAAGATATGAATGCAAATGTTGTGGCCTGCAAGAGCACCAGATTTAACACTACAGTATTTTCTGAATAAAACAGGCTATTCGTGTGTAAAATGAACTGCTGAATCTAAAAATGTATAAATATTCTTGGGTGTTCCATTCGAGAATCTGAAGTTTGGGTATTTTCCGGTAAAATTAGTTATGCTACCAGATTCAATTTCAAGTCTATCAATCCAAATCGTGATGCCACGAAAATTTCGTATCAATACCAGGGAAAAAAAGTTACAGGTATTCGCTCATTATGCGATGATTGGCTCACACTTAAGGTATAGAATAGCATTTGGAGGTGTTTGCTGCAAACAGCTTATGAAATTGGTATTTATAGTACAAAAACGACGACTTGGTAAAAATAACAGTCTGGGGTATCATGAACTTGGTGGAATTTAATGCTGGGAAGACCCAGGCATGTCTCTTCTCGAAGAGAGCCGATCTGTCATTATTTAGTCCTCAGATAACGGGGGTAACTATTCCTACAAAGTCAAGTATCTTGGTGCTAGGAATTACGATCAGTAATAATCTCTCACGGGAAAACCACGTGAGATCGATCGCTAAAGATTTTCCCATAAAGAAATACTTCACTTCTCGTTAGCTCTCAATGATCTACCAGCTTGTGATAATCACAGCCTTTGGGGTTACCGTCAAGCGAAATAACAAATCAATATCATTTCCCATAACGTCACGACAAAAAAACACGAGCGGAAAAACGGACGCGTTTATGAACCGCGTGCTCCCCGTCGCGGAAATCGAATCGCGAAACTCCCGTTTCCTTCCGAACGCCGAAAACAACTGAACAGGGATGCTGGGCACGTCCGCGTCTCGACGTCTATCACGCGGCACGGCGCACGCCGGACTGCCGAAAACTACCTCTGCGCGATTGTTGATGAAAATTACGAAAGTTTTTTTTTTTGTTCGGATTATCGACTTGGGCCGACGTCTCGGTTCATTTGGAACTGTTTCGGACGCTTCGTTACCGGTGATCGACTGTAAATGGATTATTAAGGGACGAAACGTGGATGTCTTATTGGTCACGTATCACCGATATACGGTGACACTTTCGAGGTCTGCACCATACGGTATTTTTTTCAATAAAATCGCAAAACAAAGGAAATGTTACAGGCTCGGATACAATTGGTGAGATTTGTTCGTGCTGCATACACGTGACTGACATATCAGGGAAAAGTATTTCGTGTAAATACATTTATTTGTAAATTGAAAAGCGCTTTCGGTTTCTACGCCATAATCAGCGAGATACCTGCAAGTAAGTAATAGTCGTGAAATTTGATTGAAAATGAAATTTGAGTTACTCGTCAAGTATTCACAGGAGGATCTTCCAGAGTTGAAATATAAAACATATGTGAAACATTTCACTGAACAAATATGAAAGTGAATGAATCGAAGGTTTTTGTATAAAGTGTATATTTAAAATTTGATTCTATTGCAAAGCGCTTTCGACTTTCGTCATCATCAGTGCTAGCTCGTCAGGGTACAGGAAGCATCTTTGACATAAGAGCTGTATACATAGTAAAATTTGATTTATATAAAATTAATCTAGTTAAACCAGCGAAAAGCGTGCTGGGCAGTTCAGGCCATGTGACTGTGTCAATGTCAAATGTGATATGATATGAAATATGAATATGAAAGTTAAAATTGGAACTCAGGTATTTGACAATGAAAATTACTGAGTAGCAATTGCTTCGGATATACAGTGAGTGCATTTTATATCATCTGTAGAATACATTCTCAGTTCGAATAAAGAAAGTACACTCAACGTAATATCCTATTTGAGCCACGAATATGGGAGCTGGTTCCGCCTAGGAGGTTATGCAAGATATACCGTGTGACACAGACTCATGGTACACCCCCGTTTTCTCCTTTGTTTTTCTAGCTATATTTCTGAAATTCGGAACATTGAATATGCTCACTGAACAGCATTTCTCGACATATCTGAAAGAAAAAAACAACTTTCAATTTTTCCGGAAATGACATCAACTTTCGATTCTTGAATGGTACACCCTGTATATTGTTACACGATCGGCTAGGGATGATCATGAGGAATACAACGATACTAGGTTTGATGATGTTATCTCCAATGACTGCGGAGATATCGCCATTTATATTATCCATAAGCTCAACGGGTAGGAGAGAGAAACTTTTTCTGGCGGGTCAATGCAATTCTCTCTCCCACGCATTGAGCTTATGGATAAAATAAATAGCGATATCTCCGTAGTCATCGGAGATAACACCATAAAACCTGGTATCGTTGGATTCCTCATGATCGTCCCTAACCGATCATGTAACAATATACAGGGTGTCCCATTCAAGAATTGAAAGTTGATGTCATTTCCGGAAAAATTGGAAGTTGTTTTTTTCTTTCAGATATGTCGAGAAATGCTGTTCAGTGAGCATATTCAATGTTCCGAATTTTAGAAATATAGCTAGAAAAACAAAGGAGAAAACGGGGGTGTACCATGAGTCTGAGTCACACGGTATAGAATCATTAAAAAGTGAAGAGGATTTGAAGGTTTTTGTTACGCCATCTACACTATAATGTAGTTTTCTTCGTTTGAATAACAATGCACGAGAAAGTTCCCTTTTCTGACGGGTGAAATAGGTGAAGATTCAAGTGTCTCACTTTGACCATTGTTTATAAAGATAAAGGTAGGGTGGGTACTTTACGACCTGATTAACAGACCGTTAAAATAATCGGTGCTTAGGCTGTGCTTGCTCTCAAGCAAATGACAGGATGTGGTGTCCATTTTCTCAATCAGGTCGTAAAGTACCCACCCTTAGTCAACTTTATGGAAATATCATTTGAAGGGCTGGATACAAGGGGTAGATGGCACTAGTGATTTCGTGTTTAAGACATGTCTTTTCTTTCGCCTGAATCATTGTTTGTAGATATATTGTTAGTCAGTGCCTGTGTGAAAAGGATTTGAAGCGTTTTTGTTACGCTATCTACAGTATACTAATGTCGATATTTCCGTTTACTTCACAATGCACAACAAAGTTTCGTTCTCTGAAAAGAAAAAAAGGTGCAGAGTTCTGTCTGACAGTTTGACTGAAATCTTGAGAGGAAGATAATGAAGCTGAATGATCAAGAAAATATGGAAACTACGACCGCAACGTCCGTAACAAAAAAAAATAAGAAAAGACTCAGAAACTAGTGCCCATCTACCCTTAATATCCATCCCTTCGAATGATATTTTCATATGATTGGCTAACTATATATATCTATAAACAATGATAGAATCTCTGGTGATATCACGGATTCGATATTGTTTTGTCAAAATCTTCAGGTCTGATCAATATGATTTTCGGATTTCGACTAATTTCGGTAGGTGCAAGAATCGCATGCTGTAAACTTTTGACATTTGCATTCGAATTGTTTTGGAAATATTTCAATTCAATGATTATTTTAATTATTCTGCTCTACCAGTCATTTGTTTTGTTTCGTTCAGTAGTAGTGGTTATTTTTGTTTTCTGTTTTGTACGTTGTTTCTTACCAACTGTGGATGATCTAATCCATCATCTATTCGTCCATGTAGAGTTCAGATGGTTAGTATAAAACATACATCAATGTCTCAGACAGGCTCAAGTAGATTCACATTCAGAAACTAAGGGACAGTTCTTATATTCTCTGCAAGTTATCATGTCTATTAACTCACATACATTAACTCCCCGACACCAATTTGTCTAACATTTTCAGATAGTCGAGATGCAGAATTCTGAATCTTTCTGAATTTCAAATAACAGATGGACTTGGCCGATACTAGATGAATATCCATATTATCCCAATAAAAAATTTTCACTGGACAGTTTACAATACCGCTGCACGTGTTTCACTATGTATATGTATTTATGTACAGCTTCTACAGGCGTGTTATGGTACTACTGATAGTACCATTTTTGTGAACTGTATAGAGGAAATCACGCAATAAGTGTTATGTTGATCAAAGTGTCAAATAGTCGGCGAGCTATACTTTTTGTTCTGAATCGACATTTCAAACAAATAATTGTATTGAAAACAAATAATTGTATTGAAAACAAATAATAGTCTAGTATATATTTTTTGATTCCTACCGCCATCAAGTGTCAAGGGCGTTAGTTGCTGAAGAGTTCTCGAAGAAAATATTTCTATGCACCATTTCTACACAAAACTGATGAAGCAGGTTCCTAAGGATCAATTTTCTCCATCTCCATCTCGATTTTTTTTGCCTATTCATTGTAAGAGTTTATCTGTAACTGTTAGTTAGATATGAGGCGCAAAGGTCGATATTAATTCAGAAAACTAAAGTGCTGTTAATGCCAGAAAGTCATTTATTAACAACATTCCTCCATTTTATCTAGCGCCATCTGCTTCGAGCTTTATAGAATACATGTCATTCTCCACCGAGTCAACATTTTGCAAGCTATTTAAAACTATCGCCTTCACCAAAAATTCTTATTGTTAATCTGGTCGTCCACCCGATCTTTGCATGCTGTGCTGGGATGTGACTGCAGTGAGGTCGTTGAAGCTTCACGACGATAGTGTGAAACACTTATTCGTTTTTCAGAATATGGAAACTATTCAGGATGAATGAGAAATCGAGAAAAATCCCAACTAATTTAGCACAAAATCTGTTCAATTGGACAACTACTCCCCTGACTAATATCACGAAGGGCATTGGATTATATCCAAAGGAAAGGATTCCTGCATTTTCAGAATAATCCTGCACTGACACCTGTCGGATATAATCCAACGCCATTCGATTCAAAGCCAGTCTTCAAGTGTGTCCACTGACTAATATGAGTACAATTAATTTCCTTGTACGAGGATTCGGGCCATTTGGATATGCACTTAGTTGCGGTTTTGTAAACCCATTGTTATTGAGAATTCAACAGGCAACTAATTGTATTGCTTGTTGAATATAAATTTTAATAAAGTATTTATTTCAATTCAATAATGACTTGCTTCGAAATGTACACCGTTCAACTTAGAAATTCCTGTTTATGTTCATCCACTATCTATTTATTGCTGTATTTATTCTGTGTTCCACTCAATTTCATCTTGGCAGATTACCAGATTTCTTTCCACTAGATATCCTCATCCTTGTCCTTCCATTAAACTAGAGCTGTAGCAAAATTTTACTTCATCACCCTGTATTTGTCGTGATCTACGCTATTTCGAAATCATTATATTCGAGAAAGTCTCTCCTTCTAAGGCATCGAACTGAAAGACAATTGTTGAAAACTTGAATACAAAAATTCCAGAATTCGTATAGAAAAAAGGGAATTCTCGTATATCCCCAGCCCAAATTGACATTAACACACTCCTTCGTCCTAGTAAATTTTCCTTGTTGCCCAGCAGGGATCTTTTCAAAGACGCGTTTATCTCCATGCATTCCCCATTTTGCCGACGATTTGTGTAACAATAGTCCGGATAAGTTTGTTAAACCGGAACATAGATGGGAGACTGAAAGGAAATGGTGTCGACGTAGACCGAGTCGGTGATATCTCATTATGCTTAGAACACGTCGAAGGGAATTGTTGATCCTTTCTAGATTAGGAAGCGGCTGTTGTGAGGATATGAAGTACCAGTGGTGGACTCGAACAATATTAGCAGGAGGATGACATTCAGATACATGATTTTTGTTGAATACCATCATACTAGTACATTTATTATCAAATACCGAAACATCAAATTGATATCACTTGCACTCGATGTCTGCTTCGTCAACAAATTGTACATTTCCAGGAAAATGGTAGCCCCTATCCATGTAAAATATATGCGTATTCGGCACCCGAGGCATTTAGCTGACACTTACACGCACAAGGCTCTGCCTCATGGGCGTATTCCGAAGAGTGTTTGACAAAAATGAGCGTTAAAAAAATCGCAGTACTATTTCCCCACATCAATAAATGCACTACGAGATTGGTTAGTAGTAAGTATCAGAGAATAGGGATTTTTGAGATAAATATTTTTATCGAAAATGTACCGATTCGTTCAACTTGGTCAAAATCGTATTTTCATGAACTGCAATATATGATCGAACTCCTGAAAACGGGATACACACTCCAGGTTCTTTTCAGAATTTCCGATGATGAAATATACATGTTATCTAGAAACATTTCACCGGAGTTTCTAATCATCGACCCTTCATCCGTGAATTGAGCAAAACTCATTACCACAACGACGTTCACCCACAACTAAATCTCTGAATCTTACATCTTCAGATTCGTGGTAATATCAGGTTTGATTCCTTTAGGATCTGTCTCCACGATTGCTAGGAAAAGTGGAAAACATGTTATATGATTGAGGCGAATTCTATATCAACCGACGAAACCCGATTCGATATAGCCTACGATTATAATTCAAGACAGACAGAGAGACACGTTTTTTTTGCAAAAAACGCCTTCACCGATATCTATATAAGGACAGAGGCATTTCTATATTCTTTTTTCCTCTGAGGTTACACGACGCTCTTGCCATTATGAAAATGGATATTTACATTATTAAGTTGAATTATTTTCGAAATTAGTTGAGTGCCTACTCGCTTCTATAACAGAGTTGCAACCGAGGCTGCAGTGCTTATGTCTCTGAATCTAATGAATTTATTTTCCAATGCAAGGTCTTTTACCGGTGTGGATCGGTATATTTTCGTTATTCAAAAAACAAAGTCGAATCCGAAATACATTGAAACCTTCCAAAGCATCAGAATAAAAACTCTCACACTCGACGTGTATTTCATTATGCAAATATACAAATTATGGTATTCCAGAGACACTCATATAATGATTAGCAAGCAATATTTTTTGAGTTATTCGAAGTTGAAAGCAACAGTTTTTTGACGAAAAAATCGACCTTTTTAAATGGCTTCTTGCAAATAACTCTAAAACTATAAATTTCATCAAAAAAAATGTGGAAAGGCAAATTGTAGCTTTTGAAAAAACAAAATCAATGCTGTCCTGATAATTTTTCTACGACACATACGAACTGAGATACATCAAATTATTGCTTAGCTTTTTTCGTCAAATGTATAAATTGGAAGATTTATGCGAAATAACGAAAAAAAAATGTGTTTTTCGAAGAAAGCTCATAAGATCTTTCTCGAAGTATTCAATAAGAGCTTTCAAAAAAAAAAAAATGTTTTCCTAGCATGAAAATTGACCGACTTATGATCGAAATAAATCGGTACCCGCTTTTTTCTACGAAAAAAATCTGTGAAAACAACCCCCAAAGTACACCCAAACTAAAATTGATCGCCACCCTTCTGTGATTCTCTTTATATACTGTTAATACACCCACGAAGTTTGACCAATTTAAAATGCCTAATTTTATAAAAATTGGAGTTTAAAGAGAAAACGATTTTTTTCAATTTCGTGTTTTTAACCCTTTTCTTCAAAATATCTCCCAAAATACTAAAGATACGAATAAACGATAGTGTACTGATTCGTAACTTTTTCAATGACAAAAATTTTCCTGTTAGTAGATTTTTTGTAAAGTGAATATTCGGCGAGATATAACCGTTTAACACCTATATTTACGATCGAACATCACCTTAGTCAAGCGCTTTAAACTCTCCCCATTTAAAAATTAAGGGATCTTAAGTAATTTAGTATTTATATTTTAGTTAATTTATAGTATTTTAGTAAAAAAAATTATCACCTAAAATCAAGGAGCTGTTTAAAAAACCGATAATTTTTTTTTAAATTTGAATTATCCGCTTCGGAGCGTAGTAATCTACATAAACGGTGTATGCGGCCGTTATACGTTATATGTTCCACTTATACCATCCATATTGGAAGACAGAGTAGAAGAAACATCTACTAGCGTGTGTGAGCGTATATTTCGTTAATTTCTCCCCAGTGAATTCTACAGTTCGAAGACATATTATAAAAATTTCTTTGTTTTCAAAGTTACATAGTTTATAACAATGGTAGGTTGAAAGATCATGAAATTGTATCCTGAAGCATGAAATAATGATTATTTAACTGTTTCTACCCATATTCAGGTTTTGAATGTTATTTTATAATTTTTGACAATTAGGGGTAGTTTTCACCCATGAAAAACAAAAAGCGTACAACGGCACAATATAGAAAATGAACTAGAGGGTGTAATACGCCTAATCTTAAATTTTTGTACAAATCGGTGCTGGACGAAAAAATTACGAGGTTTTACCATTTTTTCAGCTTCATTTTCTGAGCTAGTGTTTTATGTAGCATACATATAAAAAACGTAATTGCGTTTTCCGCATATTTTTGGTTACTGAGGAATAGACTGGATTCGATAGGATAAACAATTCCCGCTGAAATCGATGGTGGAAAATAATCTCTTGAAATATCGAAGAAAATATCTCAGTAACGTATACGATATCTCGAATTACAGAAAAATTATCAGGAAAAATTGATTGATTGATACAATGTGGTTCTCGGTAATGTAGAGGTAAGCACGTTCGCCTATCAAACGGATGACCGGGGTTCAATTCTCCGCCAGATCATCGCGCTAGGATTCATACGTAGAAATATAAGGCCCCGTTAAT
The DNA here is from genome assembly GCA_032362365.1 of Zygogramma bicolorata. NCBI lineage: Eukaryota > Metazoa > Arthropoda > Insecta > Coleoptera > Chrysomelidae > Zygogramma > Zygogramma bicolorata. Next base: position 143,245 of record JAVJAQ010001950.1, read on the forward strand.
CAATTGCTAACACAAGTTTTGACTTCTGAGGGTTGACGTTCGTCAGCTGGTTAACGTTAAAATAAAAAACAATCTATTTCTCATATAGATAATATATAGTGCAAGCGCTGCGAAACATCCCGTTTGAAAAAACCGATGACCTCATTCTGATTGATGATTTGAGTTAAGAAAGACTTAATTAATGATATTGTGGAGGTTGCCGGACGGAATTATGGTCCAGTTTTTTTTTCGGTCCTATAATAGTTTTCGCTTCCATCGCTGTAGCTGCGAAAAAAAAAAGTTATTGACTATTAACACCTGGTTTAGGTAAGGTATGGAGAAAAACGGCATGATCCAATTCAATACAAATTTGATAAAAAAAGTGGTTTACCTATTAATAAGTAGTGAAAAATTCATTCAGGTAAGTTTTGACAATCATTGCCGATGCATTTGCGAAGGAAAATACAATTGATTTCGCTTTTTCTACAAGTGCAAAACATTGTCAGGCATTCAGCATTATATTTGCGAAGCCTGATCAAAGAATTTGTCATAGGTGCTTTTGCCATTTGTACCGGGTACAACTTTCCATCTCGTCTTTCATAACCGAATTGGAGTTCGGAGGCCCATGTATTGCAGCCCTTAAGCAACGTAAATACAAAACATCAAAAGTTCTAATAATTTCAGATACATTTGAATTGAATCCCAGCTTAAAAGATATTTTTTGGCTGATCCTTCAAACCAAATCCCTCAAAAACTACTATTCGATAGCTTATGCTAAAAGTGGATGTTGAGTACGAGAACATGGGAATCTGCACAATTTATAAAAACTTGTTCAACTCCTCCACGAACAGCAAAAAAAATATGGCTGAAAATCCTTCAATCTGCTTCTGGAGAGATGAATGAACATATTTCGACGGAAAAAGGTTTCATTTTCTTTTTAATTATTAATGTAATAGTTCATAAATAATGTTACGAAATTTTCTAGCGCCGGCTTTGTCGCTCGTAAACGCAGAATAATATGAATCTAACAATTCAGAAGACCTATTACCTTGGAGCTTGAAGATTTTTTGGAGTCTTCATATCCACCTGTAATGGCCAGCTGGGATTTTGGTTGAAGGACTTGATATAAATATTTGTAATCAGTTTCAGTTAGTTTCGGTCTAGCAGTGTCTGAGGTGTTCTTTTTTTAAATTATTTATTCAACGTCGGCCTGTTTTCCCTACCAAGGCCAATCATCGACTCCTGTGACCACATTTCCCCCAACCGGAAATTTTGCCGAACACTCTGGTATTCCAACCAGAGGTAGGGATCCTTTACGAGTCCAACAACCATGGACTCAGGACCGCCGGCTTAACGTCTCCTCCGAAGGACAGCAATTCCTCAATATATCTTGTGTTCATTGATATATTGCCCGCGAGCTATGATATAATACTTTGCTGCAGTTTTATGAGCTCTCGACGCGGCCTTTCCATGCTGCTTAGCTTCGGATATCGAATGACTAGTCAACATGGAGAGCTAGGCCATGCCCGTGAGGTATTCGTTTCATCATTCTTTTGTTGATTAACTATCATGATTGTAACGGACATAGAATCTTCGCCACTTGATGTCCCATTGAAAGTCATTGTCACAGTGTCTAAGATTTTTCAACAAACATATGTTTCGATTTAGTTAGGTAGGTGGTGAATGAATTCGGCTAGAGCTGTATGTTGCGGTGTCTTTCTGTTCGTTACACTGATATATATCACTAAACACCGCTAATGCTTCATGGAGTGTATTGCCTGACAATTTTAGATTTTGACTGCTTAATGAGGCTTGTATGAAAGTCTTCCATTTCGGCGTGAATTTGCATTTCTTCGCGGCATCTTCTATAAGAATTTCATCACACAACTTTTCCTCTGGTATAAGTTCAGTAGTGGATAGTTCCTTCCGTAATTCCTTAGCACACATGACGATTTTGCTACAGTCTAGCCGACGTACACGTTCAGCTATTTCCTTAATGAACTTCCTGCCATGAAAACCAAAGAAGATTGCTTCCTCTCAGTAAGATATGAGAATAAAACCTTGTCACCAAATTTATCGATCAGCATCACTTTGAGATCACGATTAGAACTACATCCTCTACTTCAGCGAGTAGAGTCATGCGTTGAGCCAAGTATGTCAATTCAAAAGCGGTCGTCGAAACACCGTCTTTTATATCCGCCATTAATTTGTCAAAAGCAGCCACTAACTGTTTTTGTGATATTTGTTGTTGGTCGACCTCTTTCGTTACTAGAAGATATTGGCAATGAAACGTAATTTATTTAACACGACGTATGATATTGGAAGTTTCTGCAAACAAATCTTCCGGTGTTTCGTATATCAAATTTTTGTGAAAATTTCATAGTATTATCAACGCATTGAAAAACAGCAGAGCTGCTGAAATTTCAGTTAAAAGATGACTTTTTTTTATTCTGGTTTTCGTCGTATACCACAAATAGAACATCATGAGTCACTCGACGAATCGCTGTTGCTTCTTTTTGATTTGCAGGTCAGTTGATGATCCAGCTACGCCCTGTGTTGTTGATGAAGCTCTTTCTTCCAGCTCCCTATGTAGTGACGACGACGAATTTTTTCTTCGCTGATATAGCTGGCCATGCAACTTTTATACCACGAGAAGTGTTCTTAATCAGCATTCGGATCAGAAAACTTCTCAAATTTGTCTGAAATTTCGTCTTTGCGTCATCTTGCTGCATTTGAATAGTTTCTTTCGGTTCATTCACCAGTTCAGCATGATTTTTCGTTCGCCTTTTTTTTAATCTAATAAATGTAGCGATAATTTATTCACTTTAAAGAAAGTTATCACAAAATTCGAAGCACTGCTATTTTAAATATTGGAAAATGTATCTGTTATAATGATGGATGAAGTTCAGGTATAACTGAAGTCACAAAAACTGTTGAGAAAAGCGCGGCCCGCTCCAAAACTCGGGAGGAGGTATGTGACGCTGGGAAGGAGATTTATAATAAAACTGACAACGGGCTTTTCTGGCAACTTCAGTTCCAGGTTTGGAAGGATCTTGCGAAAACATTCCAGTCGAGAAATAGCGGTCAATGGTTTTTGCATTCTATACAACTTTTTCTTTCACAACTACAGCGATGGAATCGAAATCTCCTATTATAGGGCCGAAAAAAAAAACTGGACCATAATTCCGTCCGGCAACCTCCAAATTATTATTCATCAAGTCTTCCTCAACTCAGATCATCAATCAGAATGAGGTCATCGGTTTTTTCAAACGGAATGTTTCGCAGCGCCCGCTCTAATAGTATCATCCAGCATATCCGTAGTTTCTGATAGTGTCCCCTCCGATTCTGGAGTGAATTATTCATATAAGTGCACCAGATCGTGTTGGGTAATGTGCTTCTGCCATTTGCATCTGTACTGAATACTGTCGACACTGGTTGTTCATACATGAGAATTTACTTAGTTAATCAATTATAACAGTCCTCGCCTTTGTGTGAATATGATCCCAAGTCGGTCCGATTGGTGACATCGCTCATGCACTTCCATCCCATTCATAATGAGCGTCTGCTGTAGCCTAGATAACTAAGAGGCTGTTTGTGCGATAATACTGATTATATTGGCGGTATAATGTCTCAAACTTCCACGAAGAGGAATTTACGTGATTCCAGATTATTATTATTTCCACTGAAATAGGCGATACACGAAAATGATATTGATTCATGAATTCGGTGATACAGTGTCATGACGACTTCAAATCAGTGAGTCGCCCTGGAGTGCTTTATCGAATGATAGTCCTTAGTTTTATCCATTCTTTTTCAAGAATGTGCTCTATTTGGGAATAAAACGCGAGCTGAAATATTGAAAAATAAGTTTTTCGCATTTTCTTCTTCAAATCAATATAAACACAAGGAAACAAACTTTCTATAGAAGAAGAAAAGAGTTTTGTCTGATCGAGACGAGTTTGTCTGGGCATGAGATCGAAATGATACCCTGGTGACTGGAATTTCATTACATACTATTTTGATATACCCCTTTCTATTTGATTTAGCGCCCGTTTGTGCAAACATAGACAAGCAAAGAGCTGCTTCGAATAGACTATTTCTATTTCTATAGATATATATATATATATATATATATATATATATAAATAAATATATATATATATATATATATATATATATATAATGTGAGAAGGTTAGACGACTGTCTAAGTTAAAGAAGAATCCTTTAAATATTCGGGTGTGCAGTCAACAAGGAATTGGAAAAAGTGAACTCTTTATTCTGTTCAAGCTTTCGAGTCTTTATTGGCTCTTCATCAGGAACTCTACAATGAATTAAGAAAATTGTAAGAATAGAAACGTTTTTTTAACATGTGCTTACTTACGAATGTGAGGTTTATAATCCTTTTTTAATGAAAACATGAAGGACAACATATCACAAACACATCGACCTAATGGTACAATTATAATATAAAACTTTAATTAAAAGATATGATCAATCATACATGTAAAAGAATTGAAAAATGGGAGAAGTTGTTTCTCCTAACAGGCATTGGAAACCATATTTGTCATTTTAACGGAAATGATGTGAAAAGAAGGGGATGAAGTTGACAAGTGACGAATGATTACAGTTTCCTGTGACCTTGTTGCCAACACACAATGAAAATGAATGTGAAATCACCAACTAAACAGGAGTACCAAATGTAAAGTTGTTATTATTTCTGCCCAGTAGGGGGCGACTTAGTAAATATGAGTATATGATGCTGAGATTATCTATATCTTTCCTGGAATTTATGGAATTTGGTTCTTTGAAAATTTGTGTCATTTCAAGAAAAGTTCTTTTCTTAAGATTGGATTCATGTTCCAATATCGTCACATTATCATAATCGGGTAAATGATCAAAATTGATTGAATGTTGTGCTAATGAGCAGGTTTTTTTGAGATTTCTAATATCACTTTTATGGGAACAGATTCTATCCTTCAACTTCCTCTTGGTTTGTCCAATGTACTTTTTTTCACACTGAGAGCAAGGGATACAATAAACAACATTAGAATGATCTAATACAGGATCTTTATCTTTTAATTTTGAAAAAATTCTATTGAGTACAATTTGATTTTTATAAGCAATTTTAATATTAGGAATTTTGGAAAACAACCCATTAAATTTATGGTGAAGTGTATGAATATAAGGAAGAGATAAGTAAAAATTTGGAACATTATTATGAATTGAAGAATTATTATGAATTGAAGAATTATCATAATAATTCTTCAATTCATAATAATTCTTCAATTCATAATAATGTTCCAAATTTTTACTTATCTCTTCCTTATATTCATACACTTCACCATAAATTTAATGGGTTGTTTTCCAAAATTCCTAATATTAAAATTGCTTATAAAAATCAAATTGTACTCAATAGAATTTTTTCAAAATTAAAAGATAAAGATCCTGTATTAGATCATTCTAATGTTGTTTATTGTATCCCTTGCTCTCAGTGTGAAAAAAAGTACATTGGACAAACCAAGAGGAAGTTGAAGGATAGAATCTGTTCCCATAAAAGTGATATAAGAAATCTCAAAAAAACCTGCTCATTAGCACAACATTCAATCAATTTTGATCATTTACCCGATTATGATAATGTGACGATATTGGAACATGAATCCAATCTTAAGAAAAGAACTTTTCTTGAAATGACACAAATTTTCAAAGAACCAAATTCCATAAATTCCAGGAAAGATATAGATAATCTCAGCATCATATACTCATATTTACTAAGTCGCCCCCTACTGGGCAGAAATAATAACAACTTTACATTTGGTACTCCTGTTTAGTTGGTGATTTCACATTCATTTTCATTGTGTGTTGGCAACAAGGTCACAGGAAACTGTAATCATTCGTCACTTGTCAACTTCATCCCCTTCTTTTCACATCATTTCCGTTAAAATGACAAATATGGTTTCCAATGCCTGTTAGGAGAAACAACTTCTCCCATTTTTCAATTCTTTTACATGTATGATTGATCATATCTTTTAATTAAAGTTTTATATTATAATTGTACCATTAGGTCGATGTGTTTGTGATATGTTGTCCTTCATGTTTTCATTAAAAAAGGATTATAAACCTCACATTCGTAAGTAAGCACATGTTAAAAAAACGTTTCTATTCTTACAATTTTCTTAATTCATTGTAGAGTTCCTGATGAAGAGCCAATAAAGACTCGAAAGCTTGAACAGAATAAAGAGTTCACTTTTTCCAATTCCTTGTTGACTGCACACCCGAATATTTAAAGGATTCTTCTATATATATATATATATCTATATATATATAAGATGGCAAATGAGACTTCACCGAAACGTCGTGATAATAATCCTTCAGAGGATAAAAACAACATACATATATATGAGATCGAAATCCGAGAAAACAGCTCACCATATATATTTATATATATATATATATATATATATATATATATATACATATATATATATATATATATATATATATATATATATATATATATATATATATAAATATATATGGTGAGCTGTTTTCTCGGATTTCATTCAGTTTTATGTTGTTTTTATCCTCTGAAGGATTATTATCACGACGTTTCGGTGAAGTCTCATTTGCCATCTTCTAGGTGATGTCTAGAGTTTTGACCTCAGAACTCGACTAATTCATTCGAGTTCTGCTTCTTAATATGTAGGGGTGTTCATTGATGGTATTTCTGATCTGGGGCCCTCCTACTTTCCTCGTTGGTCCGACTGGGTTTGTCATTATACCTGCGCAATTACGTGGTAAGGTCCGACTTTGTTCTTGTGGTGTGGTCTGCTTGGTTTTGTTGGGTTATAGGATGGATTTCCACGTTCTTGGTAATCTTTGCGCGTCATCTCTCTTGTTCATACTACTCGGTCGTTTCTCAATTTCGATAGCCTCTCTGATTGTTCTACAGTAGAAGTTTTCATTGCTCGCTTGTGTTTTTGTGTTCTCAAAATTGATGTGATGTCCTGTCTCCAATACGTGTTGGAAGATGGAAGATGTGGTGACTTTTCCTCTCACTGATAGCTTATGTTCATCCTTGCGTACGTTGTTCCGTCTGTTGTTCTGGCCGATGTAGGACTTGTTGCAGTCTCGACATGGTACTTCGTAAACTTGGTCGAGATGAGAGCTGGGGGTTAAGGAGACTTAGGCCTCGCCACAAAGTCAAGAAGTCTTGAGAATGGCTCCAAAATGGGGGCCGAAACGTCGGCAGAAGACCAACTCCAGACGCGGTTCATCCGGAAGTTCCAGTCAGCATATATATATATATATATATATATATATATATATATATATATATATATATATATATATATATATATATATATATATATATATGCAAGATGAATTTTTCTGGGTTTTTACCCTAACGGATAAAAACCCAGAAAAATTCATCTTGCATATCGAAGATCCGTGAAAACATCAAATTCTATATATATATATATATATATATATATATATATATATATAGAAACTTTTTTTCATATACCACTACTGAAGTTAAAATTCACCATTCCGTACATAATTTTGTAAGGAGAACGGGTATAAAAGATGGAAATATACTTATGAAAATTTCACCTCTTTCTCAACAGCAATAAAAATCTCATGCGATAACAAAAACCCACAACCAAGTGAGAAAGAATAAATATATCTTTGTCATCGTATCAATGATTTGTTGCAGTACTCGAAATTTCTTTCAGAAAATAAGAATGATATAACAGCTCTTGTCGCGTACAGAAAGAAGTGTTCTACGAAAGTGGTCTGAATTTGGGAGAGAGACTGAAATGCCATTCCTTCTTGTTTTAGTTCAACAGAGGAGCATTACGTCCAATTTTTGTACGAAGGTAATAAAGTGCCATTTTTTCTGAAGGAAGATGTGTAGGCTGGATTTTTGAAGATCGTTTCATTTCACAAGAATGATTGGAATAGTTTAAACTGGAATTGTCGGAATATTAAAGATGAGAAATACTTTGCCAACTGAAATATCAGGAAATGAATTGTCCATTGGCTATTGAAAAGTTTTACTCATCAAATATTGAGAAAGGGCTTCATAAAGAGATACGATTGAAATTACTTTTAACCACCAGAAAGTTGCTATTGAAAGAGTTTGTAATCACAATATGGCGATATCGATGTAGTAGTTGAAAGTCCTTTGTTCTAACTTATACTTGAGACAAATTATCGAGGTGGGGCATGTAACACAAAAAAAAACATAATATTTGGTACTTTGCTATGTGAAAAATCTTTTTTTTCGGAAAAAAAAGATTTGTTGTACCATTGCTTCCCCTTGAGAATCGAACATATGATCAACGTGAGTACACTCTACTTGAAACTTGGTTCTAACATTTTTTTCACATTGATTCATTTTTCTTCATTTGAATTTGTTCCATTTCACTATGTCATTTTCAACATTAACATTTTCTGTCACCATATCAATATTTTTTTCCTGACCAAAATCCATTTGGATAATTTTTTTGACGGGAGTATTCCATCCTTATCTTTTCCTTATCGAATAATTTCTGCTCATTCATCTTCAAAGTTTTATATTTTATTGCTTGACCGTGTATTTCAATTCCATCATTCGAAATGTATTGGTTTGATTGACACTGGTTTCCATCTTATGAGTTAACTATATAGATAGGAAGTCCGAACCAATACCACTTGAGATACCTGTCATAAGGCCTCCTTTGGAGCAATGCCGTATTATGTAAACTTTGCCCAACTTTGATATCTTGTCCCCATCAAGAGTTAGGAGAGGAGGAATTTTGCGGAAAGTTCGGTAATAAAGTATCCAAAGCGAATTTTCCAGTTGAAGTGTTATCGAAGATGCGCGATTTGCTGGGAAAGGTTTTTTGTTGAGTGAATGATATTGCAGAGCTTCGACAACTCGTCGTGAAACTAGAATAAGAAAAACGAGGTGTCTGAAAAATTTATAATGAAGAATTGGACAACAAGTCAGAATGGGGTGTAGGACACTTGTAGGAATTCAATACTGATAAGGACTAAACTTGTTTACTATGTTGACTGCAAGTGCTTCTCAAAGAGTTGTTTTCGTATTTCGTTCCAAGATATTCTTTCATCACGTCAGATTCTAATGGTTTGTAAGGTACGGTTTCGAATATCTTAGAAAACTCATATCATATATGCTTCGGCACCCAAAATGATTAGCCGACACAAGGCTCTGTCTTCTGGGCGTACTCGTAAGAGTGTTCAGCAGAGGAAAATATATATGTGAAAAATATTTGTCAATTTATAGGCATATCATACATTCTGGATCATCATCAATGATTACAATTTTAACTGAATTAATACGTCTGTCCCGAAGACTACAGAAGTCCCACCCTTTAATTGGAAAGTTAGAGAACTGTTGACCCTATTTTTTCTGTAAGTTTTTGTCTCGACATGAGAGTCAAGAGGTGGACCTGCTTGTCGACAGACGTGTTCCCAGACATTCATTGTATTCGAAAATTCAAATCGGATACGAACTCATACATCCTTACCCTGAACGTTTAGGGGTTCCCTTTTCGCGCCACCTGAAAATATCCAGGAAAATAATTATCTAACTCTGGAATCTTTCATTGGGAATCGAATATGTCAACATTTTCAGATCTCCTTTATATCAATTGCACTCACCGGAGCCTCATCAACTCCCAAAAGGAAAAGTTTCTGCATACATCTTGAGAGATTCACCAGAAAACAACTGTGTCGGAGCCAGAAGCTCGAAAAAACAACAGCTGCGCGTGTTAAATTGAAGAACACGTGAAATAACTCTCCGAAACGTATGGTAGAAACACATAACTGTTCGTAACGGCACGTTCATATGCATTTATTCACGAAGCTCGAATCTGCGAGTGAGAAATACGAGAGGCAGGTTCCTGGAATAAAGTTGGGAAACTCGATTTTGATGTACACGAAACATGGAAACCCACAATTTATATTGCGTTAGTTGATTCGATATTCTGAAACAATGCTTTCGATGACTGCATAACGAACTATGATCTCAAAATTACCAATATGAAATTGTTTCACGTTGCGTTATGGGGAGCAATATATTCTATTCCCAATCATTCAGAAATATGACTTTTGATCCTTTATCTGAAATGAAAACGAGCAAGTTCACCTGCCCTATACCAAATAAAAACATAAATATCATTCCATCTCTAGGGATTCCTTTCGGAATATGTGAAGATCTATGAGAAGTGAATATGTATCTTTGTGAGCGTATCCGTTATGTAAATTCTATGATAATAGCCGTTGTACTAAGCACAAGGATACCATACTTCTGTATAGACTCTTAACTGAAATCAATCAGAATCGTAACTCAAATAATCGTTGAAAGTACAAAATAAGCAAATGATTATTTAGTACGATGGGCCATTTAACATATGTTCAAACTACAGATCTGTCTTTTTCATATCTCAACCTACAACCTGTAAGAGATGTCGAACATGACCATTATTATACGAAGCTCTGCATAATGAGACATCTGATGAAGTTGTTCAATTTCAGGGGGCTGATTACTTTTTGTTGGAGGACACCTTTATGAATTAAGTCTTCTCGGAGGGCAGGGCCTCCTCCTGGTCCTCTAGCGGTAATGCCGTTATATACTAACAATTATACTAACAAAAATCCTCACAGTCTGTTCTAGCCATTTTCCTGAGTGTACAGTAAACCTGTGAGCTTACAGACATAGGGGACAGAATATCGTAGAAAGATGAGAGATAGAATTTCTTCGATGGCAAATTTTTTCCAAAAATGATTGAAATGTGTCTACCGATTCCTGGATATACATTCTCAGCCTGATGAATATAGGTAATGATTAAAATTCCATTAAAGGAAAGACATCTATATCCTGGATTCGAGTATATAAGTGTGAACCCTCGGCTTGATTCAGACGAAAGTTCATTTCGTGAAATGACTTTGGGCTAACGATATCGTTTCAGTTGTACCACAGTAGATATGGACGAAACAATGCCGTTATTATCAGTTTCAGAACTAACCTCTTAGCCAGTGGATTGTCAGATACAACAACCACCACAGCCAATTATCTGGAAACTTACAGTTAATCTGTAATGAATAGCTGTATTAGTGGCTTTGGAGATTTCACTGAAACTTCCACAATCGTACGTACAGTTTCGGATAGAAATGTCTATTGAATACATTATGGAGCAATAGCCCATATGTCGGGAGGACTTCAATCGACTATTGCAATTCACTCGTTATTTTTTTTATATGCAGATTCACGTGAAAAGGAAGCCCTGTAATGTTCAAAGAACACCGCGTGAATCAAGGGACAGAAAATACGAATCAACATTCACTTTGAACTTTTGAAGTTTGTAAGCCTCAGAAAAAACCTCTCTCGGCAAGGGGTTCCAAAGCTCGACGGGTCTCCAAATTAATAACAAAGGAGTGGGAATTCTGTACCCGTCGAGTCATCCGTGTAGATATTGCCGAGGGTGGAACGATTGATAACAATTCAGAAGAGCACCGACCGTGAAAATATCTATAGAAGAGAGACAAATCTCCGACCCTTCTACGAAGCTCCAATGAAGTGAGCGAGTCTGTGAGCGAAGAATCACCAACAAGACGGATGGATTGCTTGAGATGCCTCAATGAATATTTTGGTGCCGAACTCCATACATGAGAACTATATTCCAAGACAGGTCGTATCTGAGCTTTGTAGATCATAAGAAGCTGACGAGAAGTGAAGTATTCATTCGCACGAAATAGAAATCCAAGTTTCTGGGAAGCACCTTTAGCGATCGATCTCACAAGGTTTTTCCATAAGAGTTCATTACTGATCGTAATTCCTACCATCGAGATACTTTACTTTGTATGAATAGTTACTCCTGGGATTTGAATACTAGATAATGATAGATCGGCTTTCTTTGAGAAGAGACAAGCCTGGATTTTCCTAGCATTAAATTACAACAAGTTCTTGTTACCCCTTTCTATTATTTGTACCAAGTCATCGTTAATTTTATTGACGTGAATGTTTCTTTGAATTTTTGTTTCTCGAGATTGTATGGGGACTCTGGAAGAAAAACTAGTATGAAGAGTACTGTCGTCCGCAAAACTATGATCTGTAAAGAATTCATTTTCCGATAGAGTGTAATATTGTTACCAGAGAGTTGAGAGTAGTGGCAGAAGATGTGTGTCGGTTTATGTCCGCCGTCTGGAGATATAACCAGAAATTTAAGATGCAGAAAAACTCAAAGTCGTCTCCACAATTTAATATCCGAAAGATGTCAGTACGATGATTCAGTACATGTTTCCAACCTACATAGGTTCATCATCAGCTGAATTTACATTAAATTATGGAGAAGAAAAAATAGCAAAATCACATGGTGAAGTTCAGGACATAAAAAATTATTGTAATGACAATTAGGATTGAATTGATATTAGGGGGAATTTAAGACATCCCTAACACCATAAAAAACATTAAAAATTGGGGGGCTTAGAGCCCTTATGCCCAATAAGCCCCCCAATTTTTAATGTTTTTTATGGTGTTAGGGATGTCTTAAATTCCCCCTAATATCAATTCAATCCTAATTGTCATTACAATAATTTTTTATGTCCTGAACTTCACCATGTGATTTTGCTATTTTTTCTTCTCCATAATTTAATGTAAATCCAGCTGATGATGAACCTATGTAGGTTCGAAACATGTACTGAACCATCGTACTGACATCTTTCGGATATTAAATTGTGGAGACGACTTTGAGTTTTTCTGCATCTTAAATCTACTACACTCCACTTTGAGATACAATGGACTTCTACCACAGGTTATAACCAGAAATGTTTTAAGTTAAAGAGTAGAATTCAGAATATTTGAATTTTTCTGTTAGACTATCATAGATTGAAGTAAGTCTTTTTCGTTGCTGATGAATTGAGAAATCAAAAATATGTTGAAATACCAAGTCACCCAATAGGAGAAAACATGTAACAGTGTTTGATGAATTACTAAAAACGCGGTGTTCTTTGAACATTAGAGGCCTTCCCTTTCGTGACGAGACGCATCAGAAAATAGTATCATAAAGCTGCGTGAACTTCAGCTGTGGTTCCGTGAAGGGGATGAGCGGCGGTAACCTCCCACCCTTGAAAAAAAAAATTCAATCATTCCTTCTCAACTGAAAATTTGTTGAATTGAAGCTCACCCAATATCTCGAAGAGACGTAGAAATCAGCTGACTATCTTGGTGTATTATAAGTTAGCTGGTCGCTCAACAGGAAAACAATTCATGAAAGAATTTGAAAAGATGTATACACTTTTTTGTAATGAATGAATCGAAGAATTTTGTATGTAAGTGTATAATTGTAAATTCTTATTGCAAAGCGCTTTCGACTTTCGTCATCATCACTGCTCACCTAGAAGTAAATACTAATTGAAATACTAATTGAAAATAATGTTTTGTGTGATAGTTGAAATTTGAGGTCATAAAATTTGGAAAAATTGTTGATGAGTACTTACTCGTCAGGCAACAGGAAGTATCGTAATATGAGAACTTCGTATATTTGTGAGATATGATTTGTGTGAAACTAATCAGCCTAATAACCAACAAAATACATGTTGGAGATTGAGGTTATGTGGCTAGGTCAATGTGAAGTGAATGAAGGATGACTTGTAACAGAATGTGTCGAGTCAAGGGTCAAGTTGATAATAATGGTACCACTTGAAATTCATAATCCTTCGATGAAGGGAAAGGGAATCTCTGTATAAGTTTACTTGACTATTAAGCAGTAATCGTAAAGGTAAAGGTCCTTTGGAAATCTCCAGTTCTTTGAAAAAGTCTGGTCTGAGAAAATTTTTGTTGTCAATTTTATGCGAAATTTCGGAATTTCTATTAGGGCTAAAGTTGTGGATCTAAATTTTGAAATGATTACCAAATGCCGGTTTACCAAGTCTTTCTAAATGTTCATTAACGCGAGTAATGAGAGGTCTACAAGTTCTACCAATGTAAGATGCAGAGCAGTCAGAGCAGTCCAGCTTATAGACTCCACTTCTTTGTAACTTATTGATTTTGTCTTTGGAATTCACCAAAAAATTGCTTGGTTTGCTGTAAGATTTGAAAGAAATTTTCGGATTTTCTGTACACAAGTTTTGAAGAAAAAAAGCTCAAGAAAAATATTTCACTGAAGGTGAACTATCCAAGGTAATTGAGCCAGTCTTCTGTCTGACCGGTTTTTGAATTCACTGATTATTTATGAATAATGGAAGGTTCATAGCCATTGCTGACAGCAATCTTTTTCAATGGAGCCTTTTGTGTTCATGGGTTGCAATGAATTGAAGGAGATGACATGATCAGTTTGGGCATTTTTGTAGATGGAAAAATATAATTTGTTATTGATTTTAGTTACTTGTATAGTAGGATCTAAAAAGTTCAATTTATTTTCTTTTTCAATTCCGAGGATAAATTTAGTTTTTGAATGTAAATCATTTAGAAACTCAAGAATGTCAGATGGAGTTGCCTTCTATGAATACCAGGCAATCGTCCACATAACGGTACCAGCTGAGAATCTTATTAATTTCATTGATGATGAGTGTATTTTCTGAATTCTTCATGAAAATGTAGGTTGGGAAAGGTGATTGCCCATTGCCAGGCCTTCAGGCTGGTTATAAAGTTCATTGTAGAAAACGAAAAAATTTTGAGAAATGCAAAAATTGAGTAAATTGAATATGTCTGTTTTGTTGACTCAAAAATAAGGTGTTGGAAAAGCAAGTTAGAAACTAAAGGTAAGGTTTCGGATTTAGGTACCGACGTGAACAGTTTGCTGACATCAAAGGATGTCATGAGGGTATTAGTATCAGTAATCTTATATAGATATTTCCTTCCCCTTCATCAGAGGGTTATGAATTTTAATTGAAAAATTTCGTTATTCAAAATTTATATTGGCATCCCTTCAAAAATCAAAAAATCCATAGTGGATCACTCCTCAAGTGGTACGTAATCGACTACAGGAAATATTCGAGAATAAAGTATGAACAATGCTAAAATTCCGAATTTTAATCTTTCGAATATTTTCCGTATCATCACATCATAGGGTACACCATTTTAGCCCAAATGAGAAAGGGCATGTTTCAAAATAGATTTTTTTGGTGTCCCTACAGTTGAAAGAGCAAATGCGCTAGGAAATCAGCCCAAAGCGCTGCGGCACTCAAGAATATCAGCTGTGCCTTACCCGCACAAAAATGTTGCTGGATAGAAGGTCTTTCAATTTTTCTCAAAACGTTCTACATTCTCTCGAAAAAACACCAACACCGGGTATATTGACAAACAGTATGTTCTTATATTTCTTACAGAAAATCTATTCAAACTGACAAATGCAGAAGATGTCAAATTATTCGAGTTTTAACGATATGTACATTGGATTCGCGTGAATTACGTCAACTATAAAGATTTCAGATCCTTGAGAGCCACTGAGCCTTCCATTGTGGCAGATATTGAGAGGAATGTTGCCTCATAACACGGAAGAACGTATCAGTGAGATTTTCATTATCTGAAAAGAACTGAAAAATCAACGTTTCTTGTAAAGCTACCAAGTCAATTATACCGCAGTAATGGGAAAAATGTTACCTTCAATTTGTAATGTGTGTCATTTTGCCTTATCGGACAGTTGTGAATAAGTTAATATTATGTGCATGTAAAGAGGAATATTTTATGATCCCTCAAACAATCTCTAGGTATTTTCTACTCTAAGAGGTGAGTCTATTCGTTAAGATTTTCCATGTTGAAGCCTTATAACGCATTGTTGTTGTGAGGGACACTGATTTTGAGATTTTGATTTCCATCCATTTTCAAAGCGAATGAAATTTTTTATTTGAACGTTTGAAAGTAATTTGTTTGTATTCACTTCAGGCGAAACATTAGGACAATTAACTATTGCGAATGTCTTGAAAAGAAGCATTTCAGAAATACATCACGAATTGAAAACAAATTAGATCAACAAGAACTTTGAATCATAATATATTTCGTCAACCAAATTGATACTTTCAATGGAAGAATTGATGAAAACATTGAAAGAATTGGTACACGTGAATTCTTCTGAGGAAACATATTGGGACATACCTCGTGGTCAAACGATTACAGTTTGGTGTTCTGCTAATTGATCTGTAAAAAAGGTAAGCTCTTTCAACAATGGATAACATTTTCAGAACTCTATCAAAGTTTGTGGGGACGGCTTCGAGACGGATGTATCAACAAAACAATGTCTGTTTTTGGCGTTACATTATTTTTAGAGGCCGCTGGGAAACAATATATAAACCTATAAATAACGCATTGAAAAATATCGATCCAATGTTGGTAATGAGCTCATTTTCACAGAAAATTTCTGAAGTGTTTCAACACGACATTGTTCACAAAACGACGCCTCCTTTGAAATTTTAATTGGCTCTCTTTACAAATTGGAAATAACCTTTTCCTAATTACTTCGCGTCTAATTGACTTGGTAGTGTTACAAGGAACGATGTTAATTTTTCGGCTCATTTCAGAAAATGAAAAACTCAATGGTATCTTATTTTATGTTTGGAGGCAAAATTTCTCTCGAATGGCTTTCCAGAATCTGAATCCTTGATAGTTGATGTAATTAACGCGAATCTAATGTATATATCGTTGAAACTCGAATAATTTGACATCTTCTTCGTGAAAAATGTAGAACGTTATGAGCGAAAGGGAAAGACTCAGTGAATTTTGATACATTCCATTCAGCAACACTTAATAATTAGTAATTATTTCCCTCGTACGGGTAAAGCACAGCTAATGTTCTTTAGTTTCGCAGCGCTTTGGGCGGACTTACTATTTTTTTCCGTAGCACCAACACAAAATATTTCGAAACATGCCGTTTCTCGCTTAGGCTGAAATGGTGCACCCTGTGATGAGATGAAATTGAAAATATTTGAAAGATTGAATTTAGGAGTTTTAGCATTGTTCATACTTTATTCTCGACATGCTATTGTCAATCACGTTCGAGAAATGATTTTTGGATTTCTCAGTCCGCCTGGAAAGAGGGGAAATTCATTGAAAATTGAATTGGATTTCTATTTACACCTTCTTGGACGACCTGAAAATATCAGACACATCAGTTTCCGGAGAAGTTTGCAAACGAAACAAAAATATCAACTTTTATTTATTGATAACTTGTTACTGGCAGTATGCCTCTTCGAAATTAAAATATATCTTCTTTACCTCATATTTATTTTCTCACAGGCGGTGTGGAAAATCGACTGATAAATTTGTCCCACCAAATCGCCATCGATCTCTTGAATTGAAAATTTATCTGAAACCCATAAAAAGCAACACTTCGATCTAAATATGAAAAGTTGTATGGATACCTTTTTTACGGCTCACGATTCTTCAAGTTTTTCACCTCATTTTCCCCTGTTCCGATATTGTATAATTCAGACAAGCGCTTTTCTGACGAGATCGATAAGTAACAGAATATGTATAAAGGTTGAAATTGTGTGAAAACAACCGCTCATTGCGAGAAGTTGCGGCTGGAATCAGGAGAAACCGATATCAATATAACATATTTCAACGGCCTCCCCACCATCGTGACTACCAAAAAAAAAACGAGTGATCCTGCACAAACTTTCACTAGCCAATTGAATATTGCTTCTCTTTCCTCTTTATTTAACGATTTCTCACTTTTCGCTGATGCCTATAAACGTAACTGAATATTACTCACCGAAAGGTGGTTCCCTCGCTCGTACCTGACTCTGTTGTCTCCCTAAATGACTATTCTCCCTTCAAATCAGACAGAACAGATAGACATGGGGGCGTCTAGATCGACTTTCGTTTCAATCGTTTCAACATGACTAAAATTCACAAACATCTACCTTCATCTAATGTATCTCTACAGACCTCCTAACATCCCCTCAGACCCTGATGCCTTCATCACTTCTTGCCCAACTCAGCTGATTTCATCTGCATTACTGAAAACTCCTTTTATACTTCCTTCATGGAAGATCGACTTCATGAAACTCTATAGTTTACTTGCCAACCAAAACTGGAATGTGTGGTTTCAATCACCGTTGCGAAGCTGACAAGAGGTAGACCTGAATAACAAGCGATGTTATTGCCAGAACCCTCATAAAACGACGATGGTGGCATCAGACTCGCTCGCATACGCTATTAAAACGTACACAAGGAAGGTGCCAAGGCTATCTACAAGCGTATCAGAGAGAAGCTCTCGTCCAAATTCTTCATACCATTACTTCAGAAACCGTCGCTCTTCACTTCGAATCAGTATTTTCTGTTGATCCCAGTGGACCAATCACCAATCTTCTGAGCAACACAAATCCTAACACACTCAAAAAGAGAAAGTACTAACCTCTCTCTTAGCTCTAAGAGAAACGTTCGTTCATGGCCCAGATGGTATCTCAGCCACTGTGCTGAAACGAAATGCAACGTCATAAGCAAAGATTTTCGCCGACATGACTCATCCTCTCCCCCAATCTGCTTGCCGATTGGCTGAGAGCAACCGTCGTGGCAATTTAGAAGCAGGGGAATAAACTAGGCGCCAAGAACTACCGCCCCATGAGCCTCATTTCAATTTGACTCAAAATAATGGAGAGAATCCGAAATAATCGATATCATAACCAAATCAGAAGTTGTTTCTTGCTCCTAACACGACTTTCTTCTAAGGAGATCCACCACATTCAACCTCCATCGCAGCCTCAACTTTTAGACACACGAGCTTGAAACAAGCAACCCAGTGGACGTATCCTACTTCGACTCCTCTGAAACTTTTGATGAAGCTCCGAAACGTTTATTTCTCCATGAAGCTTGTTGAAATCCGGGAAAGGTTTTTCCATTGGATATCTTTCTACCTCTCCTATGGAGTTTTCCTAAATTCCACACCTGAAGCTATAAGAAACTTACATTCGCACTCTTAGAAGACGTTCAATGAAGAAGAAGAACTTCAGTTTACAGCTTATCGAATCCATCTTGGCACAAACTCAGATACTTTTCCAGTTGCACATTGGTAGTGCAGAACAAAACGAAAGAGAAAACTTCTGCTAGGAATACATTTCAACACAGTGAACACATATAATAGGTGTTTTTTCATCTTAGTATATTTCACAGAGATTGCTGGACATATAAGTTATTAGTTCTGTGCCAGGATGGATTGGCTAAGCTGTACGTGGCCACTCTTTTGAGCTCTTCAAGAAAAACTTCAGAAGCACAGTGCCTCAGAATTTCTTCCCGAAAGTAGTATTTCATCACTGGAACGCACTCCCAAATCACGTTGCGTGTTTTTCAACCGTGAACTCCTTCAAAAACCATTATGATACCCACACTTGCAAATCCAGCTGAGCCTACATACAGGCCAGTTCAGATGTCAGAGCATGCCTCTTTCTTTTATTTTTTATAAATTTTCTCATTCTACCCTCTGAACCAATTTGCTCTCAAAACAGATATTATGAGAATTCAGAGCTTTTTTATTCTCGAAGTAGAGAAAAAACAAAAAATATTAGTATTTGCTGAAAAGAGAGTAAATAACATTAGACTTTTACGGGTTAAATTCTTGTAAAATTTATATTTTTGTGAAATATTTTCTAACGAGAGCACCCCACAACTAACAACACAGTTTAATGACAGTGGAAACTCATGGAAACATCTACAGAAAAAAAAATTGAACATAGCTACGGTGTATCAGGAAAGTAGGCGAGTGAAAATTGTAATACAACCAATGAAAGGATGGAGATTGCGTATTGAATGACACAACAAAAAAAAAATGCCTTATTTTCAATTCATTCTAACAGTTCAATGGTTTTCGTACTCCCATCCTATTTGATCAGAAAATTATAAAAATGAATTGTAGACATTATCCACATTTTTCGATATTTATGGGCTCAATATGGCAATCACCTAGACCCAGTTTCCAATGATCACATGCTTTTGTATATTTGCTGAATATTTACAGTCATGTACAATGTTCATAAATAGGGACTGAGAAACCGATAAAAAGTTTAGGTATTATCTATCTAATATATAAAATTTTCATGTCACAATGTTAGTTACCGTACTCCTCCTAAACGGTTTTACCGATTTTTGCCAAATTTTATATGCGTATTCAGTAGGTCTGAGAATCGGCTATTATCCATTTTCCATACTCCTAAGTGATAAGGGTTGTTCACCCTTAATTTTTTTTTAATTTTTTGACGAAATTTTTTTAATAATTTTTTATAATGTGGCATTGAGAAATACATACAACCCTAAATTTTCACTTTTTCATCACCAACCCCTATTTTTTATGGCCATTTTAGTAATTTGATCATTTTTCATCCCGCTCGATAACTGATCAATTATAGTGTTTTTAACTGTACTACGATTAAAAATCTAACATTTTTTTTTCAGAAAATAAACATTTATTTTTATTATTGGAGTTTAATCCTGATATATGCTTAGTGTTACCAATCTTAGATTCTTAAAATTTGACGCGCCTTTACTGGTGAACAACGTGATGCCTTGGTGTAATCTACTTCAAATTTTACATTCAAATTCTTTCACAGAATTGATAGAAGCCATGTTTCGTATTTTATTGAAATTCATCGTCTAACGGAGTTGAAAAGGAGTAGAAAATTATTTTAGGGGTTAATCAGGGCACACCCTAAACCACTGATTGTATAGTTCTGAAACTTGGAGGGTGTCTTCTTTGTGTGACGTAGGTATCCGATAAGAAATATTTTCCAGAAATTCCACTTCTGAGAGGGTGAAATACGGGTTCAAAGTTCATATGGGACAACGTGATTCATAGGTCCAATCTATTTAAAATTTTGCATAAAAATTTTTCAACAGAAAAGATGGAAGTCGTGTTTCGTATTTTATTGAAATAAATCGCCTAACGGGGTAGAAAGTTATTTTAGGGGTTGAACAACGCACGGCCTATACCACTGATCGTAGAGGCCTGAAACTTAGAGGGTGTATCCTTTATATGATGTAGGCATCCGATATGGAAAGTTTTTCCAAAATCCAAGCCTAAGGGGGTGAAAAACGGGATCACAGTTTGTATGGGACAACGTACTCCAATTTACTTCAAAGTTTGCAAAAATATTCTTCAACATATTTGATGGAAGACATAATATAATAGCATCACAAAAATGATTAACCCCAACGAAGTGGGCACTGATCAGCTAGTATTTTTATATGATTCAATTTTTTTCTAAACAATTTCTCTGAACAAAATGAGAATCTCAAGATGAAACAAGGCAACAAATAGTTCCTTATAAAACAGGAATATGCTATAAAGACTACTGACGAAGTAGTAGGAAATCAATGAAAGTTATTGGAAATCAGCGAACTCTGTCATTAGATACATCATTGATCATAATAGTTATAATAAAATGATGAAACTTACCCGATTGTGTGCTGAAACATCAGAAATCGAAAAGGTATCAACTATGGAGTCGAAACGGACAGCTTTCTTGATGATGGGCTTTCGTCTTGGACACAAAGAACACATATCCTTGGTATTTTTGGCAACAGGTGGCATATTCTCATCATTATTGCTCACTGTGGGAATTTCATCTGTTCTTGGACTGATCAAAAATTGTCTATAAAGCGACAGGGGTTCGACAACATAATCTTACTGAAATTTCCAGAAACCTCATCTCAACCATGTTTAATTTGAATATCAGCGTTGATTTGAACCGTTTGCTAGCAAGTACACTTTGCAATTGCTTCAATTGCAATTTGATTCAATATAAAAAAAAATAATAATAACTAACGCAGTAACTTTTTGGGGAAGATCAGAAGTCTACCCCTTTACACTTGTATCGATTCCAATATGGTTTCGGGATTTTTTCAATTAACGACCCGAAAAACTTACGAAGAAAATATTATCAAGCAGTATATTGGTAAACTAATTGTAAACACTTATATTATTTTGTTTTGTGGAATATTTCATTGCAAATTTTGTGAAAACCAGTTAATATTTTCGAATGAATTGAATGCTATGTGAAAAGTGGGATAAATTTTAGTGCAAACATTCTATAGGATTCCATATAAAATAAACCTCAAATAATTTCGCAGACAGAACTGAAAAATATTTTTTCGGAAAATATTGTGGTCACGAAATATTTTTGTATCTTTGGATCTCTCCCAAGATAATTTCGCGCTACACTATCCGTTTTTCAAGTCATCGGGTATTGTGAATAAATGAGTATCGTTTTGAAAAACCAAAAAACATGCTTTGTTAAAAAAATGAGCTGAAGAGTAAACATTTTTCGTTACAATAAAAAAAAGTGTAAATGAACAAATGTATTGCAATGTGAAAAAAGCGTGAGGCATGGGGTTAATAGATTACTCAAAACCCCTCGCTCTTTTACATTGCAATACATTTTTTTATTCACACTATTGTTTGATTCCAATTTAACAAATTCTCTTTTTAAAGTTCTTTTTCACGAAAGCATTATGTTAGTTTTGAATTATTATTTATTTTTCATTTTTTGTTTTTTTTAAAGCGCGTCTTCCAGTTCTTTTCCAACTATAAATCCTATTAAATTTTTCATTTAGATTTTTCATAAAAGCATGTTCTTTCATTTTTTTTAACTTTTATTGTTTTAAAGATCATGATGCTTTTATAGATAATTATTATGACCATCAGCACCAGAATAGAACCAGAAGCATAAAATATCATCAAAAACTGCAAATTTCTCCGGGGATTGTGAATATCTAAGTTCAATTGATGATGAGTGGGGAGAGAAATGCAAACTAGCTCCCTCGCCAAATATTTCGTTTTATTCAAGGTCGTTAAAAAAACAAATCGTTAATTCTGAAGGTCCTAGAAAGGACATCGGGACGATATCATTTTATTGTCATCGGTTCTTGATGAGTGCAAAAATTCAAAATAATCCGACGTTTCGAAAATGGTCAAAATCGCGTTAAAAGTTTCTGTACAAACGTGGAAGCACACCAGCTAATAAAAGGTTATTCAAATTCAACATTATAGTTATGGCATTCAGTTTGAGCTACGGTATCTAAGGTCATATTTGAATAGTCATATAGAAAGACTTGAACTGCCGACTTTGTCGAGCCCCTATGAAGGAAGTAAAATTGAATACAATTTCACAAATTATCTCTGTTTATAAGCACGTGAAAATCTTTCGAAGACGTTTGATTAATTCACAAAAAATGAAGACCAAGACCATCTCAAACAGCTAAATTACTTTGCCTTGTTCAATTTGTATACCAAGCATACTAAAATTGAATCAAATACATAACATTCATAGGAAATATCTGCACAATGATGATGATATTTCATTTGATCCCAGACAAGAGCTTGTTTCACTCAGAGAAACTTTTGAGCTCCTCAGTGGACAAATGGATAGATAGATTATGGAACACTTCCAATAGATACACCAAACATTTCCGAAAAATTCACTTCATGACTATTCTGTCATCAATTATTCGACATTACGGGTGGAAAAAAAATCCTTCATGAGGAAGTTTTTGTTTAGCGAAACACGCGTCGCGGATACGAAAATGAGTATACTCAATTATTACTGTCTGTAATCATTTTGATGACGATATCTTTATAATATAAAATTATTGTATATTATCAACGCAAATATGCTGATCGACTATCTTACAATTCCAAATCAACATGCATCTGTGAATTGCATGTGCTTCTACCTACATGTCCGAATGAAAACCTGCAACATTGCGCTATTGATTTGAGTCCCAGTTTCGCAGTCATGAAAGTCAACGTGAGGCTTTTGCAAACAGATGGCGCAACGACCTAACTAAATCGATAGTTTGCTGGCGTCTACAGGATGGAAATAAATAAACGATATTTCATAGACAAACAATTCATTGTTATAACTCAAATTTTACAAAAGGTCACTAAACTCCATCGATTATATAGGAAATATAGTAAATCATACACGCTGTATCTCAGAACTAATAATCATTTTTCGAAACCAAAACCAGCCAATCACGCCTCATATCGAAATTCTCAGTAGAATGCTAACTTGCTTTCCCAGTTATGGCATGTTTCGACGACGCAATTTGTCGCTGCAAATCCAGAAAATTGACTATATTCATGCAAGTTTTTCGAGTTGCATGAATCTTTTTTGGTGCGATTGGTTGCAGCGAGTTAGTTATTTCTATGGTGAATTTGTTGCCGCAAACCACAAATATGTGGTGGCATCATTGTGAAGAAGGGTTATTCTGAATATTTCAATCAACTCTAGAAACTGAAGGAATCAACTGTAGTAAGAAGGTGAATTTATCGCAAATACAACTATTGGAAATGAATTAAATCATATATCAGTTGTGATAATGTAGGCGTTTTTCTTGGTAACATTCAGTGCTAGTTTCAAATATTGGCAATGCAAACTGACAGACAGATGACATTTCTCGCAGCGAGAATTGGAACCTTTGGTGTAAAAGTTTCAAGGTTGTTAGTGATAAATATGCGCCTGTCGAGTTGCAAGAAATGTTTGAGTTTGACAAATGGAAAGTCGATGACATGTTCATTTTCACGTGAATCTGAACGATTACGTTAGAAAATTGCAATAAAAACATCGAAATTCTGAAAGAAACATCACGAATTCAATTCCTGAGTAGGTATACATAATTTCGAAACCTATTACAGGTGGTGGAGTGGAAAAACTATTACAGGTGGTGGAGTTGAAATGGCTTATCTGAAATCCACTTTTTGGGTTTCCTTTCCCGTGGAAATGAAAGGTAAAAAGCTTCAAATTCTTCTACTATCTGTTCTAATGGTAAATTGGTATATTCAACCCGATAAGTCATTGCAATATTATGAAGACGCAAAATTGACAAACTATTTGCCACTTATGTATCTTATTTCTCATGAATTTGAAGTTTAAATTAAAAGAAATTAATGAAAAATGTATATACCTCGCCTTGACGATGTCTGCCTCTTTTTTCAAGCCTTTTCATAAAAGTTTCATGAGAAGGGAATTTTTGGTATTTAGTGTCAAAATGTGACACTGACATGACTGATTCATCAAGAGCAATACCAAGTGTTTTGATTCTGACACAACACACTTCGGATTTAATCTTCCCAGTATATAATTTTTTTTCCAGAAGAGGCATCCAACATTGATTTATTCTTAATTTAACATAATATAAGTACATATGATAAGAAATCGATGCAAAAAATGGATTCAGGGCCATTTCAATCCCTCCAAAAACATACAAACAATATGGAAGTGAATTGTATAGTGAACACGTAAGTATCCTATATTTTTGTAAACTATTATTTTGTACTGTCTAGTGGAAATCACTCGAAAAAGTGTTTTTTGATTTCGTCATCACGGATTTTCATCAAGTATTGGGCAATCACATTAGATATCCTGAGACTACGGTGGATCAATCTGAAATTCCTTACAGCATGTTTCGACAATACAATTTGTCGCTGCCATTTCTCGCGGTGACTTGTTGCTGCGAGAAATTTCATCTATCTGTCAGTTTGCATCGCCAATATTAAAATATATATAATACATATAAAATATATAATATAAATAAATAGCACTGAATGTTACCAAGATAAACGCTTACATTATTACAAATGATATATGATTTTATTCATTTCTGTTGATTATATTAGTTGTGATCAATTCACCACATTACTTTACTTGATTATTTCAGTGTCGAAAAATAATTGAGTTATTCAAAATTACCATTTTTCACAATGATGCCACCACATATTTTTAGTTCACGGCAACCAATTCACCACAAAAAATCACTTAGTGGTTGCAACTTATCGCATCAATAAAGATT
Source organism: Zygogramma bicolorata (assembly GCA_032362365.1). Classification (NCBI taxonomy): domain Eukaryota; kingdom Metazoa; phylum Arthropoda; class Insecta; order Coleoptera; family Chrysomelidae; genus Zygogramma; species Zygogramma bicolorata. The sequence continues at coordinate 169,011 of JAVJAQ010001950.1, forward strand.
CATGCAACTCGCAGCATGGAAACTTGCAATTTTCTGTAGTTGCAGTGATAAATTGCATCGTCGAAAAAGGGCGTTATAGGTACGAAACGAATCAAAAACATAAATAAAATATTATAAATATGTGATGAGACCTGGAGCTCAGAACCTGAAACCAATATACCAACCAAAAATTTTTTATTCAAATGAGAATACGAAGAATCGATAGTTGAAATCTTGAGAAAAAATAGCTCTCAATACAAGGCACTTATTGAATATTCATACTTCCGAAGTACAGAATATCTTGATATATCTGGTGAGGGCATTCCAATGACAATAAGGTTTCATAGAAATTGATTCATTCATACGTTGTAGGTGTATACACATTCGTGTTGAGTAATGTGTATTATTCTCCCTACAAGTGAATCGACGTCATTTTTGTATCGAATGAATACTTTTTCAACTATATTCATTGTGGTAATCAGAATATTTCAGGTTGAAAATCTATTTCAACGATTATTTTTTTCACTTGTCAAAATGTGACGTTTTTGGCATTTCAACCAATAGTAGCGGGTTATTCTATGGTTATTCCAGCCAATCATTGGGCATTATACCGATAAAACTGCCTGGTCCTTTCGATTAAACGTTGCTTACCTTTGAACTGTCAAAACTATACGGTTTACCGCGTCGATTCTATTGAACTGGCTCATATTTATATAAATTATCATGAATGAAGAGTTACCTTATTATTAATAGTCGTTCACTTTTCACTTTTTCAGCATAATAATAACATAACACATTTCAATGAACTCTCAAACACGTAAGCAGCTCATAACCCCAACTTTATGACAGATATAGCGAACGACCGATTCAAATATTTAAGGTTTCCTTAACTCAATGAAGATAGCGTACAATTGATTTTTATTAAATACAACTCATTTTTTGTTGTATGAGAAGAAACTGTTGTGATTTTGATACAACGACATAACGAATTATTTTATGTTCCTTCTGGCGCGATTTTCATTTCATTAGAAATTTTCAATTATCAACCTTGTACAATGAGAGGTGTGACGCCATCTCTTGGTATCGTCGGCAAACATTATCATATTCACTGCGTAAGCATCATATCTCTTCTGGATCATAGAGGGCATACATCGTTGTTTGACATGAAAATGAAAATGAAAATTTATCGATTGAATTTGAGGAACGAGTTGTATTTGTAGAGATTATTTTTTGAACAAATAGATGGAAGAACAATTTAATTGATCAGTATTTCATTTACACCTTTCAGGGTGGATACTTTACAACTTGATTAACAAAATTTTAAATTAATCGGTGCTTAGGCTATGCCTTCACTCCAGCAATTGGAAGTATATAGTTTCTATTCTCAGCACCGATTATTTTAACGAAATTTCAATCAGGTCGTAGAGTACCATTCGTAAGGGTCAGTTGTACAGATACTGTATTGAACTGAGGTTAACTAACGATTAAATTCTAACCAGGCAATGATCCATAGCCCGTTGCACAAAAGCATCAATAACAAAGGTCAATTAACTGTCTAATTCGAACATTCGAAATATTTTTAAGAAAAGACGAAGAAGAAAAGTCCATTATAATCTCATATTTCGCTAAAATGATATTTGTTTGGCTGTTTCAGTTACAAAATTACGGAGCCAATATGGGGGAAACTGACATTGCAATAAAGAAAAGACAACGAATTAGATCTGCTGATTTTTCTCACAAAGAAGAGCTTCACTCCTTAATATTATATGTACATGCATTTATATTTCGAACATTCTAATTTGTTTGTTTTTATGTTCATTGAAAAAAAGTCAAAACTTTATTGTATGAGACAGTAACTGAGGGGTGATATCTTCAATCATTATTTGCACAATTTGTTTGGATAAACGAAATCGTTGTGAAAATTCACTTTCCGACCAATGCTGAAAATGATTGATTCTTTTTCTGAATTTTTTTTTGAGTCTAGGATGAATATATATGTTAACCAATTCATTGAAATTCTCATTATCTGTGAATTCCTCGATATCGAAATCTATGCAGAACCACTCTCAATTTGAAATTAGAAATACTTCACGAAATACGAGTATGGCTATATTATAGGTTATAAACAATCGATTAATGATTTCAAACGCTCATATCTGGCCAGTTAGCAAACGTCTTCATTTGACATCTAGTTAGTGTTGACTGGAGTCAGTACAACACAACGTTCCGTCTCAACTTCGATTATATTCGAACTATGAATTGTACAACCCGCCGTAAACCGATTAAACTGATCGAAATAAAAATAGCGTATGGCTGACTTTTTAGGTACTATCTAGGGTTCAATATTGTTCCTGTGTTCGATTTTGATGTTTCCCAAGTTTACATGTTTTCTGGAAATAATCACATCATATATCCCTCCTACACCAAGCTCAATCAATAAGAATGCGTGTATTTCTATGCTTTTCAAAATTTTGGTTTCAAGCAAGAGCTTTCTTTTATAATAATTCAAGATAAAGTCCCTTGGCCTATGGTCTCGGGATTTCATTAAATTATCATACAGTCAAGTCATTTGCTAAGCAATATTTCGATAATCATAAAAGTGCAACACACATTATAACCGATGAATAAAATTATCGACATTTTGGAATTGTCAGTTGATATTGCCCATCTATCCATCTTGTACATTGTAAAGACAAACAACGAGTTCCAATAAAGTGAAAGAACTACGCTTAGGAACTATTTTACGACATTATAAGATTCCTCTTGGAGCGGAAAACCCACAAGAGAATACAAACAAACAAAAAGTTAACGATCTCCTCACCCACGATATGTTTCGTTCATATTCCATAAATCACTGAAATATTTATAACGATATCGAGTCACCAATGGCACCAATGGATCGTGTGACTTGGTAGGGAAGGAATTCAATAAGGTTGGACTGCCTCGGTCGTTTTCCAGACACAAAAAAAATAAGAAGGTCGAGAAGAAGGAAAATGAACGATGATGTTCGGGAGTTCGCCGTAACGAAGTTTACGTTCCGTTCGCTAGTATGAGGCGGTGGAAAAATGTTTGGAAAAGCTATATACATGTTATATACCCCTAGATTGGATATGGGTTCAGTTCGATTCGGATTCAAATTCGAATTTGAGGACTCCGTTACTACGAAAACAGATTTGAAGGGACAGTAAGGGAACGATAGCAATTCACAGATTGAAAATCATTTTGACCTTACGTAGGAGACAAAAGATGAACGATGTACGGAGAACATTGTTACCAGAATATAGAAGAGGAAGGAGTGTGGATGTTATGTCTCAATGGCTTCGTTCAGCGGTGCTCAACCGTTGAGTGATGTGCCAACTTGTTCGGCTGAACGGACCGCTGCACCATTGATCACTCGAAACCGTTGAGCAGCGGCTCAACACGTTTAGTGATTATTCTCAACGGTTGTGCACCGCTGAACGAAGCCAATGACTATGTTTTCGGAAATTGAAAAATCCTTGTTTGGAACGTAGACAACAACAATCCATGCAGTTATTCAAAATAAACTCAGTTGTGGACGAAAAACTACATCTAGCTTGAATGTGGTTGACAATGTTCCTTGCTATTTATTTGTTCGGACTTCCATTGTCTATATAGTTAACTCTATTGGAACCCGTTATAAAAACTTAAAAAAGAAAAAATATGCTGGTCAAACCAATAAATTATGAATAATGAAATTGAGAAGAAGAATTCAATCAAATAAGGCACTCGAATCCAAATGAAAAGATGGGAACCGATTTTGTCCGAAGAATAGAAATTCAAAATTTAATTGTTTAAAAAAGATTATTGTGATGACAAGGAAAATGAATGAAACGTTGAGTATGGAATGGTCGTATCAAACAAATTTGAATGAAGAGATATGAATCAATATGAATAGATTCTGAAAACAACGATTCGATCCGTAATCGTCTTCGAGTGATGACTTGTCAAAAACAGTAACATTCAATATTTTTCAATAGTTATTTCTATCAATATTCCCTTCATCCAAAAAAATTCGTTTTAAAATTTGCAGGTCGGTTTCGGGCATATTGGCCACACGTTAGTGGAAGGTATACTAAACAATATTATACTGCTTTTTTCTTCAAACACCCAGGTATCCATGACTGTCATTAAGAAATGAATCTCGGAATTTGTCGATAACGTCATGCGTTGGAGTTTCTTTCGAGTCTAGATTGAATAGCTTATTTTAATGATTTGAGTTTTAAAAGATATGGTGCAAATGGTTTATGCTCTGGGGAAATGTGATTGAACCTGCCTTCTTGCATGAAGGATTCACAAAAAGAAGTTCCCTGAAAGAAGACAACCAGATTGAAGTGCATTTCAAGCTCTAAAAAAAAGATTTGAAAGAACTGATAATGTCAATCACGAGATGTTTGAACGTGTCTGCTCAGTAACGAATGGAGAGAATCCATTTCAAATTGCTCTTCACCTTGTTTAAAATCCCCATGTGAGTACCCGAGACCTGAGCAGGGAATTAGAATTAGCTCAAACTAGCATATATCTCGAATGATATGAATGAGCAAATTTCATCCTCACCACATGTAATTGTTGCAAGAGTTAAGAGGAAGAGATTATGAAAAACGTGTGCAAATTTGCCGATGGGGCTAAGGAAACAAACAGAAAATATTTTTTTCGATTTTGTATGTAGAAGATACAGATCCAACATATTCTACAATCCTATATATGTCTGAAACTATCGGACATCCGAAACAAAAAAATATATCCGTATCCGTTACGAAAGTTTCAGATTCTGGCTGGCACCTGTCAGAAAACAACTAATCCCCTGGGTAATTCCGACCGGTGCTAGTGAATGTATCTTCACTGAAGAAAATCCTGCATTTGCTTCCGGCGATACAAATGACGGAAATGATTTTCTATTATTGGGACGGGAACACTTGCAGAACGGTTTTGGCCGATGTGGCCTCTTTCCAGTTGAAGGTTTTGCCACCATTAACATGAAGTATATGTATAAAGTACAGTGTAAGTATAATTATGGAATGTCTTCGACTTTATGTCAGATTGTTCGAATCGTCAGATGACACAACATTAGATCTATCTTCATCGATATTCATAGCATAGCAATTCAAGTGAAAGGCACTGATATTGGAATGCAGTAGGTATACGAATTCACTGAATTGTCTTTTTCTCAGTTCACAATCAGAGGCAGCATAATGATTTCGACTGTAATTAACGAAATTATCATCAGTGAGACACATTAGTAGTTAGAAATTTAAAGCCAGCACAAACCAATTATTTCAAGTTTAATTGAATGAACTCCTTTGTGGACTGGATACAAGAGAATCGCTAGCGAGATCATATATCCGATGTAGGCACTGTTTCGAAGTCATTTGATGACATACAAAAAGTTTTTATAGGATTTAAACGGCACGAAAACAGGACCTCATCAATTACAGCTATTAGGCATCTCTGTATTGAAAAGTTTTTGATTATGAGCAGTTATCATCAGAACCACAAATGCAAATCTAGAAATCGAAATGTCGCGGGTACTCTCAAACTGTTTCAACATTTGTCGATTTTTTATTTAACTTTCAGTTATTTGGAATGTCATTTTATTCATTATTTGGAAGTCATTTTTTTGTGGTGGATGATGTTTCTTCGTAGTTTTTTTTTTGTGAGTAACCTATCACAATCCGAAAAATGAAGAATCATTATTGAAATCTACACAAATGTACAATCTAATCTACCCCACAAAGTTGCAGCGTTAATAAAAACAATTCATTCGATATAAATCGCACCTGGCTACCCCTCTTGAACGACAAGATGCTGTCAAATATCAGAATTTTGATATACTTCCCAACACTTTTATAAAAAAAAAACTATTCGTTTATACATTTCGAAAACGAAAGCGAATTATTTTCCGAAACGTTGAAGCTGAGTATTTTTATTAGTCGGACGTTTTAGCACTCGCCCACAACCCAGTATTTTTTTCATTAAATATTAATCACCAGTCGATGTTTACGAAGCTTTTGAAAGAAGTCAAAGTGACAAGCGTTACTTAGTCAATTTTCTATTCAATAAGTATGTAACACGAACTCGAGGGGTGTGTCACTTCCCTAAAATTTGTACACCAAATTTTCATTTGAGGGATTTCAACTAGATTTCAGAAATTTCGAACGGATTTCTGGATTTCATACAAGATTTCGAAATTTCCTTACAAGATTTCAAGATTTCCTTCCAAGATTTCTGGATTTCATACGGATTTCAAGATTTCATAGGGATTTCATACGGATTTCAAGATTTCATTTGGATTTCAAGATTTCATTTGGATTTCAGGATTTCATTCGGATTTCAAGATTTCTTGTAGGATTTCTGAATTTCATAAGGATTTCAAGATTTCATTCGGATATCATGATTTCTTGTAGGATTTCTGAATTTTACCTGAGCTTTCTGGATTTGATGAGGGATTTTAGAATTCCATTCGGATTTCAAGATTTCTTGTAGAATTTCTGGATTTCATAAGGATTTCAAGATTTCATTCGGATATCATGATTTCTTGTAGGATTTCTGAATTTTACCTGAGCTTTCTGGATTTGATGAGGGATTTCAGAATTCCATTCGGATTTCAAGATTTCCTTCAAGATTTCTGGATTTCATACGGATTTCCAGATTTCTTGTAGGATTTCTGAATTCCACTTGAGATTTCTGGATTTCATGAGGATTTCACAAGGATTTCAAGATTTCATATGGGATTTCTGGATTCCATCAAAGATTTCAGAATTTCATGTTGGATTTCTGGAATTCAACATGGATTTCAAGGATTTCAGGTCATTATGTACACCGGATTTCCGAAGTGAGACACCCTTCGCACGAACTAAGAGTATAACTAACACAGGCTACTTTCCGGGGTCTTGTTGCGATCGTCCCGCAGAAATCGTTTCACAAAATGAAAGCTTTTCTAACTGTACATAAATAGACATAATCGCACTACTCCACTCAGACAATTCATTCTTGAGGATGACATCAACTCGACAAGAAACTGATAATTGTATTTATATGTTGCTATGGAAATTATTTTGAGCTTGTATTGAATCGAAGAGAATTATTCCTCAGATATGAAAAGCTATGTCGAGTGAAGTTCAACTCCAGTCCAACTCTGGTACGCGAACTTAAAGTTGTTGAATCTCGAATGACTGCTCAATGTGAATTCACATGGACCATTAACGATATTCAGTGCAGTATTCATTGTGTGCATATCTCATATGTTTATAGTTTTGAGCATATCGTTGTTCCCATGTCTTGATTTACCAAAAACATATAACCGAAAAAATAAAATCAAGTACAAACGATTGAACAGTGATATAGACAACGCAATCGCTTGCTTTAATCGCCAACCAAACATCAAAAACTAGTGCTGAACTTGCACGGTTAGTTCAGAAGAACGCCTAGTATCCAATACGAATATTTTTTAATTCATTGTGTTCGCTAGATCTTCAGCTCATTCGAAAATATACATTGGCATTCATAAAATATGTTCACAGATAGCGCCAAGCCAAGTAAAATTCAAATAAATCGTAACGCAAAAGTCAAGAGATGATACACCATTTACCGATTTTTCTGTAAGCCCCCACAATTTGATAAATCGTGTTTTTGATGAGACAATATCGAGTCAGTGATTTCACCAGGGATTCTATTCTTCTAGATTCGATATTATTCAATCAAAAATCTCCCAAACAACTCGTTCATGAGAATTTCAACAACTCTGCAAACAAATAATTATATGTTGCTACGGAAATGAATTCGTGCATTTCAGGTCGCTGAAAGTAGTTTTCCTCAAATTTGCAACAAGGTATTTTTTTTTTTAATTTACATCGACTATGGGTATTTTATACCGCCATATCGTGTGCATTATATCTCAAATATTTTATAGTAATGTTCAACTCAGTAGCAAACGATTCAAAAAGCAAATCTGTGCTATATAACGCAATCGATTGTGGAAATTGGCAACTGAATTCCAAAAACCTGTACAGAACTTGCATGATTTGTTTAGAACGCATAGTAACTGATAGGAATATTTCTTGAGTTGGCTGTGTTTGATTTTGGTGTCTATTTCATTCAATCAAATTCTTCTCAAAAACTTTCTCTCGAAAATGTCAACAACTGTGCAAAAAATGATTTCATTTATATGCTGCTATGTAAATGGTTAACAGTTTTATTTGTATTGGAAAATGATGTTCATAAAATTTGGAGAGCTGTGTCAGGTGAAGTCCAACTCTGGCACGCAATCCTGCAATTAATGAACCCCGAATGACTCTTTGTCGTGAATTATCAAAGACTATCGGTATTATATACTATACTGTTACAAATGTGCATATCCTTGAATATGTTTATAGTTTCAAGTGTTTCGTTATTTCAATGTATCGACTTGTGAAAAACAAATAACTGATGAAATAAAATCATCCGTTCAATACAGAAGTCATATTCAATTCGGTAGCAAGCGATTCAAAATTCAAATCGGTGAAAAAGACAGCGCAATCGATTGCGAGAATCTGCACCAAAAATTCCAAAAACCTGTTGACGTACCCGTGCCCAAGTGGCATCGAATGTTCGAACCGATAAATCAAACGGGAGCCGCGACGCCGCCGACGCCTCGCCGCAATATGTCGTCGTCGGTTCGCACCGCACATATCACGCTGCACAACGAACTATCATTTTCCTTCGATGGCGACGCGCAACTCCACCTGCATTTCACCAGATGTCTCTGGAGGGGTGGCGGCAAGACTGCGGTACGGGGTGGGTGTGTGAACACAGATAAGAAAAAACTTTACGGTCTGTCCCGGAATGGGGAAATTTCCATTTGATATTGTCAATATTCGGTTTCACGAAAATGTCCCTATACTAGTAACTAGAAGTCGAGTAAATAAGCCACGTCTGGAGAAGAGGGGGAACAGTACCGATATCAAAAATCATTGTTGGTACTTGTTCCTCAGACCTTGAGGAATATTCATCACCACTAACCTTTGTATCACCTCAAGAAATGAATTAATTAGGATAGTTTTACCACCCCAATTCACCTCCATGAATTGCAGAATTAAAAATTTGGGCTAAATTCATTATTTTGGCTCGAGAGTCGTCTCTCGTGGATTTTAGAAGTCGCTGGTCAAGAATACGCGGTCCATTTGTGTGCTGAAGTGATCCCTAGACTTAAAAAAACACCTCCCATTCACAAACAATATTTGTACCTCATTTTTACCAATAATGATGTTTTAACTGCAAGATACTTCTACTTATAAGCTTTCTACTGCAATACTATATTATCTTCCACGATATTTAGTTTTAAATATATATTTTTTTATAAGTAGATTCACACGGAAGGGAAGCCCTGTAATGTTCAAAGAGCACCGCGTGAATCAAGAGACAGGAGATACGAATTAACTTTCACTTTGAAATTTTGAAGTTTGTGAGCCTCAGAAAAACCTCTTATGGCAAGGAGTTCCAAAGCTCAGTTGTTCTATTGACAAAATATTCCTTAGCAAGGGAGGTTCGGCAGGTTTCCAAATTCATAACAAAGGGGTGGGAATTCTGTACTCTTCGAGTCGTCCTTGTAGATTTTGTCATGGGTGGTACGATAAATAACAATTCGGAGAGCATCGACCGTGAAAGTATCCATAGAAGAGAGACAAGTCTCCGACCCTTTTACGATGTTCCAATGAAGTGAGCGAGTCTGTGAGCGAAGAATCACCAACATGACGAATTGGAATCGAGAAGCCTCGATGGATTTTTTGGTTCCGAACTCCACACATGAGAACTGTATTCCATGACAGGTCGTATCTGAGCCTTGTAGATCATTAGAAGCTGACGAGAAGTATTTCTTTGCACGAAATAGAAATCCAAGTTTCTGGGAAGCACTTTTCGCGATCGATCTCACGTTGTTTTTCCATAGAGAGATTATCACTGATCGTAATTCCTAGCATCGAGATATTTGAGTTTGCAGGAATAGTCACTCCTGACATTTGAATATTAGACGATGACAGATCGGCTTTTTTTGAGAAGAGACATGCCTGGGTTTTCGTAGCATTAAATTCCACCAAGTTCATGTTACCCCAGTCTATTATTTTTACCAAGTCGTCAATTTTATTGACGTGAATGTTTCTTTGAAATTTTGTTTCTCGAGCTGGTATGGGGACTCAAGGAGGAGAAACTGGTATGAAGAGTACTGTCATCCGCAAAACTATGTATTGGACAAGATATTTTCTCGAGCAAAGTGGGCGACAAAACTGAATCCTGTGAAACACCTGCATTTATTGGGAGAATATCAGATGATAGCATATCAACAACCACATACAGAGACATATCAGACAAGAAACTCTTCAAACAAAGCACACAACTGATGAGGCAAACCATAAGACGGCAGTTTAGAAAGGAGACCCCTATGCCAATATCGATAAAACGCTTTTTAAATATCGAGTGCAACAGCTATCGTTTCTCCGAATTTCTCGATTGAATGCTGCCAAATATGAGAAACATAAGACAATAAGTCACTAGTTGATCTTTGATGGTGAAATCCGTATTGTCGATCATTAATAGTTGATTATAATAGTTATTTACGTGACAAGCGGGATATAGACATTATTAACGCACGCATGTGAGGATTGCACGACGAAGCGATAGGCTGAGTCGTGTAATCACATGAGTGCGTTAATAACGTAGTATCCCACGTGTTGCGTACCAAATTTCATCTACAACTGTCAACGTTTTCATAACTATCATGACAGTTTTCTGATAATTGAAAACACAAGTTGCCTGGGATCATTTTTGTAACCGTAGCAATGGTAGGTATAAACTAAGCCGTTTATTGATGTCAAATCAAATTGTCAGACCGATATCCAGAATCATCATTAGGTTTGTTGAGTGAAAATATCTTCAAGTGAAGATGATTTAGCATCCGATATTGAAAATACTGCGACAACTGTTAATTGCACTTCACATATATATAATAAATAAGTTTTTGCGTGAATTGTGAGTGATAATTACCATTTTGCTCAATATTTATTGTTATTGTTTATGAATCAAGTAAGTTTTCATGTAATTCTTGGGAGAAAAATAACGTTTTGTTGAATTCTTATCGTTTCCTATTTGAATTTTCTTTCTATTCATTCAATAAACGATTTATTTTGAATTTATTTCCTATCTCACCATCGCACTAGTGCGGTAATAGTTTCAAAAAAGCACTAGTGCGGTAATAAACGTCATTATGCCATTCAAAACAGTGTCAAATCATAATCATTACCTAACAGTTGTATATAGAGTATTACGTAACTCTGTATGTTATGGAAAAAACGATACTAAATACCTCAATATTGTCTTGCGACAGATATGAGATATACGCATCGTGTAAGTCCATCCCATGGTGCCTGGTCGCAGTTTGAGTAGCAGTGTTTCTATGTCAGCAGATATTAAATGAGTTTGATAAATCTTTTTTGAAAAAAATTGTGAGAAATGAATTCCAGAACAGTAAAAATTTTGGAAATGGAGGCCCAAAATAGAAACGTCTTTATGGTTATGTGCTACTTCTGGTTGTTTGAGTTGATGCCATCCTTAAAGACTATAAACCACAAGTTTCTCTTACGGGGGGCACACACATTTGGAGAGGTGGATGCTTCCCACTCACTCATAGAAAGAGAAAAAAAAATACCAGGTTTTGAGATCATGACTCCTTGGGACTGGCAGCAACTTGCAATATGAGTTCTGTCTCAAATGAAGTTGTAAATATGAAAACAAAGATGTGAAAAATCTTTACGAGGGCCCCACTTCTTATTTACAGGAATCTACAGGAATAAAATAGTAACAATGATGACTTCTGTATATTTCGAGCTGTACATTTCCAAGTAAGATCTGAAAGTGATGGGATACTTCACTATAAAAAAAAATTTGATAGTCCGAGCTTCTTGGAAGTTGACCTGAATAGGCAAGGTCGTAGATTTATTTTTCTGGAGAATTCAACGCCAATTAGAGTTGGTCCAACGCAATATCTGCTAAGAATGGGTGCCACAACTTTTCACGATTTTTGTAGGTACTTACTTTTTGATAAAACTGTAAATAATGAATAATATTATAGTATATTTATAACATAATGTAGAAATTAGGCAAAAAAACTGTTTTTACAGTAATTTCCTCAATCATAATGTGTTATTGATTAACTTCATCATAATTCTGATACAGTACTAAATCCATATCACTCCTAAAAAATTCAACGAAAATAATATTACCTCCATTATATTGTTGTTTTTCAATATTAAAAATTTTAATTTTCTGTTGTACAATATATCAAATACTTCCATTATCCACTATTAACATAAAATTTGATATTAATATTACAAAAACTACATCTGCTGCAAGCAGATATAAAAAAGATTATCTTTAAACTGCATTATTCCGAAATGTAGTTTATGGAGTTAATACACTTTTTCTCTGAAGTACAGATTGAAAAATAGTTAATAATAATTTATTTTGCCCCAGAAATTGTTTCTCGAAGGGTTTTCGAAGTCGCTGATCAAGAATCCAAAATAAGAATAATAAAATTCATTCGTAAACATGGAAAACGTCTTATGATTCCGGCTGCATAATACATACAGCTAAGCCAACAAAAAATATAAAGCATTTTCTTCATCTGTAATCTTGATGCAACATCTGCATTAAAAGATTGAATTTTCTACAGAAGTGCATGAAATACTTTTTTCCTCCAAGGTAAATAATTGATAGAATAAACATTTTTTCATCACGATGGAGTGTTTATTACGATTGTAGGAAAAATATTTTTTGTACTTTTTTTATTGATATAAATGTTCAAGTTTTGAAACAGTACTCGTAATCTGACTCATATTCTTATCTCACGAGTGTGAGAATATGAGAAGAAAAAAAATTAAAAAATTTTGATGAAAACCTTAATAATGTAACGGTATTCAAGTTATTTCAATAGGATTTCTATGCATATTGGTCGCATATATCTTAGAATATGACAAATCGTATTGTGTGCAGTGCAATTTGGACGTTCGGCAAAGGAAGTTACCCGGATGTCAGTGACCTGACTAACAAATAGCCAGAGTAGAAGTGATTTTCCAGCAAATTTTTGATGAAATAATTCAATTCCAGCCATAATGGGGCTCTAATAAATATAAAGAAAGTTCTTGGAATTTGCAAATGAATTCCTTCATGCAGGGCCGCATTAAGAACCCTTGGCGCCCTGGGCTGAATGATAGGCAGCCCCCCCCCCCCCAATATATTCTTACTAATGTTAAAGTTTTTAAGTTTGTCAGTTTTCCAGTTTTGCTTCGGGAGTGTATTAATATCCCTTAACTCAGAAGAGAGTCATTCCATTATCCACCACCTGTGGACCCGCCGTGTCCCGGACTGGAAACCGATAGTTGGAAATCCGACACGTGTATTTACTGGCGTATTAACTGGTGAGATAAGAACTAAGAACCATTACTAAGCTCAACATGGCGATATTTTTCCAACATCGCGGGCCACCCACCCACCTCATTTTATTGATTTTATTCGTTTAGTTAAGTTCTTCAATCTAAAATATTTACAAGTATTTATTTACACTATTTAACATTGTATCTTACACTGCCTAAAGTGTTCCATGGCACATTTAAGTCATTGATTTTTTTCTGTTCTTTTTTTTGGCAAACTCTTCGATCAAGTTGTTGAAATCCACTTGGGAGGTCAAGTCGCTTGAAGTATTCAATAAAATAAGGTTATTGAGTTTTCTCTCTTCCATAGTGGAACGATGCTCATTTTCAATTCTGCTTGGTGCAGAAAAACCTCTTTCTGCCGAGCAACTAGTTACTGGTATCGATAGAAAGATTCTGAGAGCAATGTCCAAATTCGGAAATGTACTTTTTAATTCATTGCGTCTGATGTAGCGGTGGCGGTCTAGTGTGGTTGTCTAAGAGCGGGGAGCCTGCCACCCGCGCCGTTGTTACACTATAGGCCTACTATTCTACTCTCCTTCTTGTCCGACGTATAGAATAAGATAATGTTAATAATCTGTAAATATTACATTAATTCAATAATAACTCTTGAAATAGTCAAATAGTACGTAAATACGTTGCTTTGAACGCCTTATTAGGTCAATCTCGTTTTTCTCATTTTTTAACCCCAACTCGAGCGCCCCCAAGCTCGTGCGCCCCTGGGCTGCAGCCCAGTCAGCCCATTTACTGATACGGCACTGCCTTTATGTCTGTTTGTTGATGCAATGGAAATTATTGATATTGACAGCGTTTTTATGGATCTGAAGCGGCCTATAGGATGCATACCAATCCCCTTTTGACCATACAGAAACTCAAAAAATGAAAATACACAATAAATAACATGATTCAATGAAAAGTTCTTTCATTAGACAGTTTGCTGTTGATACAACGTTTAGTATAGATGACAATAATATCTCCCCTCTGTTTGCAATAAAACTTTTTTATGGATTATGCTATGGCAGCTGAGACGATTTGTTTCACTGGATCGAGGCGTAAGAGGCGTTGAAAAGTTTCAAAGGAGGTTAAGAACATATTTCCCACCTCTTCACTTCTGAGTGAATAATTAGTACTTTCCAACCTGAAAGTAGGTCAGAAACAATCATTTCGAATGATTGTGAATAAATAATACTAGATGAAGTAATATTTGAGGAAATGGTGTTCTTTTTAAAAGAATCTTGTCAGAAATGTCAATAGTTCTGATGAATTTTCTGGAAAGACATATCCTGCAAACGGTCAGAATTATGAATTAATCTATAAATTTCCATTAACTATGTGGTGGGAGATCACACAAAATTGAGTGATAAGTTTTATAATAATAAACTGACCTGCTGTAAAAAGGTGGTAGTATGAAGCGTGTTACAAATATAATTATTTCGTTTAATAGTATTTCACTTCGACATAGTCCAATACATAACCCTCGAAAGGCTCTTTAAACTGAAAGGACATAAATTCAACTTTCAACCACTTTTTCATCATTTCCTTATACCAAATCACCTCCGGACTAATGTAATGTTATTTCTTCAAGCTCTGCTAATACCACTCGGGAAATGCCTCGTTAGAAACTTGACCACCATCCTCAGATAACATCTGTTAACATAAGCATACACACCGTTCATATTCAAAATAAAAATATACTACATTTGTGTGGAAATGGATGAAGCTCAAGAGTGAATAATATTCTGGATCTATTTATCAAACACGAAATGAGTTGGTGCAGTCCTTTATTTCTCTCTGAATTTTTATGAAATCAAGAGTCCGTTTTAATTTGGGATGTGGGCGGTTTACACGAAACCTTGAGTATATTCTTTCCATTACCCAAACAAAAGCATGTCTGACTGCCGAATCATTTCAAAACAAAAGCCGGAAATCGTGTTTTGACGATTTGCAGTCGTATGCTAACAATGATTTGCTATTACAACTGGAATAAATATATTAAATCTATTTCGAGTTTTATTACATACACCGACAGATATCCTTTAGTTACTTGTGCAGGTGTTCGGTGTTTGATAATTCATAGCAATGCCTGCGGAATGATGAAATTCTTATCACATACGTTTTATGACTCATTTGAAATCATCAAAGACGACCTAATAGTCCTCACTGCAAAAGAAAAAGAAACCTTCAGTGTGTCAATAAATATTTTGATGCTTTCGTGTAATTTTTTACGAACTCGTCGAAGTAAAAATTTTGTTTCGATGATAACCAATTCAATTATTTTTCAATATTCAAATGATAATTGAAAACTGTATGATTATTATCCCGTTGATGAACATTTTTTTAAAGGATATCCCCATTGACCTAATAGTATGGACTGGGCATTAGAGTGAGAGGATTGATCCCTACGCCTAAAACGGCATGAACATATTAAACTAAGGGCAACTGCGTCACCACTTACGGGTGACGTCACAATGTATAACTTGTTGCATATTTGCATAGCCAAAAATCCGTTTTACAGTGAGGGAGTTGCTGATCTGTTGATTTGTGTTTGCGATCATTTGAAGCCCTTTTCACTCATTTATTCTCAATGTGAGATATAATACTTCTTGAAGGAATGTCAAATCTTATACCTAAGACAACAATGATGTCCAAATTTTTTCAATGCCAATTTTTGAATAATCTATTGCTTCAGTTGAAGTGAATGGAAATTTGGCTATGGTCATTGAATGTAAACATAGGATTTTTTTAGAGTCGAAATCATAAGAGTGGATTTTTCAATGCATGATATATTTATAATTAAAAAAAAACATTTTCAAATCACACACTGAAAACTATATCAATTGAGCATTTCATTACCGTGAAGGTCGTGAAAAAATGACCAATATCGATAAAAACCTATATATGAGGAACAAGGAATACTTATACGAATCATATGCTATTCTAGTGAATCTTGAATACCACTAAATATTGGTTATGGAAAATAACTGTTTTAGAAGAAAATAATGAGGCACCACTGATATTTCTGAAATTTCTTGTATGTAACGAGAAAGGTTTATTGAAATATATTATTCAATACCCGAAAATATTGACTATTGAACATTTTTAATATGCACCATAATTTCATTTGGTCCCATTCTTGAATATTTTTCAATAATCTAGTAAATATTTAAGAATCAATAGGATACCAGAAAAGAACTGATTACCTACGGAATCTAAGTATGCAACACATATTACTGATGACGTAACACGTTATGACGATGACGACTATGACGCAGATGCCTTCAGTTGGTTCGGGCCGCAAGAACTTGTATTTGAGGGTTAAGCGACACCCAGTCCATGTTATATTACGTCAATGGATATACCAAAGGATCTTTCCTTCATGAAATTCTACATTTCCTGGAAATATTCTCGAGATCGGCAAGACTAATTTTTTTGGATATATAGCCGCTATACCGAGTGACAATGGTAAAAAATTTGATATCTGAATTACTTTGAGACCAATATCTTCGTAATTTTCAGCAATAAATAAAACGACTGCAAATCGCTTTGGCTTTAGTCCAAAATTTCAAACAAAACCCTGTATGTTTTTTCAGACCATTCGATTGAATATAAAAATCTCTTTATATTCAAAATGTCGACGTAGGAACCATTTTTTCAAAATTTAATATGGCAGCACTATGACGTCATTTATGACACTATTTTCAGATTGGATCTACATTTGGTCAATTCAGACACATTTCAGTTCCTTACTTGAAATTCCGCTTTCAACTTTGCTCGAAATTCTCAATAGGAAGAAGTTTGTTTCACACTTCAATCTTGAAACAAACACAGGTTTTTTGAAATAAAAATAGCGGAATATACTAAACGTTCCTCTTAACTATTTCAGAAGGAGTAAATTAATTACTACAGACTAAGCGATAGTCTTTGAAGCTGTGATAATAGCTTCAAAATTCTAGTGGAACATAAAACTTGAACGTAAAGGCTTTTTGGAATACAGATTCACACAAAAGGGAAGCCATGTAATGTAAGAACACTGCCTGAATCAATAGACAGAAGATATGAATAAAAATTCACTTTAATTTCGAAGTTTGTCAGGAAAAACAACTCTCCAAAGAAAAAAGATTCTTGAGCAAGAGAGGTTTTACAGGTCTCCAATAAAAGGGTGGAAATTCTGTACTAGTGGGGTCATCCTTGTAGATCTTTCCAAGAAAAATACGAGGAGAAAATATGTATACTTCAAAGTAAAAGTTTGAAACTTTTTCATTCGTATCAAAATCTTTTAAGTAAATCGACGTTGAAAATGAAACTTCGGCGAAAATTCCGAAAATTTAAAATTTTCACATCACTTAAATTTGGATTTTTTTTGGATTTCCTTTCTCAACGTTATTTTAAATCTCAATAAGAGGTATAGAGATATAAGATTTGGGAAAAATAGATCCTCCGCCGTCATTTTGAAACAAATGTTTTACCGATGGAATTTGATGTTCTATCGAATGATCTGGAAATATATACAGGGCTTCATTAAAAAATTCTGAACTCGGGTAGTGCAATTGTAGTTTTGTTGAAAATATAACATTATCGCAAAAATCAAATTTCTATTCATAGAAACAAATTCGTGTGTCCACTAAGTTACCAACTTTTAGTAGCAATCCTCATTTCCTTTTTGCCTGTTCATGGAACGGACTTTATACCGTCATGTCTTATTTTTTCCTGAACACACCAATGCCATAGTGCTCAAGAAATAAAATTGTTACGAAAACAGGATAAAAAAATTTGGTTATGGTAAAGAGTCAAAGTGACTCATCAACGCATGATCACAAAGATTCACAATATATCAACTTTCAGCATACTGCTTATTCCTTATTTTAGTTTAGCGTATTCATTGTATAAACGCTCTGCCTTGAATATGTATATCCGACTCTGTTATTTTACTGTACTTCATTTCTTATTTTATCTTACTTTGTTTATAAACCCGCCATTATTCTTAGTTTTTCTCAAACTGAGTAGCACTCAGTAAGTGAAGCCACTCATATATTCATGTCCTTTCGAAGAGGATTGCATAAAAACCCTCACCTGCTCCAAAAAAATCGTAGCTACCATCCGACGTATAGCCAATAACAACAAACCTCCTCGAATAGTCGAGTTCGGAGGTCGAAACTCAATCATCACCCAGAAGATGGCAAATGAGACTTTGCCGAAACGTTGTGACAATTATCCTTCAGAGGATCAAAACCACAGAACACGGAATGAAACCCGAAAACACAATGCATCATACTTCGTCCGTGAGAATCTTCATGCATATATATATATATATATATATATGTTAGCATGTTTTTGTTCCAAAAGTTGGTCTTAACCACAGCCTGCTATAAAGTTCAAAGCCTTGATGAGAAAATTGGCAACAGCGCTGAGACGTAATCGAAGGTCCTACTTCTGATAGCTTGTCATAGGCAGTAGTTCCAAGTGGCATATATTTTTTAGATCATTTCAATATTTTGATAATAATAATAATAATATAAGCTTTATTTGCCCAACAGTAAATCCATTGATAGGACAAAAATGCATTGATGTCAAATTAACAATTATGAAAATAATAATAAAAAATAATGAAAATAATGAATAATAATAATAATATTATCGACGAAATCCTAAAAGGTGGTACTTGTGGAGAAGAAAGGAGGGATAACAAATTCGCCAATCATTTGAGTGGAGAAATAATCATTTCTTGGCCATGGAGAGCACTTGACCGTTCTGGTTTTCAAGGAAACTCTCCAGCTCTCAAAAATGAGATAATTTTAAGTTTTTGTTTCTTATGTTGTGATGTCGAGATTATCCCAAAACTTTTTAGTTTCCTACTTCTAATTTTCAGTGTGAGAAAACGTTAATCATATAGCACGTGCACATGTCCTTTCTTTCATCTGGTGCTAGTACAAACGCTCAATATGCATGCAAAGACTGAAATAAAAATAGCTATGATTCTTGACGACATCAATTTTTATGACTGAAGTGATCTTTTTCGGTATTTCCATGCTAGGTTCCGCGATACTAACTTTGGGACTCTTAGCATTATATTACGGATTAATTGGGCGAAGTGGATTGACTGTATTCATTGTGATATGAACGTGATATTGCAGATAGCCACTTCTTTCTCAAATCTTCGAATTTTGATTTGATGGTACAGTTACTAACACAAAAACGGCGAAGCATAATCTATATTTTTAATATTGAAGATGGTTTGGAAAAATCAGATTGAATACTTGTGAGTTATGCCTGATTCATAGATCAAACTTCTACTTTATCTTTAAAAAAATCTCCAGATGCTAATCAATGGAGGCGTTCATATAAAAAACGTCAAAGTAAAGGTGTCTCGTATGAACTCTACTATTGGTTAGCATTGTGAGAACTTTCCTAAAGTAAAAGTAGAATATAAAGTGTAAATATTTGATCTATGAACCAGACATTACTCTTTACATTTCACATCACTGTTGTTATAGAAGAACTACATGAAAAAAACTCAACTAAAGCTCATCAAAACTCAAACATTTGGTTACATCACGTTTTCGAATATGAATCAATTTATAATTCCAGCGATAGAATCATGGAATTACAGAAAAAATAATTGAACTTCTATGGCAATTCACTATCCGAAAAATTGACACAATACACTGTGCCGATTTTTTCTTATCAACGGCTGGTTCAATTCTGAGAGGTCTATGGTCTAAAAACGTGGAAATGTCCAACCAAATTTATTCCGTAGTTTTCTGGGTTTCTAACTTAACAGAATCAATATTGCAATCTATAAAAGATTTAGAATCTACCCCGAAAAATTGCTGCGTCTATTGAAAAACAGTTCCTTCTGGATATAACAAGTCCAATCAGTCAGCAATTTCTCGTATATATATATGTTAGCATGAAGATTCTCACGGACGAAGTATGATGAGTTGTTTTTTCGGGTTTCATTCCGTGTTCTGTGGTTTTGATCCCCTGGTTGGATTCCTCATGATCATCCCTAGCCGATTATGTAACAATATACAGGGTGTCCCATTCAAGAATCGAAAGTTGATGTCATTTCCGGAAAAATTGAAAGTTGTTTTTTTCTTTCAGATATGTCGAGAAATGCTGTTCAGTGAGCATATTCAATGTTCCGAATTTCAAAAATATAACTAGAAAAACAAAGGAGAAAACGGGGGTGTACCATGAGGTCTGTGTCACACGGTATATATATATATATATATATATATATATATATATATATATATATATATATATATATATATATATATGCCCGGAAAGGCTTCCGCGGTCGGCTATGTGATTACTGGAACTTAATTGACATTAGTCGAATATTTCATATCGGTTAGAAACCAGAAAACTACGGAACAAATATTTATCCACCACAAAATAATGACGTTGAAACAGTACTTCCAACCAGGTATAGTTCAAACCACTTACCTCCAGGAGAACTTCTTTAGTGAAATGCTCCCTTTCCGCGGTGGAACCCCTTCTGTTCCTCTGCCCCCCACCGCCGCCTCTTTCCGCAAAACTCTGCCTGCCTTCGTGGGTGATGGCTGTGACGATAGTGTGCGGAGGGGAAGGTGGGGGTGGCACTTCGTCTTCCGCATATCGGGCTTTCTGAAACAACGGAAAATTGATAGGGTTGAGGACTTCTTTGACAATGCATTATTGGGAAATTGAGGAATGAGTTACTACTCTATCCATCAATAATGGGTTCCAGGTGTGCACTGGGTTTCTGTTAGCCCGGGAGGTAGAGTTGCAAATTTGTCAGTGACCACATCTACTGCAATTATGTGATAAAATGACCCCACATCGTGCAATTTCCTCTCGGCAGTTTATAAAACCACTACACGCCTTTTACCATAGAAAGAGCTTTTTCATAGTGTCACGAACTGGAGAATCTATCGTATAGTGAAACAGGTGTATTGTTTTTGTAAACACTGATTAGTGAAATTCACTCAATGAAGTGTTTTCTGATTACGCTATAAAAGAGATGTAGAGATCATTTCTCAGCGAGATATATAACTGCCTTATTATAACCAATAAATGAATATGAGGACAGGTGAATTCAACTTAGAAGGTTGAATTAATGAACTTAAAATTCACACAGGTTCATTGTGCAAATGAAAGCTGATTTAGATTGGTATCCACGGTAAATATTCTATTCTATCTCATATAGAAGTGGTATTCAAGAAAACACCATACTTGTATTAACCAAAAACTATTACGTCATATACTCGTAGCGGTAGTTGACTCTCAACAAAACTGAATGATGGAACTGAAAATTCAGGATTCTGTTAGATCGACAGGTTGTGGGCAAATTTTCCACACTTGAATCGATCAATAGAAACCAACCAGTGAAACAAATCTGTCTCGTCACCAAAGAGGAGGAATGTTTTTCTTTCTCTCTTTTTTATTCCTTTTTTTCGCATTGTGATAATTATGTGATATTATATAAGTCGATTCTATGATAATGCATATGATTGAAGATGGTAATGTATTTATTGTATTTTTCAAATAATGATAGGTATTTGTTATCCATACTATAAACAGTTGTACTGTTTCTTGGAATTATTAATAAACTATTATTATATAAATTAACCAACATAACTTCTGTACAAGAAATAGTTTTTTTCGGGATATATATATATATATATATATATATATATATATATATATATATATATATATATATATAGCCTCATGTACCCTGATACGACTTGAAATGAATGACACATAAAAAAATCATATTCTATAACACATCTGGAATTTTGTGCAGAAGAAGTGCGTAATATGAGCCCTCTTTCAGTATGTAGCACCATAAATTCCGAGAAAAATATACTTTGCACAAAAAATGTGGTTAGGAAATTTGGTCCCAGGAAAGATTTTTATAGTTTGGTAGTTTGATTCACTTGAATGAAGAATGAAAAATCGCTGGTTCATCCCCATTCTCCAAAAAATACTTAATTTTCCGCGCCTTTATTGGGAAAACCTCATCCGTGCGAAGATTAAAAAGTTAATTACTCTTAAAAAAACATTTCGTCCAATTTAAAAATTGCATTGCACATCAGATCGACGTCAAAGTCATGAACGCAAAGATTATTATACAGTGAATCGAGAGCTTGATTTAGGCGTTCTTGAGCTTCTTCCAAATTGTCATGTAGAAAAGATAGATAAAATTGCATATAGGCGAAAATCGTCAACCGATAGATGGCGTTGCTAAATCCAAGATGGCTTCACTTTACGGTGAACAACAAATTTTGGCCATTTGAAGTAATGGTACTATTAGTTCATGTTTTGCATTCTTGAGGCCTTGTTGAGTGTAAATTACTGTTTAAATGTCCTAAGTTGCTTCGTGTGCTGGGGTAGTTACATGTTTGGCTAGTGTTACAGCCTTATTTTACTCGTGAGTGTTATTATTTGAACTACTTCACCAACCTACATTCCAGATCAAAATGTCTTATAGAATTGGAGCTACGTAATATTCTGGATTACGTGGAAAGCAGAACTAGAACGTTGAAAGAGGGTGAAGCTGTGTTCAAAGCAGGACATATCATTGCATGTGGAGTGGAAGGAAGTAACCATAAACATAAGGAGCTTATGTTTGCGAACATTAGCTTTAGTAGAGCATCCACATGAAATCAATATATTGCTGGCTGATGAGGGATGGAAATGCCAATGTTCCTGCAAAGCGGGTTTATCTGGGCTCTGCAAACATATTACAACCCTTATAATTATTATGTTATTAAGTAGGTAATGTCATTTCGTAAATATATAGAAGTAGTTGATTTTCAAGAAATTTTTGCATGTAATTAGCTTTTTGTGATAAAGGATCAATATATCAGATTTATCAAAACATGTCACCGAATAGTGTTTCAACAAATGTTTTATTTTTACTATTCAAATAAATCATGAGAAAAACCTGATTTTTGTTTTGCTACAAAACTTTTTCTGTACTTTTGCATTGTATGATTCAGTACTGAGTATGAAAAGCTGAGGAAATAGGTTGGTTACTCCACTTCTAACGTGGAGATCAACAACCTTAACGCTGAACTGATTTCACTCGACTAACTATTCAATTCTTTAACAAGGTTATCATTTCCAGAAGAAAATTGGTAATATCAAGTGTTAGAGTAACTGATCTCACACCAGAGGTTCAAATCTCACCAATCATGAATGAATCATGCTTTTTAAAAAAATGTGTCTAATCAAGGAGATACAATTGGCAGTTATTTTACTGACTAATTGGGGGATAGTGTGAAAGGATAAAAAACAGACTAGAAAGCTATGATTTATTTACATAATTGTAATCATACTTTGCTTTAACTATATATTAATAAATATTATATTATAGTCTTGAAAATGGCTTCAAAGTGGGAACTGAAACGTCCACTAAACTTT
The DNA here is from genome assembly GCA_032362365.1 of Zygogramma bicolorata. NCBI lineage: Eukaryota > Metazoa > Arthropoda > Insecta > Coleoptera > Chrysomelidae > Zygogramma > Zygogramma bicolorata. The sequence continues at coordinate 192,875 of JAVJAQ010001950.1, forward strand.
ATTTCCAGACGCTCTAGAAAGTGGAGGCTACTCACAAACATATTTTTAGTTATTGGTTTACTAATTTTCAATATATTTTTCTTCGTGAAACAAAGCTTTTTGTCGTTAATGGGGAATTTATGTAGTGAAATAGTACTAGTATTATATAATGAGCACAGTGACACCGAGCACATTTTTCTCGATTTTGTAGGAATACTTCAATGAATTCGCTGCATTTTGGATTGTAAACCATAACAACACTTCATAATTATTTCACTCTTCGCACTTCTATACTGCATTAAGTTATAAATATTTCCAAAATAATAATTTTAAATCCAACACTCATAAGGCTCCATAGAAATAATATTTGTTGTTCACCGTCCGGTTTGTTCAAAAAAAATATATAGATGGCGATCCCTTCGAAGTTTTAGCAAATTGTCAGCATAATGATGGATCGTACAATGTTCAATACATTCGTGAAAATGAGAAATGTAAATGCTAAATAAAAGGGTTCCTAGAATGGAACCTTGGTCACCAGTTATTTAAGGGAGAGCAGGAGTTGTGCTGTGTTGAGAACGAAAACCTGATTGGACGCTTGTTATTATATTGTTACGATTTCTCCCTTTGGAAAATCTCGATTCTGACACCACTGTTACGATATTCCTCTGGGTTCGTCGATTAAAACACCAAACAACACTAAACTACTTTTATTATAACTCTCTATCGCAATACAATACAACACAATCACTTAAATCGCTCCGATAACTTTCCAATGCTCGCTCGCTACTAAAACTCTCTGTACTAACAATTCTGCTCACTTCTTGCACTTAGCAATAACAAATAAAAGCTCTTTCCACTTAGATCTCAATAACTCTCGCTTCACTTAGCTCCGAATAAAAACTTCTCTGTAATACCAATTCTCCTCGCAGCCAATCGAGAATCGTCGAGAGAAGCCCCGATGACGCGTCTCGAATTCTCCAGGCGGCTTACGCCGGGTTCCAGGAAAAATGACGGTCGTTACTTCGCGATCCCTCGCCTTGCGTTTACGATATGGTCAGGGCCGGCGCTAGGACGTAACATTATCCCCCTCTCAATTTCGATCGTCCCGATCAAATAACATCTCGTTATGCCCACTGTAACATTTTAGTCCCTTTAGGTGTACGACTCTCCTGTTTGTTCTAGGCTTACGTTGAACACTGTACACCACATCATTCATCCTACGACGGGGGTTATACAGCCACACTCGATCTCCTTTTTGAAATCCGCCAGTATTTACCTTCCGAAAGTGCCGCGCCTTCCTCCTGTCAATGCGCTCCAGCATCTCTTGTCGCTTAGGGAATGGAACTCTACTTGATGGTTGATGAATAGAGTGGACTTGGCCATTGTTGACTTTCTGTTTGACCAAGTCAGCCCTTCCAGTTGTTTTCATCTCATATATGTCACTGGTACCTCCAACGCGACACCTGGCGGCTCTCACAGGGATGGCTTTTTCTGTCTTCACCTGGACTCGTCCGAAATCCGATGAGTGGACGCTGCATTCAGGGACATTATTCTCTATGACACGAGTTTCTTCCTTCGACAGTGCAGAGATTCTCGCAGTTTTCAATAATCGCAGTTTGACAGGTTTCGTCTTTTCCGTTGGAGTTGTAAGGGCAAATTCTTCTTCTCCGAACCTTATGATCTTTTGCTCACTGTCGAATGAAATTCCATGGTCACTGATTAAGTCCATTCCGAGTATGACTTCATCTTCTATATCTGCGACGTAAACAGTACCTGTGATAGTGAGTCGCCCAAGAATCAACGTAATCTCAGCCTCTCCTCGAATAGGTGCGTTTTCACCAGTGACTGTCCGAATCAAGACGTTGGATGAAATAGGCTTTACGTTTCCAGGCCGAAGGATGTCGCTGCGTACCAAGGAAACTGCAGCACCGGTGTCTATGGTGCATATTACATCCATTTTATTCAATTTCCCTGGAATGGTGAGGCTCTCAGATGTTCTTTTTAGCCTGTTAACACAGATGACCCTCGGTGACCTTGACCTTGCAGGTGCTTGCGAACTTGTCGGCGTCCTGAGAGGTGACTTGGATTTTGGTGGCATTCTCACCTTACAATATTTCATGAAATGCCCTGATCTTCCACATCTATAACATTTACTTTGTGTCATTCTCTTCCAGCAGTCTTTTATGAAATGCCCCGGCCTTCTACAGCTATAGCAGATCCTCTGCGACATTTTCGCCCAACAGTCTTTTATAAGATGTCCAGGTTTCCCACATCTATAGCATGTCTTCTTCTTCTGGGTGCTAATTCCACTTATCATCAATTTGATTTCTTCCAGAACCTTCTCGACTGAACTATTCGTTGTCCCAAATCGATGTTCGGGATCGTCAATTGTTACCGCTCGCACTTTCGGCCTTGAGGTGTTGAAGGCCGCCTCCACTTCTAGCGAACGTACCAAGGCATCGCTACTCCTTTTGAAACTTGTGAGTAGCAGAGTTCTTTGTATTTCTGGGTCTCTCAGTCCGTCTATAAATATCTGCACAGCCAACTGCTCCTTGAAATCTCCGGGTGCTTCTGGATATGCCAGCTGGATTAGGCGTCGAACATCTGCCTCAAATTCTTGCAGACTCTCACCTGATTTTTGTGTGCGAGTCTTCATTTGTGCCCGGTACAGCTGTTCTCGGTGTTGATCGCCATACCTCAACTCTAATGCAGAAATCAGGTCCTCATATTTCTTTTGCTGTTCTATGGGTATCGTCTGCAATATACCCAAAGCTGGCCCTCTCAAAGCTACTATGAGTGCCGTAGCTTTTTCTTCTTCGCCCCATCCATTGGTTTCCGCCGCAGCCTCAAATTGTCGACGATACATGGACCAAGACGACTGTCCATCAAAAGTCGGTGGTTTCACGGAAATTCCTGATGTGGCAACCCTGTCTTGGCGATCTTGGTTCCTGAGAAATGCTATCTGCTTTTCGACTCTCTTTTCTAGTCCTTTCATTTCCTCTCGCACTGTTTCCACTTTCTTATTGACGTCATCGTCGATTTTCTTGACGTCTCCCTTTAGTTCTTCCTTTAGGTCTTCTTTTAGTTCTGCCAGATCTACTCTCAGTTCTCCTTTCAGTTCTTCCATTTGTACTTTTGTTTTATGTAAAACATTCTCGAATAACTTGTCTTGATGTTCTCGAACGTTCTGGAAGTCCGCTTTCCATTGTTTTTCTATTAGAACTAATTCATTCTTTTGTTCTTCTCTCACCTTCTTCTGTTCTTCTAGAATTTTCTGGATTGCTTCTTCTCGTTCTATTTTTTTCACGTTCTCGTTCTATTTTTTCACATTCTCGTTCTTTTCTCTGTTCTTCGAGAATTTTCTGGAGTGTTTCTTCCCGTTCTTTCTTCTCATTTTCTAGAATTTTCTGGAGTGTTTCTTCTCTATCTCTCTTTTCATCTTCTCGTTCTTTCTTTTCATTTTCTCGTTCTAATTGTCGTTCTCTCTTTTCATTTTCTCGTTCTAATTGTCGTTCTTTCTTTTCATTTTCGAGAATTTTCTTGAGCGATTCTTCTCGTTCTTGTTTTTCTTCCTGCCGTCGCTTTTCCGCCAATTCTTTTTCCTCCAGCCGTCGCTTTTCATCTTCTTGTCGTCGTCTTTCCCAATCCGCAAATTGGTTTTGCATAAATTTCAACATATCCTCCATCGTATCGTAAGATGTACTTCTGGTATTAACCATAAATTGTTTTTATTTACCAGCAAAAATCCCACTTCTGACACCACTGTTACGATTTCTCCCTTTGGAAAATCTCGATTCTGACACCACTGTTACGATATTCCTCTGGGTTCGTCGATTAAAACACCAAACAACACTAAACTACTTTTATTATAACTCAATATAACAATACAATACAACACAATCACTTAAATCGCTCCGATAACTTTCCAATGCTCGCTCGCTACTAAAACTCTCTGTACTAACAATTCTGCTCACTTCTTGCACTTAGCAGAGACAAGGAAGGGGAGACACACAAGCGCGTACAATAATTTTGACCCCCACTTTGACCAGAATCGAAGTCTAGAGGGCGCAACTTGAATTGGGCGGGAAATTTGAATTACCTCTATTTTTACTTAATAATTAAATTCTCAAATTGTATTCGAAATTGGTATGTCACAACAAATGAACATATTTTGGCACACCAATGTTTTTATTTCATACTCATCAATTTGTTGATATAACAAAAAATGGAAATAAAATAAAAACCTTATAGTACAATACAAGTATGTCGTTTGCTATGACCCCTTCAACTTCGAATACAATTGCTGTACATTATTCATATCATAAAGCGAATTTTGAATCCATATACTGATAATAAAATATGCATTTCATTATTCATTTATTGTAGATAACACAATAACAATGGAATTGTAATTGTAACAATTTAAAAAATAACAAAAGCTGATTATTATCATTAAATAAAAAATTATGAACGTTTTTGGTACTTCCATGCTATTATTAGTAAAAAACTAAAAACTAAATAATAAATTAATTGGTTACAAAATTAATTATTTACAGTTTATTCATGTTTAAATTTTTTGACTTTCTGTCCTTGAGCCCTTGCATCCTTGCGAACAGTACTTCGATTGGTGTTTTGCCGCTTACACCACCAAGAGATACCTATCCTACAGATTCCTTTGATAATAGCTTGCTGGACCAATTCTTGGTGGTTATCACATGCCACCTGAGTCATTGATACCGTCCTTCTCAGATAGTCAGAAATGGCTTGCTCAGCATTTGGTTGGCCATAATAGCCGTCCAAAAATTCTTCCAGCAGAACTATACTGTGACCAATAGCAATCACCAATGCTTCACTGGGATACTGAAGATTCTCCTTTTCTTCAGACCATTCCCTATACGAAATGAATGCATTGAAAACTGCATCTGGAGTTGAGAGGAGTTGTTTCTGACACAATCTACAATCCAACATTTCCAAAATCTTTTTGGCAACAAAGCCACTAACATATGCCACTGGCAGACTTTCTACATTTCCAAATGAAACTGCATTTGCGATATTTGCTGCCACTTCATCGCTTGCTGCCTTCAAGTTTGGGTTTCCTGAAACTGTTGAGGATGTCTCTGTAACATCCCTTATAGAAAGGAAATTCCTTAAATTAGACAATAGCTGCGACGAATCTTCTTCACAATTTGTTCCCCTCAGTGCTTGCTTGGACAGTCCATTTAGGATTTGAGTCTTCAAACTTGCAGCAAATTGGACGACTGTGGGATTGTCACTGCGTCCACAACCACCTCGAATAGCACCAAAAAGATTCTCCAACGCATCTTGGTTGAACAAGCGTGGTTTCAGAAACTTAAATCCTTTCTGACAATGCAGGTATTCCCAGATACTAGATAAGGCTTTAATTGACACAAGCCATCCCATTTGCGAGGGTGGCTTGTTTTGCTTGATAGAACCCCCTTTAGTCTGACGTTTATATGTCCACTTATGAACCTGTGCGAAAGCCTCCTCCCAGTATGCAAGGTGTGCGGAGTCTTCTGTGATAGCACACTTTACGTCTTTTCCTGTTGGTGGTAACAGTTTATCTCCGTTGAAACTGACAGGCAATCTACTTGTTGAACAAAAGTGGCAGTTGCAATTGCACGCTGATCTAAATCACCTGAAATGAACCATTAACAGTACATGAATATGTAAGTTGTTTGTATATAATATATAGTAAAACATGATTTTCTCACAATATGTGATTTAATGTTTCTGTTCAATGAATGATTTTTGTAGGGCTCTAATTCTCTGACCAATGATAAAACCAGTACTTGTATTTAGGTATTAAGTAAATACTAACCTTTACTGAGCAACGTATACAAAAATGCAGCAACTGTACGACTCATAAGTTGAGCTGCAATGTTTACTTTCATGCCTGCTCTGATGCCAGGTGCAAAATGGATCTCCTTTAACTTATGCAGAGATCGGAAAACAAGTGGTGATTTGATATCAATCTCATAGGCTTTTCTGATGTCAGAGATGCGAGCCTCCATGGTCACCTTGTTTTCAGATATAGGGACAGGAATAATAATGTTGTGCTTGCGGAACAGTGAAGCAGTACATTTTAGTAGGTGTGGAGGATCGAATACTGTGTAAATACGTTTATTTCCACAAAATATGTACGGAGTGTCCACCGATGCCCCCATTTGCTTCAGTGCGCTTACATTTGTAGATCCCATGTCACATATAGTAGCAACAACATCAAGACCACTGTCGAGAGTAGCACGTAGGACTTCTTGAATGATGCCCTGCATAATATGTCCTGGACATCCATTGTGGGAAAAGTAATGAGCCACTGGTTGCTTCCATTTACGTGCCACTCCTTGAAGCATAAACACAAGTGCACGATTGGCCCACTGCTTACAATCACCAACATCTGCAAAACCACAAATACGGTCTTCGAGCCGGTTATACTGTAAATGTTCTTTTATATCCATTTCATCAAACAGTAGAACACAGCATTTATCCCTTTCTTCAGTCAGACACTCGTTTATGTGGGATAATAGCTGAGGATTTATGCCTGGCCTTAATGGAACCTTATTCAACAGGTTTGTTAAGGTGCGTTTACTAGGCATTGCCACCATTTGTTTGAGTCTATTGTAGCACTTGGGACTACTCTTGAAAAGCACTAAGCTCAGAATTTTTTCATTCAAGGTCCATCTCCGTCCTTGTGGTGTCTGTTTTCCACAACGCAACTGCATTAAAATGAAATCTTGAACTGTGGAAGGAAAATTCACCAAGCTATTGGCAACAGCTTCTTCACTCAATTTCGATAACTGCTTTATTACATGGCCTCTTTGTTTGCAAAGTTTTTTCAACTTGCCCAATTGTTTTTCTTTATTTTTGAGCCTCTGTCTGAGCTGAGTCATGACACTTCTTGATTGCACAGCAGTTTCAGATGTTTTGGGCTTGTTAGCTTCTATTTCCCTCAGGATTCCAGACGTACTTGGGATTGCCTCTGCCTGCATTCCAGATGTACTAGCAACTACTTCCATCTCCATTTCAGGTGCACTACCCTTGGCTTGACCCTTAATCCGCAACAATTCTGGAGCTGTTGAATCTGTAAACAAATACATTTATTACAAGGATTGAAATTATTTAAAAGCACAATAACTTATTTACCTGAGGAGCCACTTGCAGAATCTGCATCCTGTGATCTTGCAGGAAACAAAGTAGGTAATGCATCTCTACGAAGGCGACTATAGTGATATTCATAACTATCATCTGGAAAGTGTCTATTGCAGATTCGGTAATTGGGAAAAGTTTCATCTGTGACTTTGAACCCTAACTGCTGTTGCCAAAGCCGTAGTCTGAAAACCGACATGTTAATAGAATGTACAGGAAATGCAAGACTGTGTGCGCTGCCTTACCTTTCACGGTTTTTTGGGAAATAGTGCATGCCTTCCACTTCATCTTCGTGGTAGCCACAAACCACACAGGTTCTTTGTGGATGAGGTGTCATTACTAAATGGGACCTGCCTCAGGAACTTTAAGTACACTACTGAAAATACTCAAATTCAGCCTATTGATAGAGTCGGAGTTTGTCTCAGTATTGGTTCTCGAAAAACGTTTTCGACGAGGTTAGAAGTTTTGTTTTCTTCTTCTTTTCTTGTTTTCAAAATGACATAATACATGACAACGGTAGTGCCACCTAGCAAACGATTCCGCGGAGTTTAAGATAGAGATAGTCTTATTTGTTGATTCAACGATAGAATGAGATAGAGCTTTGGTGCCAAATTTTGCTATTCAACTTCAGTGTCTCCCCTTCTCTTGTCTCTGCACTTAGCAATAACAAATAAAAGCTCTTTCCACTTAGATCTCAATAACTCTCGCTTCACTTAGCTCCGAATAAAAACTTCTCTGTGATACCAATTCTCCTCGCAGCGAAATCTGTCGCGTATATATATCTGCGTGCCAATCGAGAATCGTCGAGAGAAGCCCCGATGACGCGTCTCGAATTCTCCAGGCGGCTTACGCCGGGTTCCAGGAAAAATGACGTTCGTTACTTCGCGATCCCTCGCCTTGCGTTTACGATATGGTCAGGGCCGGCGCTAGGACGTAACATTATTATAAGAATCTAGGAGCTGAATCATATGATTCTTGAGAATCATCTCAAGTGCTTTAGCTTATGCTTATGGGTTTGAGATCGGAATAATGTGTGGGAGTATACGATTTGGCCAAACGAATCACGTATGCATGTTTCCACAGAGAATGATAACTAGAAGATATGATACATAAATTCAGTATGGAGGTGATATGTTTCAACGTGACTCCACTTAATGTATCATTCGGAGAGAAATACCGTTTGAATCAACGGCATCACTTTTGATCCTATTGAGGAATTTTTGTACAGTTTGTTCCATAGGTCAGAGTCTGACCGATATCATTGAAATTATACTTTTCGAGGAGCTTCAACTGATATTCAGTTTTGTCGGTGTGGAAAATATTGCAGAAAAAATCATTGATTTCGTCTTGTTGCCCAAACAACCATTCTTCACGTTTTGTTGTTCTTTTCAAGATGCTGTAGTTGTTTCAAAACAAAAAACTTACCTGCACTTCAACTCCAACGCAGCAGCAGGGACACTTGGGGGAATTCTTAACACCAGCGACGGCCCCACTGTCATCCGTAGCCCTTTCGACGAATTTCCTTCGACGCTTCCGCACTTTACGCGGCACACTGAACATGTAATTCGAGAATCTCCGCTGGGAATGCCTCACCAAAGTAACCCATTCGATCATTTTGATGTTATTCGAATCGTCCGATCACTCAGATGTGTATAGGAGTTTATTGAATTTCATCTTGTTCTGATGTTCGCTTGAGGTGTTCCAGAAATTATTTGATACGATACGAATATATGTTTACACCAAATTGAGTTTGTGCTATGCTATTCAGTTGATGTCTTTTCTCGGTCCCCGAACTCTTATCATTTGATCTGAGTTCAAATCTTTTAATGAAGATGATGCTTGATGGGAGGCATGAAAAGCATATCATAACCACTGGCAAAAATCTATAACTTGAAACGATTTTGCAATTGAGCTGGTATAATCCAAAAATTAATCGAATAATTATTCACACAATCATACCATTATGCACTGTGTGTCATTTCGAAATTCCATTAGAACTTGGACTTGAATTAGAGGATATATCGAAACTGTTTCGTATAAAAGTGAAAGATATGATTTTTTTTGTAATTTAAGAAAGTCCTTTTTTCGAGCGTAATCCACACATTGAATTCCATTCCATTCAAAACATTATTAGGGGTAATAGTATTAGTAAACAGTTTGATGGCCAAATTATTTTTGAACAACGAAAAAACTACATATTTAATATTTCTCCTCGACAAAATGAACTCTTCCACTGAGTTTCTGTCGAAAAATAGGATTGCTCTTCCAAATTTTTCGGACCATAACTTCTGAATTGCTCGGTATAAGCTCCTGAAACCATATATATTTTTTTCCGAGGGAAATACAGATTTGAAAACAATTGTTTGTTGTTCTATATGATAAAACATAACTTTTATACGCTACGCTGCTAAATAATTAAAAAATTCGTTGAGATCTGATACTTCTATGCAAAACATTTTCAATAATTTGAATCCTTCGCCCTAAAGTTCCAATGGGAATTCGATGTGGCACACACTCTAGTATGTTTTCAACTCGCCATTATTATTTTTTTTAGAACATGGACTCAATTATATTTATAACGTAATTAGTCTCTTGTCATAATTGATATAAATTTTCTCACTTGATTGATTCTTGAAATGAAGTTGGAACATTTCTGAATATTTCTCAAAAGCATGAAGCGATGAAAAACTATAACAGGGTGCTGAAATATATTCCTGCGTCGAAACAGGCATTAATGGCTAGGGTTTCGAAGGGGCACCATCAGAAATATCAGAGAGAGATATGGCTAGACATGAAACCAAACAATAAACTCCAAAAAGTAAACGGACAATCAATACTGATAGTTTGACGGGGAGTCTCTGGTACCAAATGCGACAAGATTTTTCCATATTTTATAACAGATGGCCGCTATCTATAGAGAATGTAGGGAAGCGGGTTACCAGTTGATTTATGGACAAACAATGTGACGGTTGAGTGAAAGAACTCAATCTCGTTTCTAGAACCTGCATTTTGAACTCTGACATTGACTACGCGTGTCATTCTAGAATATGCTCATTAACAGGTAGCTACTTGTTATCCATTCAATGTTATGATAGTTGTGGAAATAATAATATTCACGTCCTTTGTATCACCGCAGGTTTCATTTTTTGACGCAGGTTGAGGTCGGGTGGGAATAAAAAAAGGACTGGATCAAAAAATGTTTGTCTTAGGACAGGTTATAGACATTTTGAATGCAAATTGTAATGATCAACACCATAAAATTTGTATTTGACTATTTCAGTCTTTTCTCTAGGGTATATTTTTTTGAAAATTATAACCTATTTATCACGGGAAGTGAGATGATCTATCATGAATCATGTTCAGAACGATGCTCCTATATGAAACAATAACTTCTGGCATTATGCTGTTATTTATGAGCATAAAAATCGATTGTGTACAGAAAAAACTGAATTTATCACTGAAAATGAGAGGATAACAACCAAATATTCTCCTTCCAGATCATAGCCACCAAATTATTTAGAATTTATGAAAAAATCAGGATCTTCCGTTAATAAAACTTTGTTATTTATCATATTGATTGATTATGATGGGAGAATCTGGCAGTTGGACAAACAACCATTAACAATCAATAAGAACGAAGAGATGGAAAACCTACACATAAATTTCCTATTTTAGCATTGACTCTTTACCAAGATTCCGCATTTTTCTGAGGAATTGTGGCAAAATGTTCCAATCGGAATCTGTTAACTTTGACAGACTGCCGCAAAAAAAATCAATATCTATCATTGATACCAATAACAAATGACAGCTGACCTGACTTGTGGCATGACCTGAAAAATGATAACTCCTAACCTATCTGGGGCCAACTACTTCAAGATTTTCACAATACCATTCTCAGTAATTAAAATGTGCTCTCTTCAGGACCACACTTTCAACAAATGGCAAGCAAATGATCAGTGATATTCTTGATATAAATTTTCTACAGAATACATGAAGCGATTTTAAAGAAGACACAAAAACGACTAACTTTCAAACCAAGCATATATATTGGACAATATAATGAAACGGTTGTTTTGATTGGATTCTCTATCACCCCTTTCGGTTTGAAAGTCCCTGTATAGAGAAGTACATAGGATGTAAACGCTGCGTGATGGAATTTGATTAAGAGGCGTTATCAGGTACCGAAACTGTTGACAACAATGTTCGGTTATATGCATTGATTGTAATTCAATAGTTATAGTTCCAAGTACCCGCTCTTTGTTGAGCAGTCACAGTTGCGTGGATACATATTCGATATTCCAATTTCATTAAGAACCGAATGCAACGCTTCATTAGGTGTTCTAATATTCTGACTTGTGAAAGTCACATTAGCCCTTTGATATGAAAACCTCTGGATCCAATTATTCTGAATTTATTGAGATTGATTGAAAACTTCTTCTGTTGAAAAGGGTGCTTTTAGGCGGATAACTCTGAAACATCGTGTACCATCAAAAAATTCTAATGAACAAACGTGTTTGTAATACAAGAATAAATATACCGGTTCGTCCTGAAAATGCTCTTGTCTCAAAGAAAACAGATACTCTGTGGACCTCTGAATTGAGCACTGTAATGATTTGATTGATTTCAACAACTGAATTTTAAGATTCAATTTGTAGCTGCAACTCAAGAAATTACATGTATTCATATAAGTTTTTTTAGTACACCAATCTTTTTTGATGGGATAACTTGCAGCAACTTTGTTATTTCCGCGGTAAATATGTCGCAAACTACAAATATGTGGTGGAACCATTGTGAAGAATGGTAATTCTAAATATTCCAATTATTTCTCGAAAATGAAGGAAACAAGAAATGCAACAAAGTGGATTTGTTACATTTACGTTAGCTGTGGTAATGTAGGTGTGTTTATCTTGATAACATCAAGTACTAATTTTTAATATTTCAATGCAAATTGATACATTTGTTGACAAGTTGCCAAGGGAAATTGCAGCAACAAATACCATCGTGGAATTCAGATGTTACTGAGCGAAATTCGATGCAAAAACTGTGTGGTCTACTGGAATTACGAAGGAAAGAAAATCGAGAAACCCAGCAATTTTCACCAAAAATAATACAGACCTTTATTCCTTCTCAATAATATATTGTTTACCAGGTAGGAATGTGGCTTTTCCTACGAGGTCTACATACCATTTTTTCGAAAATCGTTTGAAATTCGACAAATACTAATTGAATTTGAAAAATTGCGAATGATTTTATTCACAAATGAATGGTGCTTCTGAATTCTTGATAAAATTACTTGGGTTACCATTGAAACTGTTTTCAATCATTTATGCAGAACACTAACAACTTTAAGGACATATCATTTCCTCACAGTAAGGAAATCTTGACTTTTTCGAGGAGTTTCGTCTGGAATGTCAAAATTTCCTAGATGTTTGCGGAAAAATGAATATTTTTAATATTACCTATGTTATTCAAATGCATGTCTGGATCAGAATGCATATTTTTAGAACAAATATAATGAAAATGAAAAAATGGTTTTTCAATAAGTCAAAAAATATTTTCTTTCCTGAATAACTCTTAAACTAAAGGGGTCAAAAATGTGGCTTCATTTCTTATGAAAGGTTCGTGTAAACTGCGTTCCTAGGATGCTAGAATTCAATTATATAATTCCGTTATAATCTCATCCCTCTCATACTGTGTGGCACTTTGGTGTCTCAGATTTACTGAGGTAATCGAAAGAATATAAGTAATGTTCTTCAAACGCCGTCTGTGCCTTTCAAAAAACACACCGGATTTTATCGTGAGGCTTGAAACTAACACCATTAAACTGAGTTTTATCGTTATTAAAAATGTCTTATCCTGAATAACAAAACTCCATAATATGCCCGGTACTCGCCTCCCAAAAATTTGCTACGAAAGGTTGCAGTCCATCACGAATCTTACAACTGAGTGCAATTGGATACGCCAAATTAGAGAATATTTCGAGAGGGTGGAAAGATATAATCTATGTGATAACCTTTCACTTATCTCTGAAAAAAGCAAACAAAAACAATTCTTGGATTCGTACCAAACATATTTGCAAAGAGAAGATATTCTTCGATTAGAACAGTCCACTTTCTCACTATTGTACAAGGTGTTTACCAATACTAATGGAATATTTTGTTTAAAGCCTAGTACGCCGATGGCCATTACAAGAATATTTGCTCAATTGCGCTGTTGTGGAAAAATGTCTGTGAAATTTTTCTTTGGGAACTGCTCCTACGTTATCAACACACAGGAAATATGCTCGATATGTAATTTATTAGAGGCTGAGATTATAGACCACTCAATATTTAAATGTCCCATCTACGATGAGGTTAGAGGACTATTTAGGTTGTACGCAAACACCATACACGACTTGGCTGACCTGCTAGAAATAGCCACGCCCAAAAATCATCACTGCTATATCTAATTGCGTTATGAACATTTTGAAGCACCGTTCTTTTATCATTAACGAATGAGTTATATCTTTTTTGTTCTTCTTCTTTTCAAGCCGTTCTTTAGCATATGAACCAAACAATTGTTACAAGAATATTGTATTCTTAGAAACAATAAATATCTATATATCTATCTATCTATTTATAACTGTTCGAATTTTCGATTATAGTGTGCGAATCACCCATTCCGATTCATTCGACCTTGAAGAGAACTAGGTATAGTAGTTTCCACAATAAATGGTATTGACTGAAGGATTATAATAAAACCAATTAGACACTTAAGTTGTAAAATCCGAGATGCACATCATAAATGCAAAAGGACCGGATTCAGGTAATTTTGTTTTCCAGAGGGGGATTGTAGAGGATTACAGCTTACACTTCTTGTTCATTTTAGTCTTTGTATTTCATTGGAAGTGTTCACTTGTGTTACGGCGAGCAATAATTTTATAACATTTATTTGTTATCACAGACATCAATAGCAAAGATTTTATACCCCAACGTACAGAATAGGCAGTATGTGGCGTCCGTGGATGAAAAGTAATAGTGCTTCTTTCAGTGGTTCGTTGAAGAAGAATCACTTATCTTGTGAGGCGAAAATCATTATAAAAAATGTGTATAGTTCCTTACTTCAGCAAGGATATAACGCGGGTGCTGCAGCAATAGTAACCAGTAATTTGACGAAGGTGCCTCTTACTTCAGTTAGACGAATTGTTGAAAATTCCATGGAATCAAGAAAAAAGCGTAAAGATTCCGGTGTCACAAAAAGCCTAGACGACTGGGAAAAAGATTTGATAAGGCGAAAAATCTACACTATGTACGATGAGCAGCGTGTCCCTACAATCAAAAGTCTGAAACAGCGGCTCATCAATGACGAAACTCACATCAACTGTGGCCTCACTACTCTTTGGCGAGCTCTGTCTGCAATGGGCTTTAAATATCGCAAAATTGACAAGAGACAAGTAATAATGGAATCCACACGTTTAATAAACTGGCGTTCTGAATATATAACGTCAATAAGAAAATACCGGTCTGAAAATCGGCCAATACTCTACCTCGACGAGACGTGGTTTGACACGCATGGGAAGAGAATCACAATATTACACGCAGGATCAGAAAATGGTTGGATCCCAAACGCTATGTGGCTTTCTGCCAAAAATATTAAGGACTCTTGTGTTGATTATCACGAAGATACGACAGCGGAGCTTTTTGAATATTGGTTTAAAAATTGTCTGTTACCCAACATTCCGCCAAACAGCGTTATAGTAATGGACATCTCAAGCTATCATAATCGACAATTGCAATAAATTCCTGGTTCAAAGAATACGAAATTGGAGATTCAAAACTTCATGGCTGCAAATGACATATATTTTGAGGAAAATTATACAAAAAAAAAACTTTTACAAGTGCTGCAGTCATTTTAAAAAAAAAAGTATGTTTGTGATACAATTGCAAAAGAATTGGGACATACAGTGTTACGACTACCTCCCTACTACTGCGTGTTCAATCCCATAGAGCTCATGTGGCACCAACTTGAATCGAGCGTGCGCGGAAAAAATACTTCTCCGACTTCAAGTGGTAGTGTGGTAGAATCAATTAGGAACTGTATGAATGACATTCCTACCGAGAGTTGGAAAAGTTCTGTTAGTCATGTTATAAATGTTGAAAACTCGTACCTTTCTGTAAAGTCAATTGCGCCAGTTATAATTAATTTAGATGAAGATAGCGATAGCGACACTGAACTAAATATAGAATAGAATTGTAACATTTAAATAAATTACTTGTATATCTCCTACATTATGCAAAATTCAAATTTCTTAAGTTCGACCCTGTAGCACATTTGCATCTTTTACCAGATGATTTTCTACACAATGGGATTAAATCGGGTAGTTTATTGCAGTTAATAAGCCAATACCATTTACTGTGAAAAATACTATAACAGCTTCTACGTCGAAATTCCCACAGCCTCACCATTGAGATACGTTATCCTGAATGTGATGATGAAGTTCATGTAACCGAAAGATTGATGATTAACGAAAATGAATAACCTCCATTCGAGCCCATTGCATCTCTACAAAGGGAAACTTGATTGATCGTGGTTGATGGGGGTCAGTTATTCCTAGGAGAAGCAATGGGTGATATAATACCCAGAGTTATCATGTTCGTTTACAACGTTATGGAATTATGCTAAACGATCCTTGAATAGTGGGCTTTATCTATAATAGAAGATGAAATCATTCATGTATTGCAAGATGTTTCAGCTCTTCTCACTATGTACAAAGCTAAACACCGACGATATATGATAATATTTTATGGAACTAGATGATAATGGCTTGGTCAGTTTTTTCGTACGAACTTAGTAAATGCGATAATTCAAAAAATGGCATAATGTCATTAAAAACAAAACGAGTTTCATACGCTGTTTCATCGTAAACTGGGTTGCGTGATTCAACTGTTTCAAAAGTTACTCCTGATATTTGATTGTATGCGGTTTCAATGGTTTCATAAAGCAATTCAGTTTTGTGACAATCAACATCGCACATATAGAATGCAGTCTGGAGTAGAGATTCATAATGGATATTTTCTATCAGTGGACCTTTTATTGAATACCTCAATATTTTATGCAATACAACTGGAAGAAAAAACAATTCGGTCCATTGCCTGCCCAAAACATTTTATTTTGCATTCGAGGACGAGTTTCAAATCACGCAAATTTCACGGACAAGATAGAATCATTGATACACAGCCTTCTTTATAGTGTCCCTAGCCATGCACAGAAAATTGGTAAAGCCGCATTCCATGCAACCGGGAGTCCGATGTCGCTGGCTTCAATTACGAATAATCGTTGCGAAATAGAAGTTACGTATTCAATGCTTGTAAAAACAATTTCATGAAAAAAAATTCCGGAAAAAACAAAGGAAATTTACCTTCCTCTCGAAGATTTTGACCGATATAATTGGTTAGAAAATGATTGGGTTACTTATCTGAGAATTATTCAAATATTCATAATTCAAAACAGAAATAGGTGCTGATGAGAAACTTTGATCTAATACTGAATTCATTATCTCTTTCGATCAATTACATATATAATTATCATTATCAAAATCATGTAAAGGAGATACATAAAGATCAACAGAAAGTCGTTTTAAATATCATATTGGATTGAACGAAAAAAATTCTCAAAAGTTCATGAGTGGATTGAGGAGTTGTACTTATATCATAAGAGACATGATAATCACTGTTGAAGAATATCTCTTACTTCTCTGAGCATATCTGTCTCAATCGATCTCTTACAATTTAAAGATTTTAGAAATACGTAGAATTTTCCTCCCAGGATATATTCGAGGCTTCATCTAGATGTTCCAAGCTGTTCTCCATTGAGATTATCGAGAGAATCGAGAGCGAGTGAATCCTGATCTGTGTCAATCATCACATTGTAAATTTACAGTTCATTATTTGTCCGGTGAACTCTCCAACTATCAATTTTCAATTTGTTCGAATATACCTATATTTGCTAACTGGTTGAAACTTTCAATTATGTCAAATTTTTCAAACTATGAAAATGTATTTGGTTTTGAAATTTTTCATCAGGATCTTTTCTTGTTGAAACTAAAGGTCACGAAAGATTCTTAGGCAACTTTGGAAAAATTGATGGAACTGCTTTATTGATAAGTTAATGAAATTTCAACAGGTATTTTTGAATTGACCCATTGAGTTATGTGAAAATATCATATTTGATAATTTAATTTTTTCTTCAAATTCAGAAGAACAAACACTTTTTCAATAATCTTCTCTGGGAAATTTAAAATTCATACATACTCATTCTATGAGCCATAATCAGAGTTAGATCTCAACAGAGAACAACGACGCGGCATATTTTCAGAATAATAGAGTATGAGATTCAAACGTGAAAAACTCAGCCCAAACTTATTCAACGAAATTCCTTCAAATTGTACGTGACACTTTCACACGTTAGCACTGAATGTCCACATCACTCATAACTACTTTAAATTGATTTATAATACTTTATTTCACAGAAGAGAAAAGGAAATCTCATAAGCGAATCACTTCCTGATTCATACTGATTTAATTTGTGGACCCCCTAGCGCGTTTGCCAAATTTCTTTGACGCGGCTAGAAGATATCAAAGGCTGTGATCGATATTAATTAACAAACGAAAACATAGGAAAAACTTTGTTCTTTGTGTTGGTTTGGTAACACGTATTTATTTGTTTGTGATATATATATTTTTGAAATGTTTTTGCAAACGTAAAGTGATGGTCTGAGCCCTGAAGATGAACTGAATACTTTTCTAAACGTCGAATAATGGCCAGACTGTTATTTCTTTCAATTCATCTATACCTCCTGATAACTAACATCAGAGTTAGTGATAAACCTCAATGAATGCGATAAACATTTTTCGTTTTTGAAACAAGAAACTTCGCAAAATACAGCTATTTTGTGGGAGTTGCGAATATTCACAAATATTTCCGTCGTGTTATCGGACGCTGACGTCGCGTCGCGGCGCACAATTAAGACTGACATCCGTCTAGGTGGGGAACGAAAGCGAGAATCTCGAAACGGTCGTAAACAATCGAAATTAGAACGCGCTCTTGCGACTTCTGGCATATTAACGAGAAAATATAAATTAGTACAACATTCATGAAACATTCAACATCCTTTAGAGATATTTTGTACTGCTCCATTCTCACTTCAGACGACTGATGACAGAAAAGACAATGCCTGCTGTAGAGTAATGCCACTTCGAATCATTTTTGATGTTACCGTTGAAAGGAGGTTCGTCTGATTGTAATTGTTGAGTTTTTCTTCGTTAAAAATGAATAAAATTCCGTGACTGACATAAAACATTAATAATTAAAGTAATAATAATATTTTTTATTGCAATACGATGATCAATGGACAAAGCAAAAGTCAAACTTTCGAAAATTCAATTCTCATTCACCATACGAAAAGGCGAACAGATCTTAACAAAATTTATGATCGGAGATGTTCTCCTATCCAATCGAAATCATTATTACCATGGTTATGTTCTATTTTTACTCCCACCGGCACTTAAAAAACCTTCTCGTCAAGGCAGTTAAAGTGATCTCAATTGAATTCGATTCAATACTATTCAGAGTTTTGCATTTCCTTTGTCAAGTATCTCGATGCTAGGAATTACGATCAGTGATAATCTCTCATGGGAAAACCATGTGAGATCGATCGCTAAAGGTGCTTTCCAGAAACTCGGATTTCTATTCGGTTCGAAGAAATACTTCACTTGTCGTCAGCTTCTAATAATCTACAAGGCTCAGATACGACCTGTCTTGGAATATGGTTCTCATGCGTGGAGTTCAGCACCAAAACATTCATTGAGGCTTCTCAATTCTATTAAGAGAAAGACAATCCGTCTTGTTGGTGATTCTTCGCTCACAGAATCGCTCACTTCATTGAAACATCGTAGAAGGGTCGGAGACTTGTCTCTCTTTTATAAATATTTTCACGGATAACTCGACGAGAACAGAATTCCCACCCCTTTGTTGTGAATTTGGAGACCTGTCGAACCTCTCTTAGGGATCTTTTTTCAATAGAACAGCTGAGCTTTGGAACTCCTTGCCGAAAGAGGTCTTTCCTGAGGCTTACAAACTTCAAAAATTCAAAGTGAATGTTAATTTTCATCTCCTGTCCCTCGATTCACGCAGTGTTCTTTGAACATTACAGGGCTTCCCTTTCTGTGAATCTGCATATAAAACAAGAAAACGATACTGACACTTATTTTTGGAATTTCCGGATGGTGTCGATAAATATAAATATCGAAAAAATACCTTCTATCTTAAATTGATTGACAATATGATCTTTGAAAGAGAGTTCTGAAGTATTTTTTACCAGATCAAACTTCGTCCTCGTGTGATATCAAATGATTCACTTTTCCTATATAAGACTCATAGACATTGGGTGCTGAAAACCGTAAGTTGATGACCTCCATATTGATTCTATAACATTTCAGATAACACAATGAGCAATGGGTCTATAATTTTTCAACATCCGTTCGTTTCGAGTATAAATTGATACAAATTAATTCCCATTTAGATTCATCGAAAGGGCAGAATCGATCCCTGAATATTTGTCCTGTCGAAATATTTCGACTTCTTTGTGTCATAATAATCCCTTCAACTCCAGAGAAACCTTTTATGCTCACGAGGCAAAACAGGTGAAGCCGTGTACCAAGTATTCAGGACTTGCTGAAAATACTTGACCTCATTTTGCCGCAATTTTAGCCTGATAAAATACGTTGTCAAAGGTCCTAATTGATTCTTTTCTCTACTGAATGCTTCCATTATATTTCCACAATTAAACTTGTGTTATTCACATGTTTATTATTTATACCGTGTGTTAAGGAACTCATTGGACTAGTATATTAGTAAAAGTCATGACAGTGTCACATTTTGACAATATCCACCAAAAATCAAATCTCATTACAAATTTTCAAAAATACTTGAAAAAGGAAGCAGACTAACTGATAAGTAGTCAGATAATTCTGCTTCTTTGAAATATTGCAGTAACGTATCGGAGCGAATTTAACTATTTGCCCAAAAACATATGTATATTATAAGAATTTCAAGCTTTGTTTCCAGAGGAGAGAAGCCTCAAAACATGGAAATCAGGATATTTCTACCTCCGCAAATAACTTTCAAATAGTATTAACATATGTGAGTAATCTGAGCTTGCTAGTATGTTAATGGAAGTTGTGAATACCACTGAGAGCGATACATTGTCTTTGAACAGTACTGAAGTTTCTGTGACATGTAAATGTGGTGGTTGGCCGTTATGGTTTCATTGCGTTAAAAAGCAAGGTTGGCATGGATGAGCTCATATAAATTGAATCAGTGATTTAATTCGTTAATTAATTCAAAGACTTTATTTCAAAGTTCAATCCAAAAAGTCCGATGGCTCTGTGGTATCATCGAAAAACCGAAATCAAAGAGGCATACAGACAATACCGGTATTACTATTGAGCTGTATTATTGGGTAGAGAAGATAGTGTAAACGTGAAAATTATCTATTTTTGGGCCCGATTGTGCTTGAAATTTCCAAACTTTCATTTGAAAGTCATGGAAAGTTATCCCCTTATAATGATGCCCTGCTGCAAAAATGTTATTTCAAGCATGACAAATATTAAGTGGTGGATGTCAACTAGAGATGCCACGAATAGTGATTTGGCCGAATACCGAATACAGAATATTCGGTTATGTACTTGGCCGAAGCGCCTAATATTCGGCGGCCGAATGTTCGGCAAAAGATGTGCATTTCGAGCGCGACAGGTTACAACTTGTCTCAATGCGGTACGTGCGGGAACAACGCTCATCATTTGTTTAATTTTGTGTTGAAATATCATTGTTTGTTTGCCAAAAACTACAGAATGGCATCTTTCAATAAGAAATCGCCCATGAAGGACTAAATAGGACGGCAGACCCTTACAAGTGGTGGTCAGAAAACGCAAAAGTGTATCCAATCCTGACAAAATTTGCTAAGATTTATCTTTCGTCTCCTGGCAGTAGTGTATATAGTGAGAGGCTATTCTCAGAAGCCGTTTTTATTTATGAAGAAAAGCGTAATCGTTTGCTATCAACAAATGCTGAAAAACTTGTTTTCATTCATCATAACTTACTTTTGATAGATTTAAAGTACTACAGAATTATTTTATGTATGAAAATGAACCATTTGTGATTGAAATTATATATCTTTTTAAAGGATATGTGCTTTTTTTTACCATAATTTGGTATCCGGTATTCGGCCGAATACTGCATGCTATTCGGCCGAATACCGAATATTAAAAAAAGTTGCCGAATAGGCCGAATACCGAATAGTAGCCGAATATTCGTGGCATCTCTAATGTCAACATTTCCACTAACAGAATAGAAATAGATTCTGCAGTGGAAACTAGAATCAAACAACTTTTGACAGTAAAAGCTTGCCATAACTTCGGACTGAAGGGAGAACGCCGTATTTTTACTTAGTAATCGTGTTTAGTGGCTCAAAATACGTAAGTTGGTCGAAGAATTTTCTCGAAAGACTCAGGTGACCGGATAACAGACTTTTACCAATTCAATGTTTTTTTTATAGTATGATAAATACGTATTCCACTATCAATTCAAGTCGAGTTCAGTTGGGATTGGGATAATTGTAAGTCGAAGAAGAAACAATTCTTGCCAACGTTTCGAATTCAATTGAATTCATCCTCGGAGCTTATCGCTTATCATGTGATAAACTAGTTTATACTTGCCACGATGCATTTTTTTGGTTGAAGTTTTTGCAGAATTTTTTGAGAAGTAATAACCAAAAATGTTTTGTCAGTGTTAAAATCCTTAAAGTATTAACTATAGACAGGCAAAATAGATACACGAACAAAAAATCATCAGAATCCACAGGCACAGTAGTACATATTCTCTAACAAGGCAAAATGAAATGAATGACTAAGGTGAGAATCTGAGATTGCAAAGGATTAGAATATAAAAAAAATTGAAAGAAACAAAGCGATACGAAAATTTTTCTGATTCATGAGAAGAACTATTGACAATGGTGATATAAACAACTATTTTATTCGGGCATTTGACTGATCAATTTGAAGAAAACAGTATTTAATCCATCTATGTCCCTTTTGGTATTAACCCTATCATGTTGGAGATTTTGGATCATTTCACTTAAAAATCTCTTAGGAAGATATGGTTGAACATCAAGAACTATTGGGTAAGTGAAATCATAATTATGATTATTTTCTCTGACATGTTCAACTAGAGCAGCGGGGTTGATAATGTTTAGTTTTTTGTATCTCTCTCATGTTCTGAGATTCGTTTTTTCAAATTATTTTCGGTTTGTCCAATGTAGCATTTGTTACAGTCCTTGCAATAGATTTCATAAAAAGCATTGGATTGAAACTCAAAGGAGTTTTTCCTTCCTGTCGTGTAAAAAAGCGTTCTTCGATTTTGTTGTCCTTTGTAAAGGCAATTTTCAAATATGTTCCTCATTCAAAACTGTTGCAATTCTTTCCGAGAGATTTTTGACAAGGTTTATCCTCGGTCAAAAACCAACCATAGAAGAGATATAGATGGATTGAACACTGCCTTTTTTAATTTGATCAGTTGAATGCCTGAATGAAATAGTTGTTTCTATCATCATTGTCAATTGTTCTTCTCATGAATGAGAAAAATATTCGGGTCGCTTTGTTTCTTTTCACATTTTTTATATTTTTTCAAATTCTGGTTCTTTTTAAGCTCAGATTCTCACCTCAGTGTTCATTTTGTCTTCTCAGAGAATACGTACTACTATGCCCATGGATCCCGTCGATTTGTTGTTCGTGTATCTATTAACTATGTCTGTCCATAATTTATATTTTTAGGATTTCAACATGGAAAAAACAATTTTGGGTGAGTACTTTTCCAACAATTCCACACAAATTTCAAGCATAATTGTGCATCGTGTCAAGTATAAAATAGTTTATTACATGGAAAACCATTGATACAAAGTCCTGAAGATGAGTTTTTTTTCGTATTATTTCTGGTATATCCTTCGAAGAGTTTAGTATACAACCATTATATATTTCTAGAAAGCACTCTCCTAGCGTAATAAACACGTTGAATTACATAAAAACTTTTCGTTTGAAAAAAATGACTTCTGATTCACCCAGTACAAAAGTTTCTTTGACAAATCATTCTTCGAAAAATGGCAAAAGATATTATTACAATGGTCAAAAAATCTGGAATTCTGATATTATCATATATTTTTCCATCAAGCTTATTCGAAAAAATAATATTCAGCTCAATACCCCCGAGCATGAGTCAGGAAAGAAGTTCTCATTGACGGCTTTCATTGATTTTGGTAGGAATGACCATAACCATTATTGATTTTTTTTCTCTCGAATATCAACATCAACCAGTTGGCCTCCCTATGACATTCTTCAGGAGCAGCATTGTTTTTCGCGGACCATGAAAAGTGGCAACGTCGTTTCCCAATACGACAGAAAAAATTTTTCAATATAAAAATCTCTTCCCTGCTGAGGGGCCTGACGACCTTTCGATCATTACCAGGCACAGAATCACAGCTTCAATTCCTCGCCTATGATAATTACTTTTTTATAAACAATGCTATGCTAGAATCTACTGTCCTAACGAGCAACAGCCATCTGTAGACAACGCTTGAAACTATTTGGTCGAAATGTCAGTGAAACAGCTGTTCTGAATATTCAGTCTGTTCTCACAGCAGGAAACTTTCAGTCATCGCGAGACTCGGTACGTAAACTTGCATGCAGATGACGCTAGCAAAAACTCTCGTGAGCTTAAGACAATCGATACTTCGCTTTAGATACACTTGTTTTCATAACATAATACAGGAGAAAAAATTATGACATTTGAAAAATGATCGGAAAATTCATGTTATCATGAAAATTTCCAAAATTATTTGAAACATTTCGGTTGGCGTGGATTTTCAATCCTTGTCGCTGAATGCGGAAAAATCCATACAAAAATTGGTGGAATGTCGTGGATATTGCGGGACAGTTAGAAAATTCGTGTAATGAAGGCGATTAGCGTGAGTGACATAAAATTAAATTTTCTATTGTGTGTGTGATACGCAAGTATCAAGTTTGTTTATCATATCTCTTGTCGGTTTGAAAAATTTGTGAACTTTGACTGAAACTTTGTTGATAGAAAAAATGCAAAACCGTGATTTGAGTCAGGTTCATGAGAACCATATAATGCGAGGAGAATAGGATATGATTGTCCATTTCAAAATTAGGATAATAGGTCAATGCACTTTCGGAATCGTGAGATCTGTGTCATAGAATTATTTTGATATTTCAAAGCAAATACATACATGTTCTAAATGAAATAATTTTTACTTCCATGATTATTATTTGAGATATTCCATACGTGATTTCATTGTACTACTGGGTACTTTCGTTTCACTTTTCGTAACTGAGTGGTAACAAGTAATCCGTCTTATAACTGATTATAAAAAGTAATGCGTTAAAGTCAGAAAAAAGAACTATTACTAACTGGAAGTTTTTTAAAAAAATTTCAATAGAACAAACATCACGAAACAGAAAGAACAGATTCATTCAGTTCACGTTCATATTGATTGCACATTTTCATCACAGGGGCATTTTGTCTGACATTTGTTGGACAGGGTGGAGGAGAGAAAGTGTTTTTCGGGAGTAATTACACAAGTGCCTCAAAATACCGGTAATTTTTCATGAAAGCATGTTGTCTAAAAACTGCATGGGTTTATTTTCATATTTTGTCGAAAGAGCCCGACTCCGAAGTAGGAGGGCTCTTTTAGCAAAATATGAAAATAACCGAATGCAGTTTTTTACTGACAACATGCTTGAATGAAAAATTATCAGGTTTATTTTGATGCACGAGTGTAATTCGGTAGAATATTTCCAGAGTTAAAACAACGACGTTTAAAATTCAGTATTTATGCCTGTCAAGATGACGAATGTCCATTTTAACAATCGTTACACGGACCGTATTTTTCGATACCTACGGGATATTAACCAGCCTGAAAATGTCCCGCTTCATATAGGATTTTTAACATACGATGGAAATATTCTTTGTAGTTTTTTGGGTTCGCAACTTGCTACCACAATCTGACAAAATACGAATTTATATTGGAATCTATACAAGTGTAGAAGGGCGGATTCCTAAAATCCACCTCGAGAAGTTAATTAAAAACAGTTGTTCCTCGACGGAACACGGTGTATTAGTCAGCAGCTTCTATAACTTTAACTCAAATTTGATTATCAAAAAAAATACAAGAATTAATGATTTTCGAAATAATTATCGTTGTTAACGTTTCGGTATCATATCAGCTTCCATTTTCCAAACTTATTTCCAAATATTTCTCTTTTAGGTTTGTTTTCAACAACTTTTCAAAATATTTTCAACAATGATGTACCATATGTCATGTAGCCTTAAGCTTACATTTGACAAATTTGTTTTTTCAAATTTCAATTTTCATCTCCATGTAACTAATTTTACACCTCACTATATTGACATTTGTTATATTACTCTCCTTTTATTGTAGAATTTTCATGTATATTCAGCTGATGATGAACTTTTATAGTACTATCCTAACACCTTATGCTATATTAAATTGTGGAGACGACTTTGAGCTTTTCTTCATCGTATAAAAGTTGTAGAATATGTTTTGTGTTGTAATGATTTCTCATCGTTTCATTGGTTGCCCCAATCGTTTACGTGAGATTATTGCCCCCTGAAGAATAGCATCAGAAAATTATTCGAATTTCATTGACCGCAACCAGAGCTCCAAGCAAAACAATCTAAACCGACAGGTTTCAGCAATTTTTATGAATCTCAAGAAGCGGATTTGGTGAGGAACCCGAGTACACCCTTACTAAGTAACTGTTGATGTTGGTTCACAGATACCAATCCTGTTGATTGGTGGGCTAGCCTATAGTCTCCCCAAGGTAGGAATTGCACGTTCAAAGATCGTTCCCTGTTTATTTTTGGCTAGCATTTTCTTGACACGCCATGTCTTAATGAAAACCATCTGAACCTCAGAAAATTAGCGATACGCGCGTCAAGTACAAAAATATCAGTTTGGTGTTAGGGTAATTGATCTCTAGGAAAACTTTCAACTTTTACACCAAAGGTTCCAATCTTATCGTTTATTTGAATTTCTATTAAAATATGCTAATGATCATTTGTTTGCAGATCATCCAACATATGAGTCGAGAACGGCTTATTCAATATTTGAAAATAAACCAGTTTTGAAATCAGAATTATTTAATTTTCTTTCATTTCATTAAGGCAACATCAGTATTACGTTGAAATTACTTGGTAGTTCAAGA
The DNA here is from genome assembly GCA_032362365.1 of Zygogramma bicolorata. Lineage (NCBI taxonomy): Eukaryota > Metazoa > Arthropoda > Insecta > Coleoptera > Chrysomelidae > Zygogramma > Zygogramma bicolorata. The sequence continues at coordinate 219,355 of JAVJAQ010001950.1, forward strand.
GGGCACAAGTTCGTTTCCAAAGTTGATGAAACTCAGTTTGTTGAACAGAATACAGCTAATAAAGTATCTTTCTAGAATATCACTGGTGAACAAAAAGATTGGAACCTTTGGTATGAAAGTTGAAACTTTCCGTAGGTCGGTCGCTGTAGCCAAGCGGTCTGAAGCGCGGTCCCAAGATGAATAAAAACCCTGGTGTGTTGACTTATACCTAATAGATTGTGAGCAAATTTTCTCGACTTTTCGCTATCTTGATTTTGATCAATTTCAACTGAAGAGATGCCTTCGAGAGTTTGTCAGCAGAGGCGCACCTTACGTGATTTCAATTTAATCTGTGATGCTATGATATCCGTCTGCTCGACGGCCATTCGATTATTTATAGATTATAGGTTATGTTTATTCCATGGTCTCATGTTTTGCATGCAATTTCTTGCTTTCCCGCGAAATGCTTGAAATTATGTAGTCATCACATTTTGACTGATTATTAGGTATTCCTTTTGCTTTCGATTTGATAAAAAATAAATCGAAAATTCAGTGATTGTGATGTGATTTTAAATCTTCCGAAACAATAGTTGTGAGTGAAAATGGAAAGGGTTTATATCTTATCTCTTTACTTTCTGAGGAACCGAAGATAGGTTAGTACTTTTTTCTTCATAGTGTTGAAAAAATGCAATTTTAATGTGATTTCGAGCCAATGATGTGAGGGATAAGTAATACCTACACGTTACACGAGCGTTTTATTTTGAGCTTCGTAAATCGGTTCATAATAAATCCACTATTGCTATAAAATCAAACAAATACAAGAACAGTAACGATAAACACTCAGAAACAATATAAACAAGAAAAACGTGAAAAGAAACAAGATTTCGAATATTTAAGGAATTTTCAAATGCATTCAAATTCAAATCGAACTGTCAAACATTAAAAAAAAAATAGCTTTTCATTAGACGATTTCGACCTTACGTATTTTGTATACTGATAATTCTATTGGTGAACGAAAGATCCCGCAAGAGTTAATCCAATGAGACCGCCGGTATCGGAAAATCACTCGTAAGCTGCCACCTTAATGAAAATGTACCCTTAGAAAATCGCATTTGTATCACCACCTCAACACCACCTACCGTCAAAAAATTTAAGTTTACTCTTCGATTTCTCAGGTCGAGAGGAATTGGCTTAACAAAAGCATATCGGTCAACGCACCAGGGTTTTTTATTCATCTTGCGCGGTCCATATTTACTTCTGCTATTTTTACTGCTGGTTTGAGCTGCGGTCGGGGCAGAATTTTTCTGACCGGCTGATCGGGATTGAATTCACCAACCGACCCGGTAGCACTGTGGGTTTTTCTGGGTTCCCCTAATGTTGAAAGCAAATGCACTTCGGACCCAAGACGATTGGCCAATCCTTGCCCACACAAAGCTCTGCATTCTAGGCGCCCTCGTAAGAGTATTCAACAAAGGGTAATATAAATAAAAAAGATAGCGGTGGCTAGTGACAGGAATAATTAGAAGGAGAGAAAAAATCGAGATGATTCTTCTATTGAATCATTTCGATCGTGGATTCGAATGAGTTTTCGACTGCTAATTAGTTGAAATGTTCAATTGACTTGTAAACTCACGGTAACAAGTACCCTATTATCGAATGATGAGCTTTAATTGTAATTATACCGATTACTCAAGAACAACTCGTATATCTACGTTATATCACGAAAAATCAGGTTTGAATAATTAAAAAAAAAGTTGATAATTTAATTCATTATTCCCACATACCTGAATGTAAGCTATATTATCCCTACTGGATGTTCGTCCATGGAGTTCCGACAGTACGGTGGTAATTGCACAATTATTCTGAAAAAAAAGGAGAAGGTGAAAACTCTTTCCATGGTCGTATATTTCGTGAGTTTGAACAGACCTCAATATATTTATGAAAAATGAACCTATCGGTCTAGTCTCTGACAGAATATTTGCTTTTCTTCATGATTAATACAAAACTAGTTCGTGAGATATTGAAAAATATATCGTTGCAAGAATATTATCATATCCGGTGAAGAAGGGGTCAGCATGTCGCCTGTCATACGAAAAACAGAACGCCACGGAACCATCGTGCTAGGACCTACATGTTAAAAGAACTCGATAATTGCTCGCACAAGTTTCGATTTTTGGGGATTGACGTTCGTAGGCGGGCGTCAGCTTATGAACGGTAAAACATTTTTTTCAGCCCTATTGGAACTAGAGATTGAGGATTGTTTTAAGGCTCAGTATAGATCGTGAAGTTTACAAGCCATACGTTTCGAAACAGTTTTCAATTTTCCCCAAATGGAGATTAGCAATTATTTGACGACCGTTCCTCCTGAATCGTTAGTTTTTACGGTTTTAGTTGCTTCATAAAAGTTATATTACATTTGAATAAAGAAGATTTTTTCAATGAGGCAAATGAAACACAAAAAGTAATTCACTGCCACAGAATGATAGACCTTCAATCTACCTAGCTTACATTTTGCATTGATGATTGATTAATTTGCAATTGATGTGTTCTTATAGTGAATAAACGGCATGAAGCTATCGTATTTGGAAACAGATGAGAAGGAGAATTAAACAGCATTTCAAATGAGCTCAGTGTAATTAAAAAAGTTAGGTTCCACGCCTGAACAAAAACCAATTTTAGTGCCCATCAACTCCCATACACCGTACGAGTTTGACGTTCACATGAATAAACGTAGTGGTGAATATAAAAACATTTTATGCACTGATGCCTTCTGCGTTCGAATTGGGAAAAACATCACGGAGCTTTTTTGACAAACATGTTTCTCCAACTTCATGGGTTCAAAGTAACATCGCGTATTTCAGAAAACACCTCTTGATAATATATCATAATAGCACCGAATAGCACCGACCGTGAAAAAATCTGTACACATTTTTATGGTGTTGAAGGGATGTGAGTGATTCCGTAAAAGGGGCACCTGTACAGTTTACAGCAGATTAGGAAATGAAATTTTTAGGAAATGGTACAATTGTGTCTGGCTGTCTTCACCAGTAATGTTTTTGTGAGGCACTCTTGGATGAAAGAACAGAAGGATTTTAACTTTAACAACTATTCCCTTAGTTATACGGCGTTGAATCACTTTTCGAACCGAATTCAGTTTGTATACCAAGGATGAATAACTATCAACTATGATCGCCTATTATATCAGTTTTCGATGCCTCTTTTCATGAGTAGTGCAGTTCATTGAGATTCCAACAAACGGAAATTTGTTTATTAGTTGTTCAATCGAAATTACAATACCATCAAATGTCAGCGCATATAATCTATTCATGAATAAGATAATCCCTATTTCAAGGAATACAAGAAAAGGCCATTTCGAAAAGTTTTTTTTTTATGCAGATTCACACGAAAGGGAAGCCCTGTGATGTTCGAAGAACACCGCGTGAATCAAGGGACAGGAGATACGAATTAACATTTACTTTGAATTTCTGAAGTTTGTGAGCCTCAGGAAAATCCTCTCTTGGCAAGGAGTTCCAAACCTTAGCTGTTCCATTGAAAAGAGATCGACAGGTTTCCAAATTCACAACAAAGGGGTGGGAATTCTGTACTCGTCGAGTCATCCGTGTAGATATTGCCAAGCGGGAAACGATTGATAACAATTCGGAAGAGCATCGACCGTGAAAGTATAGAAGAGAGACAAGTCTCCGACCCTCCTACGATGTTCCAACGAAGTGAGCGAGTCTGTGAGCGAAGAATCACCAGCAAGACGAATTGCTTTTCTCTGAATGGAATCGAGAAGCCTCAATGAATGTTTTGCTGCCGAACTCCACACATGAGAACTGTATTCCATGACAGGTCGTATCTGAGCCTTGTAGATCATTAGAAGCTGACGAGAAGTGAAGTATTTCTTCGCACGAAATAGAAATCCAAGTTTCTGGGAAGCAATTTTAGCGATCGATCTCACATGGTTTTCCCATGAGAGATTATCACTGATCGAAATTCTTAGCATCGAGATACTTGATTTTGTAGGAATAGTCATTCCTGACATCTGACTATTCGATGATGATTGATCGGCTTTTCTTGAGAAGAGACATGCCTGGGTTTTCGTAGCATTGAAGTTCATGTTACCCCATTCAATTATTTCTGCCAAGTCGTCGTTAATTTTATTGACGTGAATCTTTCTTTGCATTTTTATTTCTCGAGCTGGGGACTCTGGAAGAGAAACTGGTATGAAGAGTACTGTCGTCCGCGAAACTATGTATTGAACAAAATGTTTTCTCGAGGAAATGATTGATATGAAGCAGAAACAAAGTGGGCGCCAGAATTGAATCCTGTGGAATACCTGCATTCATTGGGAGAATATCAGATGATACTTCATCATCAACCACATACACAGACCTTTCAGACAAGAAACTCTTCAACAAAGCACACAACTGAGGGGGCTTACCATAAGACGGCAGTTTAGAAAGGATACCCCGATGCCAAACTCGATCAAACGCTTTTGGAATATCGAGGGCAACAGCCATCGTTTCTCCGAATTTTCCGATTGATTGCTGCCAAATATGAGAAACATAAGCCAATAAGTCACTGGTTGATCTTTGATTGCGAAATCCCTATTGTTGATCATTAATCACTCCTGATTTCTAGATATTTGATAAGCTTCATATTGATTGCTTTTTCCATGACTTTGGAAATGATAGAAAGCAATGCAATTGGTCTATAATTACAAGGTAGAGGTCTTTTTCCTTCTTTAGGAACTGGCTAAACTCTTGCTGTCCTCCAGGTCTCAGGGAAAATCCCCAGGTTACATGAAAGGTTGAATAATTCGCAAAGTACTGGTGTCAATTCGGGGGCACATACTTTCGGAAGAATTGCTGGGATTCCATCAGATCCGCAAGCCTTATTCGTCTTCAGGTCCATTATAATATTTCTTATTGTTTGTTGATGAAAAATTATCTCAGGCATATGACTGTCGACAGGCGTGATATTCGGGGGATCTTTCTCAATGAGTCCTGAGTAGAATTTCCAGCAAACATATTTGCAAATAAATTGGCTTTTTGTTGGGAAGTGGTGGCTTGTGATCCATCTTCTTCGGTTGAAGGGGAAAATAAACGTTAAAAGTTTTGGCGACAGCTTCAGCAAATGACCAAAACTAACGAGAACCGTTTGGACATTCAACAAGTTTTGAACGGATTTTATGATTATGTGCTTCTTTAGCAGCTTCAATTGTTTCACTACACCTATTTCTTGCGTTAACATACTCAGATCTCGTCTCAGAACTGGGGTTTTGGCGCCAGCGATTGAATACCGTTTGTTTGGATTTGACAGCCTCAGAGCAGCTTTTAATGAACCATGGTTTCTCAGACTGTGGTCTCTTTATACTACTTGGAATGAATGTTTCCATTCCCAGAATAATGGTATCAGTTGTCAGAGTTAAAAGCTATACTCGAATCGAGTCATAGCTTCCTATTAAAATTCTTGAAATTTTTCGAAAAGATTTGAGTGCTACCGTATGAAAAATATTTTCAGTATTCTCATTCGATACATATTCAACGAGCCACAATGAAATCATTCCAGCATAATAGTTACGCCAGGTCATTCAATATGTATTGAAACAGAAAACCAGAGAAATATGTCATACGGGAGAATTATATAAATACTATTAATAACAAAAATTTGAATGGATACTATGACTTCGGATTCTATAACTTTCAATTTTGAACATGTGTCCAGAATGGTAATTTTTGTATTTCTAGAAATGAACATACCAAATTCTTGACATCCCCTGTATGATGTTAGACTCGGCCACTACCATTTCATTTGAAATGGTTGTCGTTTTGTAGAGATATTCAAATTTCTCTCGGGCAAATGAGGAAAAAATCCCATGTATTGCATACCTGAAGGACTAAATAGTTTTATTTACTCTGCTTGATATTCCAACCACTTTACCTCCGTGAATTCATTTCTGTGTTAGGGATCACTATCCAAGTTACTCTCTTTCACAGAAAATGTTCGCGGTACAAAATAACAAAATAAATGTGGAGCTGATGAGTCCACGAACCGAGGTGTCTGTCGCCTGAGCGAAATTCCAACTATAGAATACAGAATCCACGAATGCAAAAATGCAATATACCGCAGTCTCGTTGTATATGTATTCATATACATGTCTGCGAAACACGGATTCCAATTTCCGCGGGCTTTAAATTCGATTTCATCCAGCAACTCCGTTGAATAGCTACAATATCATTGTAACCACTGGAAAAGTGTGCAATACTGCATCGAATTTCAGATAAGGGTTCGAATCTAATGCCGCAATATAACACGGGCGGACTGCATAAAAAAAAATTGAAGTAGCCGCTACGCATATTCATGAAGTAATTGCATTTATATTATTTTCTCCACAATCTTGCAAATAGTTTTACTCCAAACATAATTCTTCAGGGCAAAAAATGGAACTTCTTGCACTGAGGGCCAGTTTTACAATATCTGGCCACCTAATGATTGTGTTTGAATTATTGTTCTTGAGATTGGTCAAGCATTCAACCTAATAGGACAGTTGACCAGAAAGTTTTTGTTTGAATGACTTTGTAAAACTGGACCTTACAACATTTTATTACACGGCCTCGGTGATAAGCATTAACTATTCTGATAACAACTCCTTTTAGTAAAAGGGTCGCAGGAAAAAATCGAATGTTGTAGAGAGGAGTCACCTCTAATGCGACAAGAAAGTTCACTTCGTTCAGTGCTTCATCTCATCTGTTTACCGCAGTTGTAGACGAAACGTCACGCCGAAAAATCGTCTAACCATCACTGTTATTACCGGTCATATACACTATTCAATGCCTGCTTGTTCAGAAAAAAAAATGCTTCAAATCATTTCAATAACCTTTAATTAACCTTGGTGATAATTAGGCCCAGCTTTAGTATAAATTGAAGTTGGTTCGATTTTTCCTTCCAATGGTAGAGACTTGGCCCGGTGAGAACCATGAAAATGGATACATTTTACTGGGTTTTTCGTCGAAAAGTCATTTTGTGAAGGTTGTTGAATTTCTCAATGAAGTGTCATACCATCTTAAATAATAAACTAAATTTTTTTGTATCTTTTTCTGTTCCCAACCCACCACAATATAAAAAAAAATAGAATTATAATCGGAATCTATACAAGTGAAGAAGAGCACTTGTATAGACACTACCCCGAAAAGTTGCTGGGTCTATTGTAAAACAGTTTTTTCTGGATAGAACAAGTCCAGTTAGTAAGCAAATTCTCGTGAACTTGAATTTGCCAATCAAAAGAGTTAAAAAACTAGTATTCATCGAAATACTTTCCGTTGTCAATGTTTTGGAAACCAAATCTACTTCCGTTTTAAAAATTTGTTCACAAATATTTCTCTTGCAAGGTCCGTTTTCGTGAATCTCAACAGATAGCTGGGAGAGAATGATGGTTTGGAAAATAAAATGGAGTTGCTGACATGCTGTATTCTAAATTGCAACTCCCAGTCCTAGGATCATTCATTCCCCAAGGTGAAGGACTAGCAATTGAATTACCACTATGATCAACATCTACATGGAATTGTTCGAAACATTTGCTATCGAACACGCCAAGAAGCAGCCTCTGGTTGAATACAAGTCGATGACCCGTTTATAGTATGGAATCACGGAGGTGCCAGATTGGGTGCTTTTCTTGTTATCTGAACGAAGTGGCCCATTATCAATTTTACAATGCAGGAAGAATATCATATCAAACTGCCCTTTCTCAACGTGACAGTGAAGAAGACCAGGAATAAACGAAAAAAAAAGTCTACAAGAAACCAACGGATACTGGAAAATGAATGAGTAAGCGGGAAATCTTCAAGACTGATTGGTGCAGTCAATCTCTGTAATACTAAATGATGTTTCGACAAGGAACTGAACAACATTAGGAAGGATCTTCAGAAAAACGGCTATTCGGATAAATTAGTGGATAAGACATTGACCCGAACCAGATGAATGCCAATGAGTTATTCAGATCAACAAGTTTTATTCATTCTCATTGTTAGATTGTTCTCAGTGAGGATCAAGAAAATGGAAAAAAAATACAAACTGAAAGTCTGTTTTCGATCAGGGAACACAATTTGCAGATAGCTCACGAAAACTCGACCAACGAATAAAAAGACCGACATCAAGAACTGCGTTCATCGTATACTGCTGCAAATCCTAGATAGGAGAAAGCAGAAGAGCATAGGAAGTAAGAATGTGTGACCACAAGAACAAACAACCAGGAAAAACAAAGAAATCTATAACAGCGGAGCATGTTTGGAAAAAATACAAATATTCTGAATCTAGTGTCATAAACATGGAGGAGCACTGGTTCAAATGGAAATTCAAGGAAGCTACCTACATTCTCTATGCATTCAGCCATCCCTGCTCAAGAAACCGGAATGTGGGAAAAACACTCATTCAAAACAAGGACCGATTTTGGCTCGTCGATCGAGAACCCTGCCCCAATAAATTCTTTTTCTGTTGAAACAAATCAGCGAGCCATGGCGGGAAAATAATAATTAGTAGCACCTCCTTTTCCCACCGTGGGTAATTAGGGTCTTTGGAAGCTACCATGCTTCGAAATGTTGTCAACCATCACTCGAAGAGATACCAGCGATCGAATCGTCATGAATACTCTCAACTTGAAACTTGGTTTCATATTCTGTTCAAATTGATTCATATTTCTTCATATAAATTAGTTTTGTTTCAAAATTTCATATTCAATATATTTATTTCTTATCGACATAATAATTTCTTCGATCAATCGAACATTTTTTCTTTTTTTTATTTTTTGATGGAATTTTTTCAACCTCATTTTTGTTCTTTAGATATACCTCGGCTCATTTTTTTTGGAAGTTTCAGAGTTATAAATTCTATTGCTTCACCGTGTAATTCAGTTTCATTATTCTTGATTCAGTGCTTCATTTGACAATTTACATCTTATGAGTTTTTTGTGAAAGGTTTGAATGGAGTTAATCATATAGACAATGGAAGTCCGAATTATTACCACTCACTCTCAATCAAGTAAAAACGAAAAAAAGTATTGTTCATTTATTCTTCTATAATACCCAGGAACATTCAGTTCAATTCAGAAAAGTGAACCAATGTTGAATAGAGAATTGGAAGACCTTCCTCAAAAGATATCACGACACACACCTTCCATTGGAAAACCCCCTTCGCAAAAAGTGACTATATATATATATATATATATATATATATATATATATATATATATATATATATATATATATATATATATATATATTTCTATCGAATTTGTCTGTCTAAATGGAAATTTTATGTCTGCATTATGAATTCTACAGTATTAAACGATAATCGGCGGGGGAGTCGGCGTTGTGATTCCACGCTCGGCTCACGATCCTAGGGTAGTGGGTTCGATTCCCCAACGGGCAGAGATTTTTCTTTGGGAAATTTTCTCTGTTGTGTTGGGGAATGACTCTGTCACGTTCCATGGTTGACGAGTCCGCGAATAGCAAGCCTACTTGTTTAAACTACTACTTAACGATTATCTTCACGGGCTGCTTTTGCAAAACAAATTGATTTCGTACGTTGGGAGTAAGAATATTCAATAGGTAGTGTTATAACTTATAATCTATTTTTCCTTCGTTTAATGGCAATCAATACCAATTTTACAACATCTCGCTGGAATTCGAAAACTTTCAGTTTCTGAACCTCTTACGGTTCGGGTCTCAGTAGATACACATCATCAGGAATTCAAGTCAGCTTTTTTTTTCTGAATTTTGAAACTCTGTGTACTTATCATTCCACAGGAATACACAAATCATTGGTGATGACTAATCGATAGATTCAACCAACACAACGCGTTCGAAGTTCAATATGCTTTCTGGGACGACCTGCCATTGCCCTATCGCTCGAATATCGAAAGATAAATTTGCGAACGAAACGAATCTGCGTGTTATCTACAACATTCCATTGCGTACTACTACCGATGCGATGACGACCGCACCCAGCATTTGAAAAATAAAACGACCGAAATCCAAATAGGGCGTCTACTTCCGTCGTTAGACCAAAATTTCATGCAAATACTACCTCCAGCATTAACGTCGGTTACAAGTGGGTTTACAATTGGATATATGCATAAAAAAGCCATTAAACACGACAGTCAAGTGAACATGGGTCTACTTTCTGGAAATAAACTTAATTTCTGTTTCTTTGAGGGCTCTCAGGACGGTAGCTTGTGATTAGAAGAAGAATTGAACTGGATAGGAGTATCTTCTTCATTTGGGTGTTGTAGTCGATTTTTTGAAGGGCCACCAAAAATATACACCATTTGTTAATCATCCGAGCTTTAGGGAAATTATTTTCTTTCCCAACGTCAGCTACTAAAAAAGTGGATAGATATGAATATAGAACTCACCAAAGTTACATTATAGCTGAATTATTGAATTGAAATGAAGAAAGAAAGAACGTTGTGAATGAATTTGTAAATATTTCTGTGAAAATATTGACTTTTAATAAGACCATCTGCTGAGAAGTAAGTATCACATAAGAGCATTTAGAGTGTGTACATAGTATTTGTGAAGAATATTGACTGAAATAGGTCTTCAAAAAAAATCATTGATGGAAAGTTAAAATGTAATTAATGTAAATTTTGTTCAAATTTTGAATTGATGATTTTTTATTCTAGTTGTTCGTACTCTTACTCATATTAACCATTTCAAAAAATAACCTAATTTGATTTGTTCAATTGTTGAAATTTTTGAATTATCATAATCCATAATGTGATCATTTGGGATAACATGCTCTGTCAGTCCACAAGATTGATTGTTTAGCCTGCAGTCACTTTATGTGAAGTGATTCTTCCAGGAAGGTTTCGAGTTGTCTCACCTATATAAAATGAATTGCAAGAAGTGCACGCAATACAATAAATAACATTAGATTGCCTTTAGAACTGAGATGAGTTTGATTTCTTGAATAGAGAGGAGAAACGTTTTAGCATTTTGTAGAAATTTCAATGTTCCTGAGTACTAATGCAAAGAATCTGAATCTATGGATATGACAAGTTGTTAGACGGTAAAATCATAATATCAGATGAGATGGAGTTATCTGAATTTGGATGTCTGGAATGATATTAACGTTATGGTATATTGAACAAATATTTATTTTTAACTTTTGATGAATACGAATTTTCGAACAAAATGTCTTTAGGATATTTTAGATCATTCAACACGAAGTCAAGATGGGACAATTTTGTTACACTCTTTCAATGTTGAAATGAGGTTGGTTTTCATTTCCGATTGATGATGGCAAAAAAGCTTATGAATCCGTTACTACATATGGGGTTTCTGTACCATCTTGTCTCGAGAACATCATCCATACACCTGGTAACTTTCATATCTAGGAAAGGTAGAGATTCATTCATTTCTTCCTAACAAGTGAACTGAAGATGCAGATAACAACAATTAAATAAATTGAAAGTGTTTCTTGTTTGATTTCCAGGAAGTGCTGAACATGATATCATCAACATATTTTTGATGAAAGGAATATCATATTTTATGTCTTCAGGAATCTCAGGAAGTAAATTATCTTATACATAATTGCACAAAATTATCACCAATTTTGCTCCGCTGTATTGTTTCTCAGTTGATTATTTCGGTTATCTATCTGATATAAATTTGAATTTTTTTTGTGTCACCTTCAATATGGTTTCAGGTAAGTTTCGAGACCCCTGCCCAACAACAACAATTCGCTATCCATTTTGACCTTAATGTCTCACTGACCGACCTTGGCATTTTTCTGTAACTGTCTTTCCCAAATTGAACTACTCTGCTTATCAATATGGCAGAGAATAAAATAAAATGATTTGTTATGACTTCTCGGCCTAGAGGATATGCGATGGGTGAGGAATCTGACTTTATCGGTGTAGGGTCAGTTTCTGCTGTTTTGAACTGTGAAACATTTAATCGGATGAGAATCGAAATGAAAAACTTGCACCATATAATGAATTGTAATTAGTTTAATTCTATATCTCTGGATCGAACAGTAAGACGACTCAATATACATTTCCAACAAGTATTTCATTCGTTGAAACTTTTCCTAGAGATCAATTACCCAAACACCAAACTGATATTTTTTGCACTCGACACGTGTTTCGCTAACTAGGTTAGCATCTCCAGGAGAAGAAAATTGATACTCTAGTAGTGAATGTATCAATTTTCTTCTCCTGAAGGGTAATTGATCTCTAGGATAAGTTCCAACTTTCACTCCAAAGGTTTCCAATCTCATCGTTTATTTCATTCGTCTTGACACTTTCGATGAAGAATTCTTTTGGGGCATTTTTCAACCATCAAAAGTGTCAACATAAAAAATGAACCAAACACCCGACAATCTGTTCAGGCCGTCCAATGCCCCAGGGTTCGGCTGGCCCCTGTCAAAACACTCCCCCCCTGTCCCCCGGGGTTCTGCCCCTCCCTGTGGGTTCTTCCCGTTCCCAACCCTCCCCCCTCCCCCTGAAAAACCCCCAAATAAATTGAACGTTGGAAATGTATATTGATTTGGCAACTGTTAAACAGCTCAGAAGCTTTATCGCGTAATTTTTCAAATTTCATTCTATTCTATTTCTATTTGAATTCTATCTGAAGGAATAGACCACAATCACTATCGAAAACTGAATTTGTGCCGAACTGAGGTTACTTCATAAATTTTACGGCCATAACTGTCATAGTATCTACGAAAATGATATTGATATAGAACTTGAAATAATGATATTATAAGCAATTTCCAGTGTTTATGCTATTCGAGAATGATTAATTCAATTCGAAAATGTCTTGATCAAATAGTAAATAGAGGAAATAGAATACTTGGGTATGGGACACTGTGTGTTCATGCCTCGGTTTGCAATTTTCACATTCGACCAAAAATCTTTTTTCTTCTGTAACAATGTACCATAATGTGTTATCCACCCACCCTGTGCACTTACATTGGGACATTTGCATCTCATTCATGCTCACAAAGACCGCAAAAATGAGATCTCACAGCTGATAAACGGGTCACCGACATGTTTATGCAAGAAGTACTAATCTGACTCCAACTTCAAGTTGTCTACGACGATATTGCAATGAAATGAACCGTGATTCCGAAAGCTCGTAAGCTCAGTTTTATACGTAATGTTCTACAAACATTCTCTGTGCCTTTTAGTTATTCCGAACGGAGAGAGAAATAAAATTGATAGTGGGTGATGTAGCAAAGTACTTTCCATTTACGGGAATTTGGACACAAAGGGACATTTATATCGGAAATTGGAGCAAAATCCCGAAAAGCCAATGAATCAAATACGTTGGTAAATCTCCTCTGGCTTAGTGTGTTAATGGCTATGTCGACAAATAAATGAAACTAGTGAACGTGTTGTTATCCCACGGCCAACAGCCAAATATTTTTCAATTACGGGTTGACTATATGCGAAGAAATAATGACAAAGTTGAAGTCGGGGCAACTTAAATACAGTATTAATACGATTATTTCTCTCAATGTGGATAACCAAAGGAAGAGTTGAAGGCTACACTGCTTTTTCATAGTTTTGAAGCAATCTATTGCACTAGACTTGTTTAACCGATTAAACTGATCAAAATGATCCTGGATTTTGACGCACTTTTCAGGTACTTTGTTCCTGTGTTCGATTCTGAAGTTTCATGAGTGTTTCATTTTTCTGGAATAAATTCCAACATATCTCTCCAACACCAAGCTCAATCGACTAGAATGCGTGCATTTCCATAATTTTCAAAATTATGCTTTTCAGCAAACCACAATGACTTTTTATTGTACTCTCAATCGAATGTCCATTTTGAAATTTCGCGTTATTCAGACAGAAAAACTGATTCAATTTGCGAGTAGATATTTCAATTTATTTTTTTGGATGAATGTAGGTATTCAGTTGAGAATATATCAGGAAATGATCTCTAGGAATACCACTCAATCTGAAAATATTCTCAGATGAATTTTAATTTTTTGAATTGAAACTCAGTTATTTCTGGGCAATATCAATCGAGCAACGAGCAATTAATAATAGAATAGTTTCCGTTGAAAAGTGGAAACTTATCGATATAATTTTGAGATCTTGTGGCATACCTCTCGATAATTCGACGATAAAATTCATGATATTCTTACAAATATTTCAAAATGAATTAGCAAATGAATTTTCTCAGAAAACGGTAGAGGTCTGATGTCAGAATTTTTAGACTATCACAGAGAGTGATAGAACATGGTTTAATTGATTAGAGCATGAGAGATAGATGAATAAAACAGTTTTGTTTCTCTCTAGTGTATTGGCCTGTGCTTCTTCCAAGGCGCATGTGGGTTCGTTCCATTTATAGGTAGATGTCGATACATAGGCCGAAATTCACCAAATCCTCAAATTAGATTCAACGGCAATTTACTGAGTTCAACACCTCTGATCGCCTTTTTTGGAATTCACCGCGCCTTCATTGATGGCGTTCAACAATGATCTGAGTTCAAGTCTTGATTGATCAAATTTGGCCAGTATTTGAAGTATGGTCCTGATACCTTATTTCTTGATGACGAAGAGTTCACTTGATTTCTGATATAGACTCGATGTACCTCTTTCAACCTTTGTATATCAAATGATCTGGTCGATAGTCATCAGTATCTATGACATCATTATAAAGCACATTACCTAAATCCGATACCTGAGACAAAATCAAAGAAGTGTCTTTTTCCAAAACAGAATCATGAATTTTCTGAAGTGGTGGACCTCCACCAGAAGATGAGGATGTGAAAGAATATTTGCTTTACTATTCGTAGGGATACTGAGCGTGCACAAAAATTCACCTATTTCTCTTTCGTGCTGTATTTGCTTTGTAAGAAAATCTTTTCCTCAGATTCTCACAGAAAGTTTTCTGCTTCCCAATCCCTCTACATGTATGACCGACATGAAATCGAACGATCAGCATTTTTTTTTCCATTCTGTAGATTTCTCGTTGCTTGTTACTGCATCAGTTCTATTGGTTTATATTATGCTGTAGCTCTTTTTTCCGAATTGATCAATATGGAGCCAATTGTATAAACAAAAATCAACTGTGGTTCAACTGAAGCGAGATAAGTTGATGTCAAGAAACGAAAGATTTGATTGGCTAATGCTGCAACTGAATCGTGTTCATTTGAACTCGACACAAACCTAGTATATACAACTTTACGATATTAATGAAATTGAACTTTTTACCAATCAGATTGAAACACTGGAAAATAGAGTTGATAAAAAACATTGAAAATTGAAAGACTGGAAATTAGATACTGTATAAAATATAAATCACTTTGCTCAATTTTATATACAGGTTGCCTGATAACTAAAATTGTTCTAAAATTGTTCGTTTCCGTTAACCAGCTGACGAACGTCAACCCTCAGAAGTCGACACTTGTGCGAGCATTGGATCAACGAGGCCTTACCTTTTAACGTGCGATTACCCAGCACGGTGGACCGGCGAGGATTCGAACCCCGGCCTTCCGCTTGATAGGCAGATATGCTAACCACTACACTACCGAGACCACGATAATACGATAATATAATGTAGAGATGAATGGTTTGTATAGTTTTTTTATGAAAATGAAACTTTAAGAGAAAAGTTATATTACTCGAAAGGCGCAATTAGCAAAACATTCGAAAAAAGCTTACACAAGTGTGATATTCTTCCTCGTCTTCCAAATTCACTCAAAGGGTCCTCTTCTCCATGAACATAATTGAATAAAAACACATTCGTTGGTCAGGGCACGAACTCGCTGACAATTCAGAATATTGTCACATTTTTCCATTAAAAAACTTTTATAGCAATGGGTTTCCCTTTTCATATTCTAGGGGATCGGGGGCACGAAGGTAAGGATATTCGGTTCAATTTCAGCCAATATATTCAAATAAGTTTCTGTTGAGAATCGTACTGTTGAATAGGTATGTCTTTTTCATTTTCTTCTGAGCATAATTTCTAAATCGCTCGGTATATATATATATATATATATATATATATATATAAATCTCGTGTCACAATGTTTGACCTCAATGGACTCCTAAACCACTTAATCGATTATAATAAAATTCGCACACCATGTGCAGTTCGATCCAACTTGAGAGATAGGATAGTTTAAATCTCAAATTATAGTCGCAATTTTAATTTATTGCTAATTATTTGTCTGTTATTATTTGACAGTCACAATTATCTGTTAACTCCAAATGATTCTAACAGATGTCGATACCTTTCGACTGGGTTGAGTAAGTAATCAATAGATGGCGCTGCTGAGCCCATCAGTTGACAGAACAAATTGAATCAAGATGTCGATAACTTTCGACTGGGTTGAGTAAGTAATCAATAGATGGCGCTGCTGAGCCCATCAGTTGGCAGAACAAATTGAATCAAGAAATCCAGCTCAAAGAATCAGAACAGCAGAAGGTCATGCACAACCACAAATGGTTTAGATTTGGAAAATCCATGTTTTTCCCATGGGCAACTATATGTTGCGTGTTCACGTGTTGGGAAACCGTCGAATCTATTTGTGTTAGCTAAAGACAGGTTAACCAAAAACATTGTGCACCGATTGGTGTTAAATTAAATTGAAATTGATGGTATTTATTATTCAAAAAAATAGATATTAATGTTCAAAAGTTTAAGACTGTCTGCCTTGCCTACGTCATTCATGAGTTTAAGCGTCACATGTTATTTACTGTATTATGCGTTAATATACTTATATTTGTTATAAAATTAAATGAAAATAATAAATCTGATAAATTTTTATTTTGTACCTGTTGATTTCTGCTTAATATCAAGTGTAAGAACATTTTAATTAATTGTGTTCAACGTACTTCCCCTTCAAATCTCAATCCAATGGATTTGTATACCAACATCAACTCCGTATGTAATATAACAAAAACTCTAGCAACAGCAACGCGTGGCCGGGTCAGTTAGATATATATATATATATATATATATATATATATATATATATATATATATATATATATATATATATATATACTAAACAACCCTGAATTTTGGAAAACTTCTTCTCAAGAAAAATCGGATTATGGAAAGCAATATATGTTGTTTCATGTTGAAAAACTTCAATTTGATGCCAAGCGCTCTACATGAGTACACAGTGTATTGTTATATGTTTCAAAGAGGCTGAAGCCTTTGATATTCAAAACCTTTATACCGAATATTCTCGATATTTTCACTCGTCCATCTCCAAGTTCTTACGGAAAGTAAGATCTGACACATACTGTAACTCAAACCTATCGAGTTGCATCCTCAGAAAGCTTTTGACTAGGAATAAGGATTGAAATCGCTATCAGCTAAGAGAAGAAGATATTCCTATGTAGTCCAGAAAGATCTGACCTACAAACCGTTATGATGATGTGATCTCCTATTGTATTGGATTATATGATTTCACCCATTCAAGAATTTATCTATTTTATGCACATATGTTCTGAAACCAGCACAATTCACAAGGATGAAGAGTAACAACCAGAATTCCAAATGCATTAATACGTTCAGCGTACTTTTCACAATTTACACTTTCAACAATGATAAATGCCGGGACATGTCCATGTTTGTGTCGGATGAACGTATTCGGTTACTCCAGAAGAATTCGTGAAAAATAATAGCACTATATTTCACAACGGACTTATCGGTTACAGATCCAGTTTCAGATCATTCATTACATTGTCTCTGAAAATAGACACAATGAAGAGTAACAATAAAATGGCACGACACAGATGGATTGTCCGGCATATGAAGTTACATGTAGGATATTACTGCAAGTGAAAATTCCAATAGTTGATTGACTCTGAAAGAATATTCAGTGGGATTGCATGACATGAGAATTTGAAACTAGTGGTGTACTCAGAGAAACGGTTAATAGTTCGGTTTCTTCAGCAAGAGAATTGTTAAAAGCATAAAGTTAAATTCCTCTAGAATTTGAAGCAACGATGACAAACAGTAATATCTTCGATATGTTATACACAATAACTTGAAAGTTTCATAACTGGGCACCTACTCCTGCGGTGGAGAATTTATAAATGATCGTCTCATCAATATTCTAAGCGATATTCTCATAAGTTTTCTGTATCGGGGTTATTTAAACCTTCCTTGAAGAAGTACACCATGTGTTCCCGATTTAAATACTTTGTCTTGTAAGAGACAGTCAGTTCGGAGAGCTTTGTGTTCGCAAGTCCAGCCAAGTGTCACTGATGAGTCCTGGAGGGTCGAAAAAACTGTCTGGCATTGGATTTGTGAATGTAATGTTTCCGAACATCGAAATTCTGATTTCGTTTTGGGAAAAATCAATGAAAAAAAACACCAGAATATTTTTATAGTATGAGAAAGTACTCTCATACTAAAACCGAGGAAGAGGGAAAGATGGCATGTGGAATAAAATTCAATTTATTGAAATAACCAAGAATACGATGTCTCTCTTCCTCTCAATCAAAATTTACGTCTGAAAGAGTGCACATGAATTGCGCTTCTGCACATGCTTGGATATCAACGGTTTCGATTCGAGTCACTTAAAGGATATTTTCGGTTATAATTGCACGAGTGCATTAAAATTACCGATAATTTTGCAAGAAAGCCTGATATCTAAAAATTGCCAGTTTATTTTCATATTTTGGCGAAAGTGCCCGAGTCCGAAGGACGAGAGCTCTTTTACAAAATATGAAAATAACCGAATGCAATTTGTATAAGATATCACGCTTGAATGCAAACTTATCTGGTCATTTTTATGCACGAATGTGATTCATTGGAATATTTCAAGAATGAAGAAATTACCAAGGAAATGTTATTTTTTGTTCATTTATACTTTCCTCTATAGATTGTATGGAGCACTCACCAAAACTCGAAATGTTTTTCTATTTTTGAAGTCTATCTGACATTTTTTTGTGTTGTTCACTGATGTCTAGCGATACGGCTTCAAATGTGTTGTTATGGTGACTTGATACAATTCATTACCGCTGTAGGTTTTCGATAATTGCATTGCTCTTATGGGACATTTTATATATGAGGGAAATATTCGGGAGTGATTACACAAGTGCTTCAAAATTACCGATAATTTTCCATGAAAGCATGTTGTCTAAAAACTGCAGGGATTGGAGTCGGAGTCGGGCTCAGTTTTTTCACTGACAACATGCTTGAATGAAGAATTATCAGGTTTATTTTGATGCACGAGTGTAATCTAGTAGAATATTTCTGGAGTTAAAAAAACGACGTTTGAAATTCAGTATTTATGCCTGTCAAGATGACAAATGTACATTTTAACAATCGTTACTATAGATACACGGACCGAGCGGTTATTTTTCGATACCTACCGGGTATTTACCAGCTCGAAAATGTCCCGCTTCATATGGGATTTTTAACATACGATGGAAATATTCAGTAAATTTTTTTTTGTCACTAGCCAATGGAGTTGTCAATAATTGATCCCGCATTGAAGAAAAACTCCTCAATGTTGGTGCCAGATATATAATTTGAAACTTATTGCCGACATTCACACAAAAACTAAAACACTACTATTCAAATTTGAACAGTGCAATGTCATTTACATGATTCAGTGTTTTGAATGTGATGAAGTTTACATTGGGCAGATTAGCAGAAACTTGTCAGGACGCATCACGTCTCACAGAAGTGATTGTCATTTTAAGAGAAATATGTGTGCTTCAGTAGAACACAACATTACTACAAATCATATCAGTAATTTCCGCCCCTCAATTTCAGCAATTGAAAACAAATATAATAAAATAAACTTTTCAGACGTGGTTTATATCAATAAACAACAAAATAGTATGAACAAGGAGTCTGATTTAGCAAACTTCAATATCATTAACGATTATATTCTGAAATTTTGAGTATCGAAAAAAATCTTCAAATTTAAATCGATTATTTAATATGTAACACACATTCAATATTTTTCAATATTTTAATCTTGACAACGGAATACATGCTCCTGTTCCAGACATATATAGTATAATCTGAAAACTGTTAATACTTCCGATTACAAGCCAGCAATGAAAGTGATATCTGTTTGGTACTAGGATGATTGACCTATGGAAGAAGTTTTAATATTTGCATCGAAGGTTTCAAGGTTTCCGATTTTGGCATAATCAGTTGACATTTTGACATGACTTTTCAGTATATCATGCACAAATTGCAAAAGCAGTAAGAGTCCGATTAAAGAACTCTAAGGCATACCAAGTTTCACAGCTTAGGTGATGGATACTGAGCTATTACAACCGAAGGACCATACGTCATGTTATATTTCATACAAGTACGTATGAGTATATCCCGGGAAAAACCTCAAATATCATCTCCAAAAAAATTCTGCACTAACCGTAGCCGTAAACAATATTTGAATAAGGTCTAGGTTCTTTTCGAATGATTCCTTCATTCTTTTTGCTGCCATCTTTTCGATGAGTTTGAAAAAAACCAGAATGAAACTATATACCTCCAGTATTAAAATTCATCCTTTTTTTTTGATGTGATGAAGTTACAACATTCCTAGAAAACTGTATGTAATGAAGAATTGATTCACAAGAAAAGATCAGTTTCATTATCGAAGTTGGTATTTCAAGAAATGTATTCCACAGCAATTATTGAAAACACTCGCAATTGGGTTATTGTAAATTACTTTATTTACGACTGATACAACATAATGTAAGTATTTATAGTTTCTGCAGTATAATGCCATATATTGTTTCCTTAGGGAATAATGGCGAGGTATAATTAGTGATAGTCTTCATACTCTCTCGTAGTCCTGTCACAAAATTTCTAGAATTGAATAACCATGGAACTGATATAACCAAACTCCAAAGTTTCGGTGTCAGACGCGTTGGTAGTGTTTGTGTTTTTGTTTTGATATGAATGGAACTGAAGAATCATTAATTTAAGATGAATAAATAAGTCGTAAATGAGGTAGAGTATACTACTCGCAATAATAAATAACATTCTCTCAAAATATTACTCCCTCGAGAATAATAGCTATCACATATATAATATACCACTATTATACTCCTGTAGTAGTAACAATAATTACATCCAGAATTATAAAGTGAATCAGGAAATCCACTCAACATATGTTTCAGTAGAAAAACAAAACTGATGGAGCTGGCAACAAAGAAAACAAAGCCCCAGCTTCATCAGCTACAGCAATTATTGATGGCACGGAATCCTCTTGTTCCCAGGGAAATTGTTAAATACCTCAGGCGAACATTTCTCTTCTGAATACAGCTGTATAATGGTTTTATCTTCCACTTCAGAATGTTGATTCGTTAATTCATTTCGCCCAATGCATTTACGAATAAACTCCTAATTCGGAGAAACATTCAAATTCATCAACGGATAGATTATTCCATGTGAATGTGAGAGTTTTGTATTTCAGTGGTATTAGCTGACTTCGTTACGGATACTTCATAGCTGAAACATCAATGGGACTGATGTAGTTTATTATGCTTTGTTGAATCGGTTATACAAAATGCGCTAGCATAATTGAGTGGTAGCAGTATTGTATGAACTCACACTGGGACTCTCACAAAAGTGCTGTTTTTGTTTTGTTTTTTTTCGAATGAAATTGTTAGTTCGGAGAATGTAAAAAACTGGAAAGGTAAATTTCAATATTATTCGAAGCGCTCTATGACAGTGTAATAATATATCTTCGATAAAATGTTTCGTGACAATAAGGCCACCATCATCTTTTTTTTCAAACACGGACTCGTCTCTTTCATCACAGAAATTAATGAAGCGATAAATTCACAATTCTCATGGTGTATCACACTCTACAGATTATAGTGTTTCATTTACAATAACTACCATCATGAATGACAATAATTTCAAATTACTGTCCGGTCGTTTTTCTTTTGTAATTGAATGAGGAAGTTGAAAATGTTTGTAGAAAAATAATATGGACGGACGAAAAAAGAAACAGATTAGTTCAAGAAACGACGCCAAAATCAGTCTCTAAATTCGCAAGGAATAGGAATTCGATACTGACAAAATAGTCGGTCAATTTTGCTTTTTCGTAATATTGCCGTTATGTATCGAGGCAAATATATAATTTTTATTATATTCATATTTCCCTTTGCTGACCAGTCAACTGTAGGGAAACCCAGAAAAACCCACAGTGCTACCTTCAAACAGATATAATAACAACTCGAAGATTTTTCATTTTAATAGCAGAGAAAACCTGAAATATGGATTTCAAAACTCAATTATCCCCTCGAATGACATTCAATCAACTTTTGTAAATCTTACTCTCAGTTACCTAGTGGATTGCAAACTTGATGTGTGATAACACCTGTATGCCTGATAAAATGTTTTGTCATAGTCGGATAATTAGTTTCATGAGCAGATTTTGAATCAGAGTAAAGAGGAGACACGCTGATTTCACAGACAAAACATGCAAAGTCTGTCAGATTATCGCGACATGAAGATCGAACTCAACGTATAAAACTGTCCCCATTGAAATGTTGGGCCAAACCTTCAGGAGTGCTCTTTATATTGCCTTTTTAAGTGATACTCTCAGAACAGTCTTTGAAAATATACCATCAAAGCAAGGGCAAACGTTGTGGTGGTAACGCGATAACTACCTTATGCATGGATCAACAAACATTTCAATGAGCTTTTCTTGCTGATACACGTATTTCATATATATACGGTAGCTCCTTTCAGATGCTGTTATTTTTAGAAGCAGAAAAAGATGTCACAAAAATGCAAAATGTATTTGTCTACTGTTGAAAGTCGAACACAAGTTTTTGTGCCGAAGTTTTTCACACAAAATGCGTAAACATCTCGAAAAATCAGTACGATACAGCGGTTCACCTGGAACCATGTGAAAATGTACAGGGTGTTCTGACATGAACAACAGTAACTCAGAGCGGAATCAAAGATCAGTGCAAAATTTTGAGCCCAGGAGAATTTACGAAAAATGGTTTTCCCCCTACAGGATGAGATAAGAGACTTAAAAAGAAAGAAATATCTGGCAGAAGAGAAAAAATAATATATTAGTTCACAAATTGCACACTTCAGATGGGAATGTGTTGAACGGAATGGAAAACAAATTGAACAGTATTGCTCCAACTGTTTCCACTACGAACTTTGCAGTCTTCAGATTGAGCTTAATCAACCTATTGGTGTATCAAAAAACTCTCCCTGAAAGTGTGTCATGTGAATATTCGCTCTCTTGTTACAAACTTTTCAATCTTCAAATATTTTATTGTACAGCAAGAGTTTGATGTCATTGCAGTGTTTGGAACGTGGCTTCAACCAGAATATCTAGACAAGTTTATAATTATTTCATATTTTAACCTAGCTAGTCAAGATCGTTCTACTCGAGGAGTTGATATTGGTCTGTTTCACAGACCTAATAAAATCAAAGCACTGAACTTCTCTATTAGTGAATTAGGTATGGAACAACTGTGGTGCTCTTCAACTATTGGAGACAAAAAAAAATCTTTCGGGATCATCCATAGACCCCCAAACACCAGTGTCTGTAGGTGAATAATGGAACTTTCAGAATCATTGAAAGAAATATATTTTGAATATCAAATTGTTTATCTCATGGCTAATATTAACATAAACCAGCTGAAAACAAATTGTACCAAAAAAATATTTCTCGTCTATGTTGAACCGCTTCGATTCAAAACAAGTCTCAAACAATCACGAACCCACCAGAATAACAGTTGATACTGGAAAATTGAAAGATATGATATGTCAAGTGATAACCTTCAGTGACACTCTCGATATGTTGTTCAACAGGGACCATATGTTAGATCACTGTAATATTAGAATACCAGGAAAGAGAATCGAGACAGTACTCATAGAAATTTTAATATTTTTTTCTTAATACAGATTCTATTAGCATGAATTGAAATCACATAAACCCCATTAAAAATATTGATTATAAATCAGATAAATTGAATGAAATCATCACTTGCCTTTTTGAAGTTTACGCTACCCTTCGCTCCTTCATTGCCAATCCTTTCTATCAGTCATTCATAACATACAATTAAAAAAAGATGATTCAATTGAGAAATGAAGCACCCTTCAAATATCTCGAAACTAAAACTATTTCTGATAGACAGTACTGTCACAATGAGAAACTACGGGAAAGACGCCATTGAGCAAGAAAAAAAGTATACACTGAATTTATTCTTGAAAACAAAACAAATTCAAGAAATTCATGGAAAAATCAGGTCTTCATGACCCTGAAATAATTATTAATTATTTTCTTGGAGTTGCTAAGCATTCTGTCATAAGTATGGACCTAATTGCACATTTTAACAGAGATCATTTGAAAGCCCAAATATTCTCTTCAAGAGAAATCTGTATCGATGATATCTACACAAGCATAAATAGCATACAGACGAGATGTATAGTAAAATTATAAGCTTTGTATTATCATTCTGTATCAAAAATGTTCAAGATATTTTTTATTCCTGTTTCAAAGACTGGTGTATTTCCCCAAATTCAAAAATCTGTAGAGGTCATTCCTTCACTTGAAGTACAAAATCCACAGGCTCTCACTGACCTGAGCCCTATATCAATATTACTAGCTTTTACAAAAATGCTAAAATAGAGAAGTATTGCCGACATTCCAGGGAAATTTTTAATACCAACACTACCTTATTGAAGGTTGAAGACATAGACGAAGTAGCCACTTCTCACGACAAATCGGTTCACACTTCTTCAGTGTTACTCAACCAACCGCATGGCTTTGAACTCATTTTCGAAGTACCTACGTGGTTACACAATGCGAGTCAAAATGAACATAACCCATTTTTCTAGAACTCTCACAACCACATCTGGAGTGCACCAAGGTGGTATTCTTGGTCCCCTTCTATTCTCCATTTTTACGTTTGATCTGCTCAGCGTCCTCAAATTCTCCGAAATACACTTGTACGCGAATGATGTGCAAGTCTACAAATCTTGTAATATGCAAAATTCAGATGACATCAACTGCCTCAATGACATTTCTCTTTGATCCAAAGATAATGGTCTTCGTCTCAATGCGACAAAATCTATGCGTTATGTTATAGCATCTGATCATCACAGGAAAATTATTTATCAGAATATTGTTACTGTTGAGTGAAAAATGCTCTCCAAAAATTCTCGGTCTTAATATTGACAGGAAACTCTGTTTTACTGAACATGTGTAGAAGATATTTGCAAGTAGAACATCAGCAAAGGCGAATATTGTTAAGTCGCGTGGAAACAAGAAAAAAGATATATAACATATAGACAGATATTTTTTGTGACAAAAGTTTGTCAATCATTTTTAGTATATATTCACTTTTGAGAATAAAAACTACTGTTCCGTATTCAAAAAAGCTTCGCTTTAGTTCATTTTTAACATTCCTAGTTCAATTTTCACATTGGTCCTTCGAGTTTCTCAAGATCACGCTATGGAGAGAAATCAGCCCAGCGAAAGTGACTTGATATGTCATGGTCCCCGTAGGAGATTTGCAGAGACGTATAGTTCAGACTTCAGGTTGAATGTTCCTTTCTCGGGTACATGTGAAAGTACAGTGGAAGAGGGAGGCAACAGAGTTCCGGCAGAAAAATCCGTATCTGTGATCGATTATGTGAGGACATCCAGACACACAGAAACTGCAGATGGTGACAAAAGGAAGACAGGATCTAAGTTAATTTTGGTTGACTCTAACGAAAGGAAAGCAACAGAGATTAGGTCAACAATGTCTAAAAAGTCATCCAAGTCGAAGCAGTCAGATACTTCGCAGCTGAATTTAGAGCTCGCTATGCTCAAACAAAAACAGAAGCTTGATGAAGAAGAAGCGGCAGAGAAATTGAAAGCAATAGAAGTGAAACGTGCTAATTTGATTAAAGAAATGGAGATTCAAGAAGAGATATTAAAGAATACTCAGAACGGAAGTGATAATGAATCTTGTAAGTCGTCTATCCACTCTGCTATTTCAAACGTCGATTCACGAATGATGAATAATTGGATAGAAGACTCCAAGAAGTGCATCCGCTCAAATTCAGAATTTCCTCACATACCCAATAACGGCACTGATGAAATTTTTCCTGATTCTCGTTCCTTCACCAGTGCAGCATGTGCAAATTCTTCAAGATTCTTGGAGGTTGGAGAAAAAATTAATACATTCATTGATATAGCCAGACAGTGTATTGACAATTCGATCCAAACCAACAAATTACCGATCCGTCAGAAACTGAAAGATCTGACACACTTCAGCGGAGAACTTACAGAGTGGCCGATTTTCATAGCTGAATTCAACAGGACTACAGAGATGCATGGATTAACTGATGAAGAAAATCTAATGCGTCTTGATCGTTCATTGCGTGGGAAAGCAAGAGACACAGTTCGAGCTCTGCTTACTTCACCTTCCAATGTTTGCAAAATCATCAAAATGTTACAGATGAATTTTGGAAGAAGTGAGTGGATAATCCTGTCTTTGATCGAAAATGTGAAGAAACTTCCGAATATCAGAGAAGACAAAGTGGAATCGTGTATCACATTCTCAAATGCCATAAATACCTTGGTAACAACAATGAAGAATGTGAATTCCCATCTATATCTATATAATCCAGAGCTGTTGTCTATTCTTGTTGAAAAGCTGACGTCGATACAAAAATATAGCTGGGGAAAACAGAAACGGGAGCTTGAAAGTCAGGTGCAATATGTTTCTCTAGAACACTTTGCTGAATGGTTCGAGGAAGAAACAAACCTGATGACTAGCATTATCAATCCGTCCCAAAAGTTTAACTCCAGATATTTTCCGAAAAAAGAGAATGTGATGGTCTCAGAAGGAAAATACACAAAAGAAAAGCCGGCCAGGTGTGTCTGTCAGAATACAAACCATGTGATAAAGAATGCGGAGACTAAAAACATAAGAGAGGAGGAGTGCTCTTCTCCTCTCTCTCTGTAAAGGGCTTGTTCCTAAACCCTGTGTGAAGGAAGGAGGCCAGAGGGCCCTCAGAAATGAAGACTTTTGCGATGTTCGACGAGGGTTCAACCTGCTCTATGATCGATGAAGCCTTTGCGGAAGAAGTCGGGTTATCTGGACCCACCGTTCCATTATGTTTTCAATGGACGAACGGAATAACTCATTATGAAGACAATTCCGAATTGGTGTCATTCAATATTTCTTCCTCAAGGTCTTCCACTTTCTATAAGATCAACCATATGAGAACTGTTCGAAATTTAAGACTTCCATGCCAAAAGCTCAATGTTAGTGAACTGTGCAAGAAATATCCATACTTGGACAAGGATATCTTTACATCTATCGAGTCTGCTATACCGAAAATCCTCATAGGTCAAGATAATGCTGGATTGATTATTCCTAGGCAAATAATCCAACCGAAACTAAGTCAACCGATTATGTCAAATTCAAGACTAGGATGGACAGTCAATGGACCTGTAAACAACGCTGTTGGAGATGAAACCCTACACGTTAGCCTTTGCTGCCGTCAGATCGTTGATGAAGAGCTCCATCAGCTGGTAAAAGATAGTTTTCGATTGGATTCTTCTGAGATAAAGACAAATGACAACGTTATCAAATCAGTAGAAGATAAAAGGGCTGTTGAAATAATGAAAAAAACTTTGATAAGAATCGAAAAACGCTTCGAGGTAGGACATCTTTGGAAGAACGAAAATGTTACCCTTCCTGATAGTCTACCAAACGCCATGACGAACCTCGTCATGGCGTTCTGCATGGAGCGTAAAATGGACAAAGACCGACATTTTGCTGACCAATATTGTGCGAAAATTGACGAGTACATCTCAAAGAACTATGCAAGTAAGCTAGAAACATCAGAAGCGATCGAGTCCAAGAAGATCTGGTACCTACCACATTTTGCGGTATGGAACATCAACAAACCAGGAAAGTTAAGATTCGTTTTCGATGCCGCTGCAAAATCACATGGTTCAAGCTTGAATGATTTCTTACTACAAGGTCCAGACTTTGTTCCATCGTTGATCTCCGTGCTATGGCGTTTCAGACAGGGGAAAATTGCTTTTAGTGGTGACATAAAAGACATGTTCCATCAGGTTCTTATCAGGGAACAAGATCGAGGTGCCCAAAGGTTTTTATGGCGTGGCAAGGACAGACATCGAAAGCCTGATATCTATCAAATGAATGTGATGATCTTCGGTGCAGTATCTTCCCCGTCAGTAGCTCAGTTCGTTAAGAATACGAATGCTGTTGAGTTTGAGTCAGAATTTCCTGGTATCACCAAATGTATGAAAAAAAACAGCATTATGTGGACGATTACCTCGATTCTTGTAATACTGAAGAAGAGGCGATAAAAAGAGTGGCTGATGTTATCTACGTTCATGGACAAGCAGGTTTTCAAATGGTCAAGTGGATTACAAATTCGACCAAAGTTTTTCAGTCCATTCCTGAGAATCTTCGTTCAGAGTCGCAAAATCATGTGAAAATTGGTTCAGATGGTGTTGAAAGAGTGTTGGGCCTATTCTGGAATTCCAAATCAGATGATTTCGTCTTCACGTTGAGTTTTCAGAAGATACCTCTTCAAATAAGTGAAGGTGTCAAGAAGCCGACTAAAAGGGAAGTACTTCGGTTGGTGATGTCGATTTTCGACCCCCTTGGTTTTCTTGCCCCTTTAGTAGTGAAAGGAAGATTGTTGATGCAGGATATCTGGAAAACTAGCATTGATTGGGATACAGAGGTACCAGGTGATATTTTTTCTGCATGGACAAATTGGCTGATGGATCTCAAGACTCTAACTCCAATTTCAATACATAGATGCTACTTTCCTGAAGTTAATTCCATACAGAGTGTCCAGTTACATATGTTTTGTGATGCCAGTGACAAAGCCTATGCTACGGTGGCTTTCATCAGATTGCAAGTTGACGACAGTATATTCACAGCATTTGTAACTTCAAAATATAAAGTAGCACCCCTGAAGCAACAGACAATTCCAAAACTCGAATTACAGGGTGCTGTGTTAGCTTGCAGAGTTGCTAAGTCAATCTACAGTGAGTTGGAATATAAGATCGATGATATTTACTACTGG
Organism: Zygogramma bicolorata; assembly: GCA_032362365.1. Taxonomy (NCBI): domain Eukaryota; kingdom Metazoa; phylum Arthropoda; class Insecta; order Coleoptera; family Chrysomelidae; genus Zygogramma; species Zygogramma bicolorata. The sequence continues at coordinate 248,388 of JAVJAQ010001950.1, forward strand.
ACTGATTCTATGGTAGTTCTCAAGCAAATCAGATCACAATCAAGAAGATTTCCTATGTTCGTGTCCTGTCGTGTTGGAGAAATTCAAGAAGACACAGATGTCTCAAAATGGCGTTGGATTCCATCCGACCTGAATGTCGCTGACCAAGCCACGAAGGAAACAAAACACATAAACTTCGGAAGTGATAGTACTTGGTTAAATGGCCCTAGTTTTTTGAAGCGATCTGAGGAATATTGGCCGTAGGAACCGAATATGGAAGAACGTGTAGAAAACATAATGGTTGTTACAGAGAATCACAATTTAAAACTGATATTGCCAGATATTTCAAGATTTTCGATGTGAAAGCGTCTCATTCGAACTACTGCATGGGTTTTATATTTCAAGAAAATGTGTCGTATAGCCAAAAAAGATAGACCACTCAAGCCAAGTTTGAATGCAGAGTTCATGGAAGAAGCCTCGAATTTGTGGATTAAGAAGAGTCAGGGCGAATCATTTGAAGAAATCAGTTTACTTCAAAATGGTAATTCCCTTCCAAAATCGAGTCGTCTTCATAAATTGTCCGCATTCCTAGATGATGAGGGAATCGTTCGACTGAGAGGAAGATTTCCAGATTCTGACAGACTTCAGTTGGTTTACAACACTAGATTCCCAATAGTACTAGATCCTAAACATAAGTACACAGTTCTACTTATCGACCATCATCACCAGAAAGCAGGACATGTTGGGATCGAGACAGTAATCAATCAGTTGAGAACTAAGTTTTGGATTTTACATATTCGATCTGCGGTCAAGAAATGTTTCCATGCATGCCTTACCTGTAAAATTCGAAAATGTAAGCCAGCAGTTCCTGAAATGGGACTGCTACCTCCCTCAAGATTAGAATCTCACGTATTTCCATTCAGCTTTGTGGGTATCGATTTTTTTGGACCCATGACAATATCGATAGGCCGAAGAATAGAAAAGAGATACGGAGTTATTTTCACTTGTCTCTCCATCAGGGCAGTCCATATAGAGTTAGTTGCGTCCCTAGACACTAGCTCTACAATCATGGCAGTAAAGCGTTTCATTTGCAGAAGAGGACAACCAAAAGAAATATGGACTGACAATGGAACTAACTTCGTCGGAGCTGAACGAGAATTGAGGGAATGCATACAATCTTTAGATCATACCAAGATCAATGACGACCTAACTTTGAATGGCTGCAACTGGAAATTCAACTGTCCTGGTGCTCCAAATATGGCTGGGGTATGGGAAAGGATGGTGAAGTCAATCAAAACAGCTCTCAAAATCTCGCTGAAAAACATCAATCCAAGAGAAGAAGTACTGCTCACACTATTATATGAAGCTGAGTATATGGTGAATTCAAAGCCTTTAACTCATTTGTCGGTTGATCTTGGAGACTCGGAAGCAATCACACCGAATCACTTTCTACTTCTACGTCCAGGGGGTGTATCTTCTTTAGGAGAATTTTCGATGTGCACGAAGAAACAGTGGAGAATTGCTCAAGGTTTGGCAGATATTTATTGGCGACGATGGGTGCAAGAATATAGACCAACATTGATACAACGTCAGAAATGGCATGATCGTTCGAAACCAATACGAATTGGAGATGTTGTCATAATTATTGATGAGAAGGCACCTAGGAATGAATGGCTGAGGGGCCGAATAGAAGAAATTTTCCCAGGAAAAGACGGAATCATCAGAGTTGTGAATGTTATGACATGCAAGGGAAGATACAGAAGAACTAAGTTTTGGATTTTACATATTCGATCTGCGGTCAAGAAATGTTTCCATGCATGCCTTACCTGTAAAATTCGAAAATTCATTTATCTTGCTTGAAGAAGCTATTGTAATAGCGAAACACGTGTCGCGGTTTTGTAAACCCATTGTGAGTGAAAATCATACAGGAAACTGTAATATATTTTTGACAGAAGACCCGTTTCAAAATTATGTCTCCTGCCCACTTCTACCATTTCGTGAAGAGCTGAGCCGTTCACGGGGGGCAGAATGTAGAAGATATTTGCAAGTAGAACACCAGCAAAGGCGAATATTGTTAAGTCTCGTGGAAACGAGAAAAAAGATATATAACATATAGACAGATATTTTTTGTGACAAAAGTTTGTCAATCATTTTTAGTATATATTCACTTTTGAGAATAAAAACTACTGTTCCGTTTTCAAAAAAGCTTCGCTGTAGTTCATTTTCAACATTCCTAGTTCATTTTTCACAACATGTGAAACATATATAGAAAATATCATTTATGAATTTGAAATTATTATATCATACGAATTCCAACTCGATGAGGAAAGCAAACTTGAACTAATCAAGACCTTGATATATCCAAATATTGATTACTGTTCTATGACCTATTTTTTGCCTGATTACAATCGGAATAAATTACAGAGGATTCCAAATGCTTGCATGACGTTCGTTTGCAATACCGTACAGAAGTCATGTGACTCTGTACATACGTGAGTCAGATAAACTGAGAAAAGAGAATCGAGTGAAATATTCATACCCAATATTTCTTTATGTACTTCTGCTTCCAAATTGTTCTAAAATTGTTCGTTCCGTTAACCAGCTGACGAACGTCAACCCTCAGAAGTCGAAACTTGTCCGAGCAATGGATCAACGAGGCCTTACATGCCCGGCGAGGATTCGAACCCCGGCCTTCCGTGCTTTATCTATCTACAAAATTTGAGGGTAGATTTCCTTGTGCTGTACCCTGTTTTTTGAATCAACATAAACCGAATTTACCGGTGCGGGAATTTCTCAGACGCATAAAAACTGAACCATTAGCTTTAGATTGTAACTGATTTCATTGTACCTATATAGAAAGTGGATCTGCATAATATTTCTTGGTGCAATGGAAGACCGGCTGCTTTGCCGAATTTCTACCTCTTGGGTATACTTCTCATGACACAATGAAGATTATTATTAGATATATAAGGAAAATTAAAAAGCAAACATGTAGATCAGCACAACCGGTCAATATTGGAAAAACATTTTCTGATTTTTCCATGGGGTGCTCAGAGTAGGATATATATATATATATATATATATATATATATATATATATATATATATATATATATATATATATATATATATATATATATATATATATATATATATATGTGCTGGCTGGAACTTCCGGTTGATCTGCGTCTGGAATGATTTACTTGTCTACGTTTCGGCTCCCATTTCGGAGCCATTTTCAAGACTTAGTGACCTTGCGTCTAGGTCTGAGTTTTCTTACTAGCTGGCTATCATCACTGGAGATCGAGGATTGAAGGTTGGTGGGATTTAAGGGTTCATTAGTAATTATGGCAGGATCAGGGATCGGACGGTCATTGGGAGGTTCGAACGGATTAGTTCCCAAGTCGGAGTAAATAGAAGTATGTCGGACCAAGAGTGGTTTCCAGGTATTGGGGAGTCTTTGAGAATCGTCGCGTTTATTGAGGCAGTTGGGACGTTTTTCGATTTCAATGGCTTCACGGGTAACTCTGGTTTGGAGGGTTTTGGCTGTGGCAATGGTTTTGGTGTTCTTGAAATCTATTTTGTGGCCTGTTTCTAAATGATGTTGGAATAATGCTGAGTTTGTGTCAGAATTACGGACTGCTAGTTCGTGTTCATATGCTCTACAGGACACTCGTCGGTTGGTCTGGTCGATGTATGTTCTGGGACAGTTAGAGCATGGTATTTCATATATTCCTTGGGTTTCATTGGGGATTGTGCCTTTGGGTGTTCGAAGGTAGGTGGATATTTGGTTGTTGATTGCAAATTGTGATAGACCAGAGAATTTGATAATCTATATATATATATATATATATATATATATATATATATATCGAGGAGACATATTCGATTGGAAAAATATTGGCGGATATTCCTGATTTGTTTTAGTCCTACTTTCGTCAATGACTCGAACATTAAACTGAAAACACCACGTGTGTGAATCGAATCACTTTTGTCTCTTTCGTTCATTTTACTCGGTATATTCCATATATCAAACTGTAGGTCTTGTAATCTTTCACTCCTATTCCAACAGCGATACAAGAAAATGGTTTATGGCTAAATTGTTTTCGTATATGAAATACTTGATAGTTTATTCCTGAAGAAAACTAAAACGAGAACCGATACCCATTCGTTCACGTCTTTCAGTAATGAAGTGTTCAGCCTCTATGTTTCGAGCGTTGTGATAGATTGATGGAGAGACAAGAAAAGTCTGTACTTCAAATTGAGATTTATCTACGGATGGGGTGCTGAAATTAGGTGTGTTAGTCTTTGGCATTCTAAAAACGATGGGGGTGTTACGCCCGGGTAACGAATGACTGGAGAAGAAGGATCGTGTTGTAATCTACGATCTGCAGCTAAGCGATGAATCTCTGTTAGCAGGTTGAAATTGGTTTATATAAAGCAAGTGACGAATATTTATTTATAGATACATTTTTTGTGCAGTAATGAACACATTAAAATTGGAAGTCTAGACAGCTCCTACAAAGATTTGAAAAATAATTGCACTACTTCAGATCAATGTATATGGGTTTCGCCTCACTTTTCAGGTAGAATGATGGGTTCCCGAAGTTTTTTTATATAAAACGATTCATTCAACATAAAACAACTGTTATGAATGAGTCAATTCGCTCTCAAATAAATTTTGGGAAAACGTCTAACTATCCAGAGATAGGTCCTCACGAGAAGTGCTGTCAACTTCCATGATACTTTTTGATCGGTTCTGAAAGAACACTTTATTATATCTTGAAAAAATTATATTGAACTAATGAAATGAATGAATCAATCAATAAATGAATAAATGAATGAATGTAAGATGGAAAGCGAGTGTTAATTGACTTGGTGAGAATCAGAGCGGTGGTAATTAATATTGACAATTTGATATTTTGAAGAAATTCTAAGACTTATATTTGAAATTGAAACTCTGTTTAACTGCTATTTTGTATTCTGAATATATAAGCATCTCCTCGAGTATATAAAAGAAACAAATCACACCAACTTGATAAATACCTCTATGAATAGAGACTGAACAAGTTGGTCTACTTTACAGAATATGATGATTCTGCATATTGGATATGTTGCTGAAGACCTTGGATAGTAATTACTTCAACTCTTCGCCATCTCTACTTCCTTGAATCATCCGCCATGTTGTGGAACTGTTTATCATTTCTGTCTCTTCCTGGTAGAGTTTCTTATATATAACATATACCACAGTATGGGTGAGCAAAAACTGCGTGAATATAAAAAAGGTGTGGTTATACTTGAGGACCACTAATTGTACATTGTGAAAATTCGTCTTGAATCATCATCATTTCTGTCTCTTCCTAGTGCACTTTCTTATATATAACAATATATACCGCAGTGTGGGTGAGCAAAAACTGCGTGAATATAAAAAAGGTGTGTTTTACTTGAGGATTACTAATTGTACATTGTGAAAATTCGTCTACAAAATAGTGACTTCTGTTCATAAAGTAGTTCTCCACTTCATTTTTGGAGAGGATATATTCAATATTTTCTTTTTATATGTCTTTTTATATGAATGAGAATTAAGAGAAATGCATTCTTACATGACATGTTCATGTTGAGTTGGGATTTTGATTCAATTCGGACTTTATGTACATCTAGGAGATTCATCAAAGATATTTATTTGTTGTTCTATCCACAACTGATACATGTTATGCATCGAATAAATCGTGATTGGCATCAAACCCAGAACGAAACCTTCCGAATAGATGAAAAATGTAGAGGTGTCATCTTGAATACGATACAATGTGTAACAGAGACATGCACTAACATCTCAATAGCCCTAGCAAAATTGCACAGTATTAAATTTTCAATATTTTCAACTTTTGTAAGTTTTCACATACATTATTCACAGTACAACATGTGATTCCTCACAGTTTTCAAGGGGATTTCCATTAACAGCGTCAGTCACTTCAGCCATTATGGCGTGAGAACTGAGAATGTGTACAAGCATTATCAGAAATCCAAACGAGATTCACAGATCGACTGAGAGCTTCGAAGGGTAGTATTTGCCACACGTTTCAATTTGTGGAGGATAACACTGAATAAATTCAATATCCAATAGCTTTCGGAGCATTGTTTTCTTTCCGCTGTCGCTCTATTCGAGCAGACGTCTTATGAGTTGTTTATCTTACGTGACGCAATGAATTATTGTTAAAGATAGTAAGATATCGAAAATGTAACCCAGTTTTGTATGTTCAAGTTAATAATGGAATAAAAATTCTGCACTATTAAGCGACTCTCGAAATAAAAGATGATTGGAGTTTCATAGCATTTCTTTAGGGTGATTTCTGATAGTGCATTCGCTATTTCAATTATAGGCCGGGAAAGCCAAAAAACTTAGTACTGTTTATTTCTCAATAAAAGTATCTTTCCACTACAAAATGTTCCAAAGAAATAATATTTCGCAAGGATTGTTTTGAATTGAATTGATGGTGAAAACTTGTACAGAAAACTGCAATAGTTTGTATTGGAACTGTCATCAATGTATCTGATCATGAATTTACTAGCTTCCAGTCAGACGATACCTGAGAAAATGAAGACAAAAAAATGTTTCTGCTGATCAGACATTTGTCAAGTATGTGAGGGTTGAAATACCTCTAGTTTTTTTCATTGGCAACGCACAACACTATGAGTAGGTACTAGCAGTTTTGTTGGGAGGAAAATCAACAAATCAAAATGAACTTTCGATGATTTCGAGTTTCTTTTCATTTTGTTAGATTTGGAGGAAAGATAATGAAAAAATACGGTGGATGAACCCTCAAAGCAATAATGAATGAAGTAATAACCACAGAGTTATAAACTTTCGAATCACATCAATAGAAAATTTAGACGAATGACGGCTGACATATCGTTCATCGTATCCAGAGCCATCTGGTTCGAGCTTTCCAGAGTACTCGTATATTTTTCAATTATAAATTACAGGAATGCTTGTCATTTGGGCAATGGACAGCTTTCATTATTCTGATAAATGATGGGATTGGAACCTTTGTTGTTGAAGATCAGACAGCATCTTCAGAAGAAAAAGAGAAAAATATCTCAATGATATGGTTAGCTTTTCATATACTTTACAATCTGAGGTTGTACAAAAATTATCTGCAAAGTTTTTTGGCCGATATGGACTTCGTCCGTTAACGACTGATTATTCCGATTGATTTTTCAACAATAAACTAAAAAGTGGGCTCCAAGGTTTAGGCCCTCTGCCATCATTCATATAATTTCAAAATTTGGCTGGGAATAGCAGAATGTGAAAATAGTATTAATGAATTATATGAAATCTGATTCGTTATTTGCGATGGAAAAAAACTCCCAATGTAATTTCAGTGTTTGTTTGACCATAGATTGTAGAGTGGTATTTATCCAACATTATGAATATTTCCATACTTTTTTTCTTGATTATCGACTCAAGCAACTCTCGAAAGATACCACATTGCCGACATATTGGTTCTCTCTTGACCTAATGAATGGGTTGAAATGTTAATTCGGAAAAACTCATGGAAACCATTCGATCTTTCAGCGAGATTTTTAGTAATTCTATATAAACCTCAGTTTACGTAAGGACTCTAATATATTTTCTGAAAAGTTAGCATGGAGTTCCATATGAAATTTCTGATAAATTGGAATTCTCCGGTTTTGTAATAAAGTACATTGAGAAACTGAATTATCGGAGACGAACAAAATTAGTTATAAGGGTTGTAACGACTGGTGGGTACAATGGCAAGCTATACTACTCCCTCTGAAAAACAGTTCATTCGAATACCTAAGGGAGATCGAAAAAATTTGTTTTTCAGCGTACTCTGTTGCTACCTAATAGTGGTATGGATTGTGAAAGCCTTACCGATTCATTCCGATGTACTGATCGAGAAAAAAAAAATGGGATAATTGAACGGTGGAATTGGGTGAGTTAAAAAAACAGATCCTCGCTAAGAGGAATTTTCTACAGGTAGTTCCACAACTTTTGACAAGGAAAATCTTCCAGGTGACTTCTCGATTCCTCAGTCTGTGGATGATTCACTCTCAGCAGTAGTCCTGTTCAGTATGAATTCCTTCCCCTGAATGTGCAGCAAAACACGCGTCAAGTTCCAGTTTCACTCTGGTGTTGGAGTAATTTTTTGAAACTATCCAAAGTGTTTTTTCATGAAATGCTCCTTTAGCAGCTTTAATGATATTTCAACCCACGGAAAAAGTAAAGACCTGATTTGAAATCATTTCCAGTGTAAAAGGGCACACATCTTGTCCATAATCTAAAAAGTTGCTATGCTGTAGAAAAGTGTTTCTTCTGATTAAAGAAAACAGCTGACATGTCAGCAACTCGTCCCATTATTCAAATGAGCCTATCCAGACATGAAATATAAACTGTTTTTGTATAAAGTACTTATCTGTGTTGATGACGTTGCTGCTGCTGCCATATTTTATAAATAAGTCTTGTTTATCTCTCAACGAATTTTTTTCATATGGGTATATATGGAAAAATTGAGTGTGACCGTGGATTTTTGAAGCTATTTCAGATAATAATATAGAAAGTATGTTTGATATATATGTGATAGGAGGAAAGAACAAAACATTCAGCAAAATAGTAGTTTCTGTTTTTCATTCATTTTTGAATACACCAAATATCCCTCCCGTTGATGTGAGTCCTCTGTTTTTCTGGAAAAACAATAATACCAACAGAGATCAACAACACAGGATAATGATAAAATTATCCCGAATATATTTAATGGGAAACTATGAAACAATATCCATCTACCGCTGCTATATCTTCATCAACTGTTTCGAAGTGAAAGTTTGTGATGAGATTTTCGTAGCTTTTCTGGAGGACTCTATATTTGAAACAACCGTACGTGAACCCGAACGTAACTTGAGAACTGAGAATTTCGACTAGTGGTCACAAATTCTAAATGAACATTCAGAATATGAGTAACTCCATTAGTTATTCATATTGGTTCATGCCTCAAGAGTACTCAGAGTTGCGTTTCAAATTTTATGATTCAGAGGTTATGTTTTTTCGAAATGAATGACAAAAATAAAAATGTCTTCCGTGGAAGTCACTCCCGAATATGATTCAGGATACACGAGAGAGCTCTTTTTCTATACCCTAACAGCCGATTACATCGACTTTTCCTTATGAGACCATTGACAAATGGACTCTTTAAGATAGGTGAGGGTTAATTAATAGGTGTTCAATGATCTCTTAAACCATCGTACAATCGAAGCAGTGCGTTAAATGACCTTCAATGGCCCATCAGCTTGATGATCCAATGAGAAAAAGTCGGTGCAATCGGCTGTAAAACTCATTTCCGAATATCAATTCTAGGAATGAGTAGGTATATTGTTTCGAGTTGATAGAAAAAAATCAAGACTGTGATTTGAAAACGTACTTCTTTTGTTTAAATACTTCCAAGACTGTGATAGGAGATAATTTTCTTGTTACCTGTTTATTAGAGAGATTGAAAATTCAAATTATCATAAATAAGGAAACAATTTTTTTTGTACAGAATATACACTTCTTTATTGAACGATACATCCGTGAATCACCGAAATGTAGCGAAAACATTCCAATAGAATTCACTATCATTGTTTCAAAATTTCGTTAAAAATGAATGCATATAAATAATAGTTTCGAGGATTCATCTAACTATATTCTATAAAATCGTCGAGATTCAGAGGTTACGTATTTTGAAGATCCACTGGACATACAGACTCTCTGTTCGTACTGAAGTAGCTGTCATCATTATGATGGTAGTTGCGAACCAACATACTTTAATAAGAATCAAAAACGCATTTAATCATCTATTATATTCGTCATTCATTCTTGCGAAAAGCATCTGTCTTTTGATCCAGTTCAATCGAAAGGTGAACCCCTTTCACGAAGTGGCCCAACACAAGTTTGTCATTCATGTTGCACGAACAAAAGAAAGGTGTATTACTCAAGAACTCGATGGCGATTGAATTATTAAGCAGTTACATTAAATCGGACAATTTTTCAACCACGCCCGCTTTCTCATTATGTTATTCGACATTGACCCACTTGTTTCCTTTGAATTTTATATATTTTTTGTTCGATTGTTGGATGCGTTACTTCAATTGATGTTACGTCAGACGACTGATTTGCTAAAATTTGCACGATCAAAATAATTCAAAAGTTTCGAAACGACCATTTGTTGTTCACCAATGAGTTTCACTTAGATCTATCTGCCTTTATACCAGTAGAAATACTATGCAAAAGTGACACGAAGGAAGCTTACCGTAATTAATTTTTTCATTGATCTGACAGCCAATCGAAACAGGTGATAATAACTTTGGGTATATCAACAGACCGCTTGTAGCAAATTTTTAACATCTGTGAATGAATTGGATGCTGTTTTAATACTGAATGACATAAAAAAAGGTCTAACGACTTGATTGGTATTAGAAGGAAACAAAAAAAAACACTTGTAGCAAATTGAAGGTGACCAATAATAATCAAGATCTGACAATTCATCTGGAAGATTCAACTGAAGAATTTTGAAAAAGAAAAGAAGTCACAATATACAAACGAATGAACTGTTTACTAGAACAATCAGAACTGTAAATTCCCTGATGATGCAACCGATGGAAAAGAAAGGAATGCTGAATATTTAGGAACCAATCAGAAATGAAAATCCATCAGAAGCAGGACGATTCATGACCCCTCCAAGAAAAAACATGCCAAGTTGGTGAAAACTGAATGATCATCAGGAACAAAATGAGATATGATTTGAAAAAATGGTTGGTGACAGTATTGAGAATAGAATAAATCTTGCTACAGTCAGGAAGTGGAAGCATCTGAACGGAATTAAAAATTTTTAATTATGTATATTTTTTGTTTCGATTGTTAGGAGCGTTACTTCAATTTGAATTTCGCGTCATACGATTGATTGTCTCTGAGTGTGGCCGCTTTGGTGAGAAAGGATGAATTTTTGCGAATTCACTTTTTTGCATTCTCATTGGAATATAAACAGTCATACATTGGTCTGATTGAAAGTTGATAAAATAAAAATTGGTTCTCACCAAGAAAACAGATGAATACTTGGTTTTTAGTACTTGGATGCTATATTCGTCAGGAAACTTCACATGGATATTGAGTAAGAAACTGAACTAGAAGAGAGAAACTTCGCAAACTCTCCTGCAACGAATAAGGAAAGTGGGGAAGTTTGTAAACGAAGCACAAACGAACTCGAAATGTGGTACAAATATTCGAGACAATAACGAATTATTTGTGTTTGGATATATTGAAGAAATATAAGTTTTTCAACCAGAAACTGAATCAACGACAAACCTACCCTCAAAGCATGGCTCCAATAAGGGAGCGAACTGCTTGGATTATCCTTTTTTAAATAGTAGGTTGATTCTAAGAAACATTCCTGTGAAGTGCTGAAATGCAATATAGGTGAATAGAAGAAAACGAATATCAATTGAAATGAAATCTCTTCTGATTCACCAAAGTTTCAGCAGATAATTTTCCTCTGATGTCTTGTTTCTATTGAACCTTGACTAGTAGATATTTAACTTTCATAATGAATGAAAACTGAGAAATTGTATATGAAATAAAAACATAGAGTTGAGGGAGAACGAAAAGGTAACAAAATGAATTGAAAGGAAAACCAGGAATTGAATACAAATGTCAAAAAATCAACATGAAATATAAAAGAAAACAAAATTCTAAACCGAAGCTTCATTGAACTGCAATCTCGAAGTTCCGATCGTTTCTGATGATGATTCGGCTTCATTTAATTTTTATGAAATTGTTCTGTAGTTTCATTATTTTTCAACCCTCGAATTTCATTCACCTTGATTATTGATTTTTCCATATTGTCACTCCCTGATCTACTTTCATCAGTTATTTACTCAATGTTTTGTCATATAAATTGTATTCTGTTCATTAAAATTCCCATTCAAATTATGCTTGTTATCATTTAGTGAGAGTTTCGTCATGTCATTTTGAACCATTCAGTTTTTCTGATAGTGCAAAAAAGAGTGAACTATTTTAAACAATGGGAGTTCGAACCACTATCACTCATCACAAGAATATTACCAACCAACAGTCAACTAAATGTAAGATATTGCTCCGTATGCAATTATTATAGAAGAAATTAAAAGTTCGGCTATAATCGTTTTGTTATTATTTAGGATTTGGTGGAAAAAAGGTCGATGTATTTGGGATAAACTGTTATTTCCTTCAGCGCTATAATATTCAGCTAATCCCAATATTAGCTCAACTAAATATAGATTTGAAATAATAATCGAAATATATAGTGGCGAGGATAGTTTTTTTCAAATTTTTGAAATGTGGCCCTCCTACAGAGTCCTAAAAACGAATCGAATATAATTTCGAATACTGACAAAAAAGGAATTGATAAGTTATCTTCAGATCTATCGATAGTTATTATCAACATGATGATTCTTTGGATTATCGTGAAGGTATGGTAATTAGTTATACTATGTAACAAAATTCCTTCAGTTTTGGCTAAGTGCGTACAGTGCTGAGTATTTATTCAGAACTCGGTGAAATCAACCTAGTTGAACTGGAAAGTATGACGTCTATTGCAAGATGTTATTTTTATTCCTAGCTGCTGTCTTCAATTCCAGAGTTCTTCGAATTGAATTCATACACTGACATAAACGGAATTGATGAGTTATCTTCACATCTGAGGTTAGTAATGATACCAAATTTTTGAGATGAAACGGTGTCCATCATTATGTTTCTTTAGATTATCGTATAATTATGGTAAATGTTGTACTATGTTACAAAAGTCCTTCAGTCTTGAATAGCTACGTACAATGAGGATTATTATTCATTCAGATCTCGGTGAAATTAACCTAGTTGAACTGGAAAGTATGACTTCTACTGCAAGATGTAATTTCCATTCCTAGCTGCATCCAATTCCAGGATTATTCGAATTGAATTCAACCACATTGTTATCAGAGTTCATCCGTGAAAAAACATATAAGGAAAATTACTCGTCCACTTCATCGGAACTATGTATTTTCTTAGATTACGCAACCGATAATTTCCAACTGAGATCCGTGAAAAATCAATATAGATTACAAAGAAACGAATCATCGTCTTACAACCGAGACGATACCGTTTTTATTCTGAAAGTGAAAAGATCACGTCCGCAGACGCATGTCGATCCTGAATAACACATCAACCGCAAACTCAACCACATTATAATCTGTATCAGTCCAGTCAAATTGGACAGCTTCTTAGGTTGAAGAGGAGTTTGTTGAAACACCCTATTCTGAGATGAAGGTTGAAAATTTCATAGTTGAATAAGAATAAAAATATATCTTTGATAAGAGTTGTTCATTCACTCGCCACGGTATCACTGGTATCAGTATGAATATCCCAGGCAAGTTCAATTGGCGCATTTTTGATTCGGAATATATTATCTAGTATCAGATTCTGGGGTGTTTTTCGGGTTTGTTTGCCGTGGTTCACAGGTTTTCACTCCTGATGTTTCGCCTGCAGCTGTGGTAGGCACTATCAAAGTCTATGAGGTAACGGACGCGATGTTCTTGTTCTCACAACACAAACTACTTCGTTCACGTTTGCTAGTATCACTTCTTTCTTTCTGGAGATGCTAATCTTGTTAGCAAAACACACGTCGAGTGCAAATAATATTATTTTCTACACAAAGTTTCAGATATAATCTCATAAGGTACTTTTTGAAGAATAGAAAGACTATTTGAATGCGATCAGTACTGTGCCTGAACTTGGGATTCAACGAGTTCTGAGTCATTTTATTATTGCGAAGGTTAATAATTGATAAATGTTCTCAGAATTCTCTTTCATTAACCAAATTTCATTCGATGTTATTTCAACAACGTAATCAGCAAAATCAGTCGAGAAGCAGATCAATATCAACGAAAGTATGAATTGAGTGGCTTTGTAATGTTGGAAAAAAGTTATTGGCTCCTAAGTTAGGAAGTAAGGAAATTTGGTGCTCACAACATTTTTTTTTTGAAAAAGAAAAAGAAAAATTCATTGATTTGTGTTTCAGATTTGAAAAAACTCGAGTTTTTTTTCGAGTCACCTTCTCGATACTAATTGCAATCGCAGGATTCTCCAAAGTACTGAGAGAGAGAGAGAACATTATATAATGAATATTTTCATATCGACTATTGAAGGCCAACTCCTCGATGTACTGCAGAGAAATGAGCTGTCAGTTTGAATATCTCGGTCGACCACTTTATCTTCAAGTCAACTCTCAGCTGGTGATTGGAAAAATGGCCATGAGACAGACATAATATTCCTCAACAGATTTCGTCCTGAAATTACAATATTCACCTGGACTATCAGAATGCAACCTCATTGGTATTGTTTTCATCGACGTTACGAAATCGAGTATCAGTTTTTTCGTCAAGGTCAATGAAATCGGAACCAAACGGTAATTGGGTGCAATGAGGCACCAAGCATTTCTTCGCGATCACGTTGAAAAACATTGAAATACGCTCGTCATGAAGAGTAACTGGATTTAAATTCTCGCCTTGGAATATCGAATCAATTTTTTTTCCGATTGCAGTGATTGAACTTGATGAAATTGTGAAAATTCAGCTCTTTCTTCTGTTACGAACTGAACAGGGTGTAAGTGAATAAGTGTAAAACATTCAAGGAGGTGATTCCTCATCGAAAAAAATATGGGATCTTTCATATAAAGAAACTTCATTGGAGCATCCCTTGTTGAAATACAGCCCCTCAAAGGGGGTACATAAAATTTGTATAACAATTTTTTCCACAAGCACTGAAAAAGTTACATTATTGAAATCAACCTGACGTTCTGCACCACCAAAAAGACACTTAGTCAGTAATTTATGTGGTTTACCCCATGGTTGTAAGGGGTGGAGAACGCAACCCCTTAAATTTATTTCCAAAGTAACTTTCTGTCTTATTATTTGTTGACCATTTAAAAATTCATTTCCGATAGCACATTTCATTCTTAACAAAAAATGTCTCCTGGATTTATTGTTATTTTGTAGTTAGTACCTGCATTGAATAAACAAAACTAATTTGAACTCTTTCAGTGCTTGTGAAAAAAATTGTTATACAAATTTTATGTACCCCCTTTAAGGGGCTGTATCCTAACAAGGGATGCTCCAATGAAGTTTCTTAATGTGAAAGATCCTATCTTTTTTTTTGATGAGGAATCACCTTCTTTAATGTTTCACACTCATTCAGTTATACCCTTTATATTGATTTCATTCTCAGCGTCGAGATAACATGATTTTTCTTATGAATATAGCTAATAAATTAACTCAAAAGCCATCTGAATGAATTGAATTGAGGAAAATAGCTCATCAAATATCATTTACATGATATACTATCTACACTTCGTTGATATTCTTATGATAGTCTAGTAACAAAAACTATGAAAGAGGTGTCATCATTCGAATCGGAATAAAATAGACGATTTTTGAAAAAAAATTGCAGAAGTAATGAACATTTGAGTACAAGAAAAATGGAGTTTAGTTTCCGTAAACATCTCAATAACTAATTAGGATATTTGAAATGAAAAAAATACAAAAAAAAAGAGAAAATTTACCAGCAAAAAATTATAAACATTGGTATTCTAATTTTATCAGGGCGGTGGGTACCTCGGTCGAAAATGGGTATTCTTGCTTCCGCAAGCTACTTCCATTCCGGACACAGACAAAAGTGTTTCAGACATCTTAATTATGGAAATTGAGTGATGAAACAATCAATAAGCAAATGACCAATAGTCAGGGTGAAAAATATTTATCGCAATTAAACCTTCTTTTCGGCTAGAAGATAAATATTGCAAGTTTGATAATTTTCAATCGATGTATCTGAGATTTTTTCCTTTCCTAGAGCTATTCTTGGAAGGCTTCAAGATACATTACCGTTAAAAAAAAGATTTTTCATTGACGATTTGTTTGAATGTTTTGATAATTATTTTTTCCAAAATTTTTTATCTTATATTGACAGAAAATTCTTATAAAAAAATGCGTTGTGTATAGGATAATGGAAATATTTGTTGATTAATAGTTTTTTTCCATCACTTGTTGTCAATATTGAAAATTATTTTTTTTCACATCATAATTGATTTTGATATTGGATAGGTGTTCAAAAAAATTTTTTTTGACTTTTGATTGCTTATAAACAATTTGTTATGAACGGATGAATTTCCACCTCGATTTTTTTTACTTCACTAATTATGACAAAAATATCATGAGAAAAGAAATTAGTTCGTCGTAATTTTTATTGAATTTCATAAATACAGTTCTCCGTAATGTATTTTCCTCTCAAATCAACCAATGATTGTTTCTGTTAAATTGGTTAAAATGAGAGAAAAAAAAAGAGGTGAAATTCAATTTGTTTATAACAAATTACTTCTGGAAAAAACAATAATCTATTTTGAATGGCAAAATTTTATGTCAAATCTAAGATCTTCGATATAATTTCAATTACAAACATCGATGTAAAAAATTTTCAAATCAGTCTTGAGAACGCAGGCGAAAGTGGTTTCGAAAATTTCAATAAGTGTTTTCATAAATATTGATTTGTTTTGACAGTCAAATTTACACAAAAAGGACATGCAGAAGGTATTGTTTTCAATTAACGCAGCAACTCTTTGGGTTTGAGGTCCATCCTTCAACAGTAAATAGATCCCAATATTGATTCTCACTATTTCCAGATTGCGATAGGTTAATATTTCTTTCGAAATATTGCTGGAAAAAAGAATACTAATTTTTCTTCGAAAGTCACCAAAACTTATTGGCAAAAGTGTTCACCACCACAAATATGTATGTTTTTCCTAAACTAAACGATAGCGCTCACTATCATATAAATGGCTTCAGTGGTCCAAAAGTATTCCATAAGGTTACTGGGAGTGTTTAGGGGCGAACTTAGGAAAAAAAAATGAGCTCAGAAAAAATGAATTCTATTGAATTATCTCGACTTTTACTAATGGATTACTAGGGATAGCGCTCTACTGAGTGGGAAGAATTGGCTATGGTCATCCGTTATTTCATTTCGGGTTCGGGTTGATGCTCATCACTTCATTCATTGCTTCGGAATTTTTGTTTGTTTCATATCTCTCTAATCAAATACACCCAAGAGTACGCCCTAGTGAAAGATCTTTGTGGGGGTGGTGAGAAATGGCTCGTGTTGTAATTGATGTTGCAACTTTGGTGCTTTCGATATTTGAACTGTAGAAGTTCCAGGAAAACAATTCCTTCCCAGCCTTCTGGAGTATCTGATGTAACAACCGAATTCAAACCAAGATACTCCACACATATGTTTTAGCTTAGGGAGGGTACTGCGATCGACGATTCATACCATAGAAACTCACATTACAGACTTGCTAAAACTCTATCACCCAGTAGGGATGCCAAAAAAATGTTTACTCCGCTGCGCCCCGTAGAGACTTAGCAACGGTGTTGATTAGATTTCAGTCAATTATAATTACTTTTCTTCCTGTCTTCGTCTATATTCATATACTGTTCTCTTTTCCAGAAAATAGGACTTGTGGAATGAATAAATACTATTTCTCTCGTATTCATCAGATTGTAGAATGAAATTAATGTCATCGTGACCACTCGACTGCACAAACCGCAATTTTTTGCCTATTATAACTTCGAAATAAGCTTCGTTCAGTTCTGCGGCAGAGTCAAACTTTGTTTCGTGTTCCGGTCTAGCGCAGCGAAGAACGAAGAAGTGGATGAGCAAAAACATTACAATTTACAGACGCCACTTCCCATTTTAAGCGATTCACTTATTAGAAAGTTTTCGTTTCCGAGATATTTCATTTGAATGGAATCATCTTTAATTAAAATACACGGTGGATGTCTAGAGCAGCTGAACGTTTTCAACGCCAACTGTCTGTAGCATGGTCTCAAATTGCTTGTGAGAGTTAGCAGCGTGGAGTGACTGAAAGAATCGAGTCTTACGCTGTCGCCGTCGCCATAATAGCTTCTTGAGGCGTGAAGGAGGTCAATTACCGTGACTCGAAAGGCACTACTGCTGCCAAGAGAACTGAATATAACAGCGGTGCAGGGCGACATAAAGATTTGTAGACAATGAGTGTGCATATTTGCTGATGTTGTGATTTATAATAGCACAGAACTCGAAGCCAAGCAGGTTGATGAGAATCATGGACAATTCAACCAATTAAGGGCCGGCTTCTCAATCTATCGCCAAGGAACTTAACTGTCAGCTGAGTCTCCAACAGCTAATCGTAGTACTTGGCAGATACATTCGAATGGCTGTTGAGGACTCAGCTTACAGCTTCTTTCTATATAAATGTTTCTCTCTGATCTGGTGTGATTGAGTTGAAATGATTGCCAGGAGTTGAGAGATTCCATTTATTACGTAACACTTCAAGGCGCCTTATATGGTCACGTTCATGAATACAACTTCTCATTGGCTGGCCCTTGTGGCTGAATGTTCACAGACACAATGATCATGTGATCGAATCAATTGTACCTTTCAGGAAATCTCCCGAAGAATAAGGGATGACAGTGGGATCTAATTAATGCTTTTTTGAAAATATTCGACATAGTCGATGGGCATACTTGAAGACTGGCGTTAAATCAAATCATCTTTCTAACAATTTGTTCAGGCCAGTCTCAAATCTACCTACACAGTAGGTTTTGGCTGGCACCTGTCAGATAACAACTAATCCTCTAGCTAATACCACGATGGGCATTGCATTGGCACCAGTTGGATATAATTGAATGCCCATCGTGGTATTAGCCTGAACGAATTGTTCAAAAGATGATTTGATTTGAAGCCAGTCTTGAAGTATGCCCATCGACTATGTCGAATGTTTTTGCATTTTCCTAGCAGGAGGAATGGGCGAATTCGGTTTGTTTTTGGATTATCCCGTCCATGGGTAGATGGCGCAATGACTTCGTGTTGTTCGCATCAGCTTTGTTCGAGGCTTGATACTATGAAAGTTTTTGATTTTTAATTATGGGAAGTCATCGACTTCATGTTGATGATGGCACTGCCTTGGACTGACCAGTGGTCAAATAGCCCGAAACCGGTCTACAAGTGTGTCCGTCCTCATAATTGAAATTCAATTCCCTCATTTGTATCGCCAAAAGCAAATGCAGGATTTTTTTCTGTGAAAAAACCGGCACTGGCACCGATCGGATATAGTGCAATGCCCTTCGTGGTATTAGCCAGGGGAGTAGTTGTTTTCTGACAGGTGCCAGTCAAAACCTACTGTGTAGGTAGATTCGAGACTGGCTTGAAGAAATTGTTCGAAAGATGATTCAATTTTTTTTTGTTGTGCCTAAAAAATAAGAGTTTCTTCGAGCAGACTGCAGAGTAGAGACTGCAAAAGTCCAAATGGTAATATCTACTGCTACCACTGCTTGTATCGAATGTTATTCTCAGTCCCACTTAGATCATGCCAAATTAAGTCATTCACAAATGCTGTATTTGTTGGGAAAATATTATTTGGATCACCAAATCTCACACATTCAAGTCAAAGTCAAAAAGCACCTAGTGAACAAGATGAAATCGAAGTTGAAGAAACTGTCATGTGGGTATCAATCTGATATACGAACTTGTCAAGATAAGAAAAAGCAATCGAATATAAGCAAATCGACAAAACCGTTGACGCAAAAAATTTAAAATTGATGATCGAAAGTCCATACAAATGCTAGGACCTGATTATGTTTCGGCGTCCTTATTTCAAAAATCAAATTGAGAACATTTGACGTATGTTTCTATGTTCAAGTAATATTAGTTATTAACTACTATAATCGAAACATTTCCTGGGTAAGTAATGTCGATAACTACTATCTCATTGAATCTGCGAATTCAGAAAACTTCAAAACCTTCTAAGAAGAAAAATTGTGTTGAATAATTTTTTTTTATTTGAGAATGATTATTTGAATTATTTGTGAAAGGAAACGTAGCATTACAATCTGGTGTTCTGGAAAAATGAGTTCCATAGGTAGAGAATTTGAAGTACGGTTTCTGGGTAAATGACAAGAGGGTTGGAAGGCAATATTCGTCCGGTCAGGCAGTATCATACTTTCTCCTCTGAAGAGCAATAGGCATAAATGTCTGTTTCAAAAATCAATCATCACCGACGGAACGAACTGCTTCCTGCATAGAAATCAGCAACTCCATTCTATTTATGATTTTTCACTTTTGAAGTTTCGAAATTCAGGTGAAGTGTTTTTCTGTTGAATTTTTTTTCGAGCGAATAGAAATAAAGAGATGTGAGAAAATGTGGGACATACGAAGTTTTTAAGGGTACGATATCGGAAACGACAACCGTTTTCCTAACAAAAACAGTCATTGAATCTTTGAAAAATCTGAAATGAATAATAATTATCAACAGGACAATAATAATTTTTTTGGATAGATATGGTTGAACGATATCAAGATGTTTTTTCTGGCTAAGTGAAAAAATATAAAATAGCAATTGGTTACAATATAATTAACAGTTTAATAAACACCTCTTCTCATGAATTCTACCTGAAACTCATAAAGATGGTCATGTTTTTTGAAATTCTGTAGCCCAAAAAAGGTTACAGTTTCCGTACGAGCGTCACTAACCTTAGGTTCACAATAGCGTCACTAACCATAGGTTCACAATAGCTTCCTCAAGCAAAATTAGTACTGCTACTGTATGTGTAGCGAAACTAGTTTCACGAATTTGTGAACACATTTTTAGTGAGAATCGTACAGGACTCTGCAGTATTTCTTGTTATATTTGAATTTTCATCAAGTATCGACAATTCAACTATCTGTTAGGTGCCCGTTTGGATTAACTCTCCTCAATTCCGATCTGCTCAGTTTCG
The DNA here is from genome assembly GCA_032362365.1 of Zygogramma bicolorata. Lineage (NCBI taxonomy): Eukaryota > Metazoa > Arthropoda > Insecta > Coleoptera > Chrysomelidae > Zygogramma > Zygogramma bicolorata. The sequence goes on from JAVJAQ010001950.1 coordinate 269,229, forward strand.
AATCCGGGTTACGACAGAAGTTCGTCTTTCGGGATTCATGCATAGGCAATTGTTAGATTCCTAGTTACCAATCTTGGTAAGTCATCGAATTCACCAAACGATCCGGTATTACTGTGAGTTTGTTGTGTTTCCCTATAAATGCGCTACCAAAAAATTGGCAAGACGCCCCAGAGCACTACGCACTCGAGAACATTAGCCGCTTCTTGCCCCCACAAGGCTTTGGCTTCAGGGCGCACTAATATAGGTGATCGTAAGGAAAACGGAAGTTATTTCTTCCAGATATTCTAAAAGTATTGATATGAATGTTCATTAAATATTTTCAATCAAAACAAAAATATTTTCAGCTCCAGATTTTTTTTATAAAATTGCTTTTTTGAACGTCTACCAGTAGAACTCGTGTCATAATAATTGTCTCGACACTTTGTTTCAATAACAATTTCATTACCGAATTACTTAATATTCAACAAAACACTCGCATCGTTTGCCACTTATGAAATCTAATAAGGTGGCTATATAAGCCAAGTAGGCTCTGACAATAATCACAGTCGAGTTCATCGAACAATTGTCCACGATTCACTCAAAATGGCGTTGAAGGTAGGTGAAATCAAAAGTGAACAGTTTTCCCAAGTTAGAAGTGAAATGTGGGTCAGAAAAGTGAATATACATATACAGTTTATACATCATAGGAATAATTATGAAAATGTATCAGTTTTGCGTGAAAAAGTAACAATCATCAGTTATACGAAGATCAGATTAGTCGACGCGGATCGCGCCAACTGAGTTGGCATCTTTAGGAAAATAAACAGTGTTCATTGACGGAAACCCAGCTCTGCGAATGCGATGAAGTGTTCCGGAAAATCCCCTTGAGCACTCATATATTTCTGAGCCGATTACAAAATCGGATATTCTTGTTGGTAGATTTAAAATCTGGATAAGAAAAATATTCTGTTTCATTTCATTTTGCATCGCGTGCTTCAATAGGTTGAGCTACAATAAACCATAGCGAGATTTAGTGCAAATTATTCATATATATGGCAAGCTGTGCAGGAAAGAAGGAGGCAAAACTTATTGAATTAGTGTTCTGCCTTCAGATATGAAGCCGGAGTGATTTGGAATCAATACACAAAAAAAACCTGGGGACCTAGTGTCTCTCATTGGAGAAGATAATTTTAGAAATTTTTTCATTTTTTCGAAGGGAGGCACAACTAACTTCATCTTTCATTCGACAGTTTGTCATCTTGGCCACCGTCCTAGCAGTTTCGAAGGCAGCAGTCTTCGCCCCAGCACCAGCAGTCGTAGCCTCTCCACTCCTAGGAAGGCTGACCGATGACACGTTCGACCCCAATCCAACCTACTCCTTCGCGTACGACGTGCAAGATGCTCTCACGGGAGACTCCAAAGGCCAGGTAGAGAGCAGAGCCAACGGAATCGTTCAAGGACAATATAATGTAGCTGAACCCGATGGCACTCGCAGAATCGTGGACTACACCGCCGATCCAGTGAACGGTTTCAACGCCGTCGTAAGGAAAGCTCCTCTGGCTGTTGCGGCAGCTCCAATCGTTCCTGCACAACCAGTTGTTGCTCCAGCACCAGTGGGAGTCATAGCAGCCCGTTCGACGCTGGGTGCAGCCCCTGCGTACGCGAGGGTAGGAGCGCCACTGTCGTATACCTTCGTTTAAATTATGGGTCTTTCATTTCCACCGTTTTGTAAATATTTTTATACGTTTTTCTAATAAAGCAAAGAACATTCACTTTGTCGGTTCATTTGCCTGACTACATAGCTTCTCGTGAATAATTGAAGTACAATCAAGTGAGCTCATTCAAGAAAAATGGCTATCATGGAACGAGTTGACTATATCTGGATAATTCAGAATATATTATATGATAATTCCAAAACAGTAATGCTCGATATGTTCAGGTTGGGCTTCGAATTTCTTCGTTAACGAGCTAATGCACTCCTACAAACGTGAACCCTCATAAGTCTAACATTGTGCGAGTTGGGGATCAACGAGGACTTACCACTTGAAGTGAATTCCTAGCACAATGGAAGTTTGTACAAGCTTGATCGTCCATCAATATCGTGAGCGCTCAGCTCGGCCACAGATAGACAGAACACCTACGGATAATATAGAATCAAGGATCTAAGCAAGGAATATGCGGAAAAAGATTATCGAATCTGTGAATTTGGTGCAGAACGCCAAAATTTGATAAAACCTCCTGAAAGTCAGAGTCTCATCTGAGATGTCTATATACTGGTGTTTCTAATGTTGCGATATTGTTTCAGACAAACCTGTGGACAAGGCGTGGTAGTTCATCAGTGGCCATGAGGGGCGCTGGTAATCAAAAATTTCTATTCATTTTCGTGATCACTCGATCCATGGAACACGCTGTTGCCAATTCTGTTGTTTTTGTTAAAGGATAAAGAATTTATCGGGACTGGATATGTGAGGTTATTGAAAACACCAAAACGCGGCAAATTTGTGTTTAACTTTATGCGTTATTTATTCCATGTAGTTTGAAAATAATTTCTCAGTTGGAATAGATTTGCATTGTGTTTCTACTGATCTGGACCAGAATTCGCAACGACATGGCCACTTGACATTACAGGACTGTCATTTCCACTGCAAGAGTGCCGATACCTGGCGGATTTTTTGCAGTACAACTACGCCCACATCATCAAATTTTTCATCAAGTTGGCCATATCGGTCGTCTGATTCGCTGACAATCTTTTATATGGAGTGAAAACACCAGTATATAGCCACCTTAGTCTCATCCATACTGTTCTTACGATAGAACTATCGGTATATCTCACTTTTTACTGATCTTCTTCTTTCACTAAGGAAGACAGCGTACGAACCAGCAACATAAACGGGGAGCTAATGAATTTGCTCACATGCATGTTTGCTAAAATGTCAAGATTCAATTGTCATTTGTCATTGATATCACATCGTATGACTAGGATGAGATGAGTTGAAATGTTTCTACTAATCTGAACACTAATAAAACCAGCAGGTCCAATTCCATTTTCAGTACGATACGTGTTCCAGAGCTGAAATAAGAAGTTCGCAAGTTTTTTAGATCACAGTCCCTAACACATCAATATATCTGTTTGATTTGTTTGCAATTTCTTGATGGACTGCGGAAACATCAGTATTGCTTTTTGTTACCGTAGATTTCATTATCATTGAAAAGGTAAAATGATTTGATAGTGCACTGTGTTCTACGAACGGGCATATATCTTTGGAATTTTTATATCAAAATTATGTTTTTTTGCCCAGAAATGAGTGTGTTCTACGATATCCAATGAATAGAGAGTTTTGACCAAAGCAAATTCAGGATGAATACTTCAGAGTACAAAAAATAAACGAAGGTCAATAATTTGACATGACAAAAATTGATTAGGCATAACAAATATAACCCCCTTGCTCTCGATTCCTAAAAGCAACAGTACGCCGTAGACTGTATATAACTGAACAGCAGAAACGATAGTCTCAATGACAGAATCGACAGAGCGTGCGTCAATCTGAACCAACCCTGATACATCAAATTCCTTCCAACTTCACCACCAATAATTCCTTTGGGAGTGGCCGAATACCCGTCAAATAATCAGGCAATTCCGGCAGAACCATATACAAATATTTCACGATCTTATTTCTTATTTTATCAGTAGATTGCAATTATGGAATATTTCAGTAGAAGAATGAATAACTTTCGAAAACCTTCGAAATTTTCAGAATAAGAAAAGTAGAATGAGTGGAGTTCAAAAAGTTGAGAGATCTGAGAAGAATCTGTACGGATCGAGGAGTTGAAAAGTATTTTTTCCTTATGGTCGAAGGATTTTGCTCTGGAATTAAACTGACTAATCAGTTGTTGAAGAATGCGATTATTCTTTTCATCCTGTCCATCGCAAATATTCGAAAGATTTATTCATCAGACCAAAACAATAACAGTTGAAATGTGAGCCGATTTCAGAATACTGTAATACATAATGAATATGTTTTTGATGAGAACTCGTAAAATTTCATACGTATTTTACGGGATTTGTCTCCGGTGATAGCGCACGTTTCGACTCGAAGTGTATATTCCCAACTGGGAATCCAATAAGCAGTAAAGTGAACCGAAGAGTGTGTTTAATAAATATTTGAGCTGTCAGGTAGAGAATGTGTACGTATAAACGTCCCAACCATTTATTATCAGATTTTCAATAATATATGAGAAAAAAATATCGTTACATTTTTATATCATGGTTAGGTCCGATATAGGTATTATTATATACCTAGTGATTTCGTAAAGGTTATCGGGTTAGAACTGGCACTTTTAACTAATGAAAGGCTCTGCATCACCCATACCCTGATCTTCTCTGGAATTGAGGTTGTGAAGGGGAATAAATAGGTATTTATGGGTTTCTGAGCCATGGTATGCATATTTTTGGGCCTAACGTTTCACCTACATCTAATAATGATAATAATATTTAATCATCATTATATATAGTACATAAAAAACACATAATACGTAGTATCTTATGCACATATATACACCCACATGCACGCGCACACACACATACATACAAGTACACAGGATTTCAAAACGTATGATGAATGAATTTTGATTCCACTGAGGGCAAAACCCTGTTTGTGGTGAAATGTAAATATTCAGAATGTGAAAAAACTGTATGAATAAACAAAATTTGTCATGTAGAGTTATATGAAGGACAACTCACTGTAATCTCATGCAATTTCGAATTCATATATAGGAATGTCTATTATTCAACTATTTTAAGTAGTTCATTCCTTGGTGTACCTCGTATAAAAATTTTCAATTGTTTTTTACTATAAAGTTTGAGAGTTCGGCACTCCACTCGTGAGGGAGAAAGTTGTATATTTTGGGAGTTATATAATTATAACGACTTTGCCCTATCGCCCTGTGTAACGAATTCATGTTTTCTTCTAGTATTGTATGAATGTAATAATTCTTTTAGTTCTTTTGGAACATGATCTAATGGCTATTTGTATACTGAATAATTGCCTGATATCTAGGGTGTTGGTTCGTAAATGAAGTAGATCACTAGGATATCTTGTTTCTTTTTCTAATATTAACCTGATGAATCTGCCTTGGGGGATTTTCAGGGGGTTGAGGTAAGTTCTTGATACTCCTCCCCATCCAATGATTCCATACGTCAGGTGCGTCTCCACTAAACTCTGGTAAATCATGGCTTTTTAATTGAAATCGAGATGTCCTATCCCTTGTTTAAACCTAAACAGAATACAGCGTGCCTTTTTAACTAATTATTGGACATGGTGATTCCCTATGAGGTGAGGATCCAAAAAAAATCCCAGATATTTCATTTTTTCCACAGGATTTATAATAAAGTTGTTTTCTATTGTCGGGTTATAATTCGAAAGAGAATTCTCAAAGCTACTGAATGGCAAATAATGGGTTTTACTGAAATTAATGGATAAAAGTCTGCTGTCAAACCAGTCTTTGAATCGTTTTCTGCTTTCATTTCCAGATCGTACCAATTTTCATCTCTTCAATTTCTTGAATATACAGTAAAAAGGTAATAGGTCCTAACACTGTGCCTTGGGGTATTTCGCATCTGATTGTTTCTTCCGAACTCACTTCATTAGAGATTTGCACTCTTTGCTTCCTTTCGCCCAGATAATCTTTGAATAGATTGTGAGCTGTACCTCTGATTCCAATGTCGTCTAGTGTATCGATGAGTATATAATGATCTACCGTGTCAAAAGCTTCTGACAGATCTAGGAATACGCCATGTATTGCACCCTATTATTTAGTCCCACTTTGATGATTTTTTCGAAAACTTTACTCGCCGAAGTAATTAGGGAAATTGGTCTATAGTTATTTACATGATATTTGTTTCCGCTCTTGAATATAACTATCGATAACTTGAATGAGAAGGAAAAAAATCCTAGTTCAAGAGACTGGTTAATGATATATGTTAGAGGCAAAATTATATAACCCGATATTTTTTTTGAAGGTTCAGCTTTTGAACCGTCATGTCCGGGGGCTTTTCTGTTTTTTAATTGAAAAATAGTATTTATAACTTCTTGTTCGTTTGTTGGAGCAAGAAATAATGAGTTAAGAGTTTTATTTTTTTTGCGCATATAATTTTGCTTCCTGTTTGTTTGTTACGCCAAGTCCTTTTCGATATGAACGAAAGAAGAGTTGAACATTTCTGACATTTCTTCAGGATTACTCGTCAAGTCACCATTTTGCTTTTCCATAGTACATATGTCATTTTTATGGTATTTCGAGAATTTCATTCACAGTTTGCCATAGTTTTTTGAAATCATTTTGTTCTTTCTCAACGCGTTTCTCATAATAATCAATTTTTGCCTGATTTATCAAACATTGTACTCTTATTTTCATTTTCCCATACTCACTTTTCAATAAAATATTCAATGGAGTTATTTTCCACTCATGGTACATGTCGTTTTTTCATTCATAACTTTTATTAGGGATTTTGTTATCCATTTTTTCTTTTTCGTTTTCTATTTTTAATTTTCATATAACTTTTTGATCTTTGTACGCATCCGTTTGAAATATCGATGAATTTTTATGTGAAAGTTTCCAAGTGTAGCATTTGATAGAGGAGTTCACCCCATTCTATCGGCTGAACTGATTCCAGTAGTTTGTTTTCATCGATTATTTCGAAAAACTTTTTAGTATTTAGTTTTTCGGGTTTTTGTTCTGTTCCCGATACTATTCGTAGGATAGTTGTATAGTGATCGGTTATTGTTGTAGCAACGGTCATTGGCAAGATTGAGTCGAAATTATTGTTTTTGGTATGAATGTGATCTAAACAGGTTTTTGATTTTTTCTGAACTCTTGTTGGGGTATCTATCGCAGACTGGTAACCACGTTCGCTCATTAGATCTAGATAGTTTTTCGAGTCCTCGAGTCAGTTATCAAGTCTATGTTCATGTCTCCTACAAATAGCTTGTATGGACAATTTTCATTTTCTCCTTTCAAAATTTCATTAAGTTGATTTGAGGGTACGTCTACATAACTCGCAGGAGATCTGTAGTAGGCGTACATGCTGAAAATTGTATCTTTACTGCGGCAGATATTTTCAAAGGCAATGCGACTTTGGTCGAAGTGTCTTTTATACTGCTAGGCTTCGATTGATTGTGATTCAACATTCTATATTGATTGAAGTTGTCTCTATGCCTGTAAATTTCGATGGCTCTCGAATAAAATCATAACCAAAGGAGGAAGGAATGTGGATATTACATATGAAGATATGCCAGATATCTTAGAATGCGGTTCAAATAATTTTGTGAGTCGGTGGTGAGGTATATGATTGTATATGGAATGACTGTTTCAACCTTTACTTGATGCTCAAAGTGACTACCAGCCATGCATTTCGCCGTTTTTTCTCTTGCTATGAATATTTCCGTAGACTGAGCTTTTCTGAATCGATGGATATTCACTTCATCTCTAATGAATCGATAGAAAAATCGGTACAATGTACAGTTTCACTTCTACCTGTGGTAAGAAAATAATTAACTTCATTCTAAGATAGACTCACTAAGTTCCGTGAATGACCTAATTAATCGATTGCTAATTCTAATGTCGACAACCAATTGGACCACCTAGTGCATTCTCATCAAAAATATGACCTTGTCACCAAATCCATTAAAAATTCATCGGTTCAACATGGACGCCTCTGAAATACTAATTATTCTAGAGGCATAAAATGATTTGCAATTGAGTTTGAAGAATAATTTCCTAATCGAAGTCAAGTACAAGTACATAACCTCAAAAATATGCTTTTTGAGAATTTAGGGGCTGTTGCTAAATCGATTTGTATTCTATAGGTCGACATAGGTACGGATGACTATATATACGTTAGCTGGCTCATCTTTCTTCATCAGTTCGTATCATTGTGTGGAAGAAAAAAGATATCCAAAATAATGATTTCTCAAGTGAGTATCGACATATAATCTAATTTTGGTGGGATTGAAATGTCAAAAATGTCCGAAATGGAAATAAAATACGTTTTTTCTGCAAACATATGAAGGAATATAACTATTCTGTTTCGAAATATAAATTACGGTATCAATATTAAATTTTGACTAGACCCTCACAATACAGAGCGATCCTTGATAATATTGTTTAGATTCGAAGAGTGTATATTTGGGTCCATTTTGGGAGAAATTAAATGCCCTGAAGCAGTGGCGCACCCAGGAATTGGATTTGGGAGGGGAAGGTAGAGCTCGGCAAAATGAAAACTTTAATTTGGACGACTTCAGAGTTGGGTTTTTGAAGTGAGAGCAATATAATCTGTGTAACTCATTTGGCTTTAGAGGCTGCAGTTGTATTGCTTTATCTATTGCTAATGTTCCAACGGGCCCAACTTTTCCATTACCGGGCGCTTAAGATTCAGAATTGTTTCCGTATAACTCTGGAATAGCACTGAATATATTTGTGAAATGTTTATTTTATAATTTTTCTGTCTGAAAATAGTTTTCATGAATGAATTATTATCTATTCTTTTAGTAAATATTGTGGCAATATACAAATGAATTATTTCTACTTATGTGAAAACATGTTCAATGAATATATTCACAAGCTAATTTTGATATCATCTTACATAGTATGCTACTTGTGCTGTCTGTTTGGCCGTCTGTAAGATGTACGTACCTTGCCAAATTTACATGGGTTCTCGCGATTTTGACAGGTAAACAGAGAATTACAAACACTTTGGTACCGAAATAACTTCAAAAGCAGTTTCCGCTACTGAATTAGGGATTTTTCACCCAACCAAAACAAAGTGATTTAGGTATCATGGAAACTGACTATGATTTTCTTGCGAATTGAAAATGTTTTTTGAGAACGCTCTCAAATGAAATCACACAATAAATAATATTCATTTCATTTCATAGGCTGTCTTCATCACTGCCCTAGCAGTTCTATCCCAAGCAGCGGTATCCCCAGTGGTACCCGTTATGGCAAAAACTTCAGAAGACACTGTAGATCCGGCCCCCCAGTACTCCTACGCATACGATGTTCAGGATGCGCTGACCGGAGATTCGAAATCCCACTTGGAGAGTAGAAATGGAGATATCGTGCAAGGCCAATACAGCCTCAATGACCCTGACGGTACCAGAAGGATTGTGGAATACACCGCAGACCCCGTGAACGGTTTCAGAGCTGTCGTGAAAAAGGCTCCCCTGGTTGCGATCGCCAAAACAGTGGCTACCGAAGCAGTTGCTGTAGAACCAGTGCTTGCCAAAAATGTTGCTGCACCTCTTGTAGCCAGAGCGATCACTGCACCTTTGTTATCAAGGGCAGCCGCAATAAAGACGACCAAAGTTCCAGCAAATTCTGAAGTGGTAGAGAGTGTGGTTGCGTCTGAAGCTGTCCCTGTAGCCCCTGTTGCTCCTGTGGCTAGAATATCGGCACCTCTTCTGTCTTCACCATATATTGCTGCTCCTGTTGTGACATACCCCGGGTTTTCAACACCTTTCACTTACAGCACCTTCACCGTTTTGTGAATTTGATACGACTAATGAATAAAATTTGATATTTTCGCATTCATAAAAGAAAACTATCTTGTTTCTATTTTCAATGCCAAGAATCGAAAAAATTCTGGAGAGTTCTATCTCGTTCATATCGGAAAGTCTTGAAAAATTATACGCCAGAGTAACAGTTGTATTTTTGCCAACGTACCTATTAGATTTTTTTACCGTTCAGGATTTGTTGAGGATGATCATAACAGTTTTTCATACGTTTCAATATTGTTCATCACATATGCAATCAAGAAAAATTGACGAGGAAACTTGATTCCTTGAATTCGGTTTCAATTTCCAAAATCAAACCATAGATTTCATACTTCGGTGTTTAGTCAGAAAAAAAAACTCAGATTGGCGGCAAAAAGTTATCGATACTAACAGTGTTTCATACATTCAGATATTATTCATCACATATCCAATGAAAATAAAAAAGGATTATTTTGACGAGAATACTTCATGAAATATCAGCTGCCAGCCACTCTCTATGATTCAAGAGATGCAATTCAAATCTTTGAATATGGTGTCAACTTCCATTCAAGTTCCAAAACCATATATTTTTTTGTCGGCTTATTCAGAAGATGAAAATTCATCGCATCATCGGCAAAAAGTTCTCCACTAGTTTCTCTTTTGTGAATATGATGAGTTAGAGGTAACGGACGACTCTAATGATGTTTCGTATAAAGTTCACACCCAGATTTATACGGTATCATCAAAACCGAATATGCAAAGCAACTTAGTTGGGAAGGAAAATGGAAATTTGTGTGTCAACACTGTGGAGGGCAACAATTTTTTGACTTTTAAAACGGGACTTGTTAAAAAACATGTGCAAAAATCTCTTTTACAACTATAACAACTGTTCGGTGAACAAAGTATAGTGTGGGACCGCATTGACGCTGAATATTGTGGCTGTCTCTAATGTCTTAGCGGCATTAACAACTCTGGAGGATTATACTTATGGAAAGAAGAGTTTCAAGGCTGATGTGTTCGAGTGAGGAGAAACCTGGGAGTGATTAATGCAATATAATTTAGCTTTGCGGACAAAATCTGATGTCAAAATGACAATGTTTGTTGGATTGGGTTATTTTTTAGTGAACCATTTCAATGTATGTCGTTGAGAGGACCAACTAACATTAAACTCAATAATACCAGTAGAACTCCCAAATATACATTTGATTGGATTGAGTTTTATACTAGAAACAAGGCTTCCAAACAATGGATACACGAATGGATATATCGAACTCATTTTCATTGTCCTTCCAAATTACAAAAGTATTTTCATTTCTTGCATATACCGCTTGTGATATATCATTTGAACTGAGACAATAAACAATTGGATTATTCTAACAATGTAATCAGAAATGATAGCATAGGATACTACGAATTGTCCGTCAATCTCAAAGAATTATCAATAATTCATATTCAGCGATTGCATGCTGATGAGTTCAGAGAATAAATACTCTATATGTTTGGAAAAATCAACCCATATCGTAAAAATGGCCAAATATCTGTTGCTGGTCGTACTCATTGGGAAAGAAGGACATGAAGAAGGAGCTCTTTTGAATGTGAGCAGTTGTCGGCAAAATAAAAACGGAGATCGAATGTTGTCCGATACATTGAGAGGGGCTAATGAATCAATATTAGAAAGAAGACTATTTATTGGAAATGAATATGAATTTCGTGAATATTACCGATTGTCTAGAGAACTATTAAACCAGGAGGTGATGACAGGTGACGTTCTTCCATTTTACACTGCATACCTTTTTGAGGCTTGAAAATTAACCCTGAAATATGAAAAATAGACAGGTTCCTGTGGGGAATTGTTGTGTTTTTCCATTCATTATTTCAGGTAAAAATAATATTCACTGATACAATACAAAGCAGGGTGCAGGAAAAAGTCACGGAATTTTTCAAATGTTAACTTGAATTTGAATAATTAGGTTCATTCAATTTTTTCACAATTTTTGTATGTTGGACTGTAGCTACATGCATGCCTTTTACGTCAATAACTTGGAATAATGTATATCAATGAAATCCGAAACGGCATGGAAATCAAAGTACACGAAAATTCCGCACAAAAAGAAAAACGATTTTCTTTATGAAGTGTACACTCGCGGCTGCCAGGAACCTGTCTATTTTTCATATTTAAGGGTTGATAATCAAGCCTCAAAAAGGTATGCAGTATAAAATGGGAGAACGTCACCCGTCACCACCTACTGGTCTATATTTCAATTATCTTCACATTGTACAATGTAGGATGTTCTCGAACAATAATTCTTTTGAATATTTTTTTTGGAAGCTCTGTTCAAATTTATATGTTTCACTGAAATTATTTACCTCAATACTTGGAATCACTTGATACGCAGTCAGTTTCAAAATATATGAGAGGCAACGATTCGACCTGTCTCAGAGAGTATTCCCAAAGGGTGCCTTCGACACCAAAACCTATTGAAGCTGCTGGATTCTATACAGGGTGTTTCCTAACTACGGTTCCTAACTGCAGGTGGTGATTCGTTAGGTCATTATAGGAAGAAAAGTTCCTATTAACATATGCTCGGAGTTGCTTCGTTTCTGAGATACAGGGCGTTGAAATTAAAAAAAAACGGTAATTATGAAATATCATGAATATCCTGGTACCGATTTAGTTTAAATTTGGTACATTTATTCGATTTAATAAGGCGCTCATTTAGCCCAAACTAGATTGAAATTATTATGGCCATTGACGTCTCAGTGGGCACCACAGCCAACATTATTGTAAAAAAAGTACGCCACTGACTGACTGACTGACTGACTGAGTAATTTTTTTATTTTTTTAGATTAAGCAACTGAAAATACAACTTTCTGGTCACTTGTATTCTCTTCATATCCAGCTTCGTTTTCGAGAAAAAAAATTAAAGCCACTCTACTGCATATCATGAACACCTGCATTGGAGACCAGCTGACATTGATAGTAGGGTTTTTTCTACACATATTTCATTTCAAATTGAAAAAGGTAATTTTTGTTTTGGGTTATTGGTTGATATTTGTTCACCATCCGTAATAATTTAATATCGATAGTCGTACCTGCATACGATAATGGCTTCGTTCAGCGGTGCTCAACCGTTGAGTGATGTGCCAACTTGTTCGGCTGAACGGACCGCTGCACCATTGATCACTCGAAACCGTTGAGCAGCGGCTCAACACGTTTAGTGATTATTCTCAACGGTTGTGCACCGCTGAACGAAGCCAATGAATAATGGCCGTTACATGCGGGTAAGGTCGCTTTGACAACATTATTGTCATAGCAGTAAAATTCAGAGTTGTCAATTAGCAGCGATTCCATCATGAATTATTATACTAACACTGAAATGGCTGGCATGCACCTTATTTATGGATGAGCAAATGAAAATTCGGGAGAAGCACGAAGAATTTACCAGGACAGATATCCTAACAGAGTAATTCCTTACGCTAAAACATACAAGATTATGTGAAACTGGGAGTTTCAATGAAAATGCAGGTGGTGGAAGACCAGAAACGGTAACAACGCCTGAACTAGAAGAAGCTATACTTGATGCGATAGAAGAAGATCCTTCAAATAGTACCAGGAAGATTGCACTGCAGCTTGAAGTCAGCCCAAAAACCGTTTGGAGAGTTCTTAAAAGGAACCTCCTATACCCATACCACATACAGCGAGTCCAAGCTCTACTGCCTCATGATTTTCATCCAAGATTAATGTTTTGCAGGTGGTTAATTCATATGATGGAACACAATAATAATTTTTTACCAAATATTTTATTTACGGACGAGGCAAATTTTTCACGAAATGCTATTATGAACTTTCACAATAACCATTTTTGGGGCGACGAAAATCCCCACGCTATTAGAGAAAATAATTTTCAGCATCAATTTTCGCTGAACGTTTGGGTAGGAATTATTGGTAAATACCTAATTGGCCTTTTTTTTACAGAAAGATTAACAGGTGAATCCTACACGGACTTCTTGCGAGATCATTTACCCATTTTGTTAGAAGAAGTACTCATACTTGTAAGAGGCAACATGTGGTTTATGTACGACTTAGCTCCAGCTCATTTTAGTGTTTTTGCTCGTCAGCATCTCGACATCACCTACCCTAATCGCTGGATTGGACGTGCAGGACCCCAACATTGGCCAGCTCGCAGCCCTGATATGAATCCTCTAGATTTCTATTTATGGGGTCATCTGAAGGATCTTGTTTATAAAACTCCTGTACTAGATGTGAATGACTTGAGGAACCGAATAATCGACAATTGCAATGTAATAAGGACTACTCCAGAAATTTTTGAACGTGTCAGACAATCAATGGCAAATCGAATGCGTTCGTGTATTTTATCAGAAGGTGGACATTTTGCTCATTTACTGTAATATCGCAATTGCTGATATTTTTATTTTTGGTCTTCATTTTATGTTTTTGTTTTTTCTTGAACGAAGCTGGATATGATGGAAATACAAGTGACCAATAAGTTGTATTTTCAGTTGCTTGATAAAAAAAAAATCATCAAAAAAAGTCAGTGGCGTACTTTTTTTTACAATAATATTGGCTGTGGTGCCCCCTGAGACGCCACTGGCCATAATAATTTCAATCTAAATAGGGCTAAATGAGCGCCTTATTAGTTCGAATAAATGTACCAAATTTCAACCAAATCGGTTATAGGATATTTATGATATTTTATAATTACCTTTTTTTTTTATTAATTTCAACGCCCTGTATCTCAGAAACGAAGCAACTCCGGACATATGTTAATAGGAACTTTTCTTCTCAAAATGACCTAACAAATCACCCCCTGCAGTTAGGAACCGTAGTTAGGAAACACCCTGTATACAGAAATTTCAATGACGTTCCATTCTGAACTATCATCAATCATTTCAACTTTTGCAGTTCCATCACCGAATCTCTCATTCATCCTTTCTTTTTTCTAGGGTCTTTTTTACCAAGAAAAGAGAGAAGTTTTGAAATTACTTGTCGAAGAGTGGGCTTACACTCTGTAATGATCGTAACTGAATATAAATTAGTGATTTCACTAGGTTCTCTCTCATGTATGAACCCGTAGATTCTTTTCATGAATAAGATTGGCTAATTTCAATGAATATAATAATGCTCAATAAACGTATTCGAAACGGCGAGACATAATACTGAAATCACGTTGAAAATTCAGCATTCATACACAAATTGAAAATCCATGAGATACGTCTGTCTATTTCACTTTGACTGAGTAATGTTCTGAGTTTGGTTGAACTGTCATGTACTCAATCGACACAAAAATATACAATTTATAAATATATCATCATTTATTTACAATATCATACAAAAAATAGTGAACTCTAACCTACTAAATCAGCAGTGATCTAGAAAACAGTGGCTGGCGCTGGGGCAAAAGAATACGGTGAGGCCCACCCAGGACCGACAGCTAAACGAGCTGGCGCGCCGAAATATGGCGCAGCCACTCCCGCAACTGCTGGTGCTAGGGCGGGGGCCGCAACGTAGGGGGAGGCCACTCGGGCAATCGGAGCTGGGGCTACAACTGGCGCTGCCACAGCCCGCGCCAAGGGAGCTGCTACGGCTCTCGCAAAGGGAGCTGCGATTGGGGCTACAACCGGAGCTGGCACAGCTCTCGCTACGGGAGCTGCAACCGGGGCTGCTACTACTGCCTGTGGTACTTTTCTGACGACAGCGTTGAAGCCATGAATGGGATCTGCGTAGTAGTCTACGATTCTACGGGTGCCGTCGGGATCAGCTACGGTGTATTGGCCTCTGACGATATTGTTGGCGCGGCTTTCGACTTGTGATTTGGAATCGCCGGTAAGAGCATCTTGGACGTCGTAGGCGTAGGAATAGGTTGGGTTGGGGTCTATCGTAGCATCTGAGATTTTTGCAAGGACTGGTGCTGCAGGAAGAACCGCCGCTGCCGGTGCTCCGATGACACTTCCCCTGGCTACAGCCACCAAGGCGGTGAGGATGACGTACTAGAAATCGATATATTAGTGGATAAATTGCTTATACAATGTTGGATGTCAGTAAAGACCAGAGTGATTGATAAGATTGATATGAATGAACGTTATATATGGTCATAGCGTCTATAACTCTAAGTCTATATTTATCTGATATCTGATAAGGCAAGGACAAATTTCATTATTTGTCATATTATAATAAGAACAGCATTTTTTGAAGTAACTGAAACCCACTCAAAATCAACTTATCAATAACAAACTAAAATTAAGTGCTGTTACTCTAAAAACTATGATGAATATTTCCAGAAACTGTTTTTAGAAGAAACCCACTTGCAAATTGAGTATCAAGGAATTTTATATTAAACCAATCATTGAAAAAACTGATCTCAATTCTGGTGTAGTTGTTGATATGTGTGAGTTCTATTTCTACACCAGAATCATTTGGTTATCATTCATTTTCGTTTGGATACATTCATACGATCAATTTGAATTATCTACCATTGAAATGGTCTACCTCATGATCTAACTACCTCATCATCCAACTAATTTCTTCAGAATAATGGCATCAGAATGAGACTAAAGCGATACAAGCGCATCAGAAAATTATGAAACCTATTGCTTTCAATTCAACCAATGAATTATACTTATTATGAAGAGAATATTTTATTTGTTTTCGATGGGATGATTTTCAAAATATTCGTGACCTGGGAATAAATTTCGGTAATGAAAAAAAAAAAAATCCGAAGCCAGAAGAAATGGTCCTAATCTCTCTTTCCAATGCTTTCGACTTTTTACCGGGGATATGTTGATTTTTTGTGTTGACACATCGCTAGCAAAAACATCCACATACACGTTCGTCGCACAAATGTGTAACACTTTTACGAGCCAATATTTCACCCACTATGAACCGCGAAATTTTATCTCTATCACTGCACTCTTGTATTTCACGCTCTGGACCTTTATCAACGCAGTTAAATGGATGATTTAGCACCCTGTAGGTATACCGAACACTGCCTACCTTTATGGCCATGTTTATCTGCTTGAAGAATATAGATCGACTGATAAGTGAAAACTCATTCGCGGACGCTTTTATAGTGGCCCAAAATATTTGTTACAGCTTTCTATGACGCTTTGTAGAATACTAATTGATTACGAATAATTGCACCATTTTTTTTCGATACGGATATAACAGTATTCGGTTGTATTTCTGAGTATTGCAAGCACATCGTGCATTTTAAGTTTGGAGGGTACCTTGAGGAATGTATGGTAATGTTATGTCACTATATTCAAGAAAAAGGTTCTATTGATATCAGTTTATACCGTGTGTACAGCAAAAATAATGATTCCTGATAAAAAATTTGGAGGCCAACAATTGATATCTCGTTTGGTTATTCCAAAAAAAAATCAACCGATGATTCTGAACAGTTTGAGATCATAGGTAGGTATCTTGTATGTTGAATACCAGTTGACAGCAAGCAAAACTGTGGATTTGGTTCCTCTTTTATCGTTTCAACAAATCGAGGTGCATTTTGAGTGACTAATACCGCCTCAGGAAGAAATTTAGAGTGAATCATTATTTTCATGAATTAATTCGGGATTTTGACAAGACTCTCAATAATGAAATATCTGAAATAGAATTCCTTGGTTCATGTTCCAAGTAAATAGCATTTTAGAGAATATTTACACTTCTATAGAAACATCTCAGAATTAGAGCTGGAATAATAAAGTGCTTGAGTGCTAGGATTGTACTTCAGTGCCAAATTCTGTTTTTTTGTAAATTTCGAGATTGGGTGGAAGCAGTTTCTTTTCTCATGCGAGTTTGAATGCACCTGGCTTTCTATTCACGTATTCTCATCAATATCAAACAGTTTCCTTCACCACTTGTGGATATCTATTTATTGAGGCGAGAAACAAGCAGACGAACAAGTCGAATTACATGTTTCGATGAGGAAAACAACTAAGCTGCTCAATTAACTAATACTTTTTACCACATACATTACTTACGAATTATTCAATAATTGATACTTATGGTAACCACTACGATTGCATCTATAACAATTGATTGATACAATTAAACCTGATAATAATAACGACGATAATGGTATTAACACAACACATTCAGAAAACCATAATCAGTGAATGCCTAGAAGGGTATTTGAACATAAATTGAATCAGAGAGTTCAATCACCATTCACCTGACCTGATGAAAAAATTCACTGCTATTAAATCATATATGATAGGCATCAACTAACCATACTTTTTACTATATCTAGATATTAATGGAATGATATACATTTTTTTAAATATAATCCATTGAAGATATTTGGGGCAATCACAACGATTATTACATCTATTACAATCTATGAATTTGATAACCATAATAAATAGTAATGACGAAGATGGCTTTAACATAACACATTGAGAAAAACAAAATGAATCCGAGAGTTCAATCACTATTCACCTGATCTGGTGGAAAAAAAAAACCATTTTTATTGAGATACTACTTGATCACGGGAAAATTGCAAATGTAAATATCAGGTAATTTATCGGCATATTCATTGTAAGTTGAACAAAATTTTTCTATCACATTAGGAAGACGCGGAATGTTAAATGTTAATAATTTTGGTCGTAACATTTGACAGGGTACATTAAATTTTATTTGTGCTAGCAGGTTTTCAGACTGATGCTGACCATTGAGTAGCTTATATATATTCATTTATTTATTTCCCAAGAAACATACATTATGTTTATGGTAGCGAAAAAAAGTACAATAATGTCAATAAGAAATGGAAAGGAAAATAAAGTAATGAAATCGGAATACTTCCAAACATCACTTATGTAAATTCACAAGTGTGCAAAAAGTAAAAATGTTACTTTGAAACAAAAAAGTCTAACTTACGATATATTTTTTTTTTTGTTTTTGATTTCGTTTGCCACAGATTTTAATATTTGGTATTCGTTTTTTTTATGCCTTGAAATAATTGTTGTTGACCCTCTTTTTTTTTTTCATAACTGACATTGTTTGAATGCCTTGTGGGTGGGTTGTGGTTCTACAGGAAAACAGGGGGGGGTTTTGCAGGAAACAAACAGATTTAACTGTCAATCTGTCCTCGATCATCATAATCTTGAATTGACCACGGAGGCCTGTAGGTATATGACTCAAATTTTGGGGGGGTGTTGTATGTTTTTTAGAAGAGGAATAATATAAATTTTGTATCAGTGAAGCATATTCAAATTTGGTTTTGCAAAGCGAATAGAAGAGACACTTACTTAATGGTTTTTGTGTCTCTGAGTTCATATGTTAATCTTTCTATGGAGCTCAACAATTTATTTACTCTTTTGCAACATTAGTTATATGATTCTCGAATCTTAGATCATTTTGGAAAGTCACACCCAAGTCCTTTAATGTCGACTTTTTACAAAGAAGTGACTTATTCATGTGATAGTTAAATTTACCTGGATTTTTGGATCTTGAATACGATACTGAGAAGCATTTGTCTAAATTAAAGTATAATTTTTTTCCTAATTGACCAATTGTAGATGTGGTTTAAATCATTTTGTAGTAAGTTACTATCATTTTCTTCGCTCATTGGCCGGTATATTTCAAAATCATAGGCGTATAATAGGCAATCTGCATCGACTCCATAAACAAGATCATGAATGAATATTAAAAAGAGTAGGGGCCCTAGATTGGACCCTTGGGGTACACCGGATCTTGCTAATAATGTCGATGACTTACATCCATGGAATTCAACATATTGGGAACGATTCCTGGGATAAATCACCATGAGCTACAATAAAATCATCACTCAATCCATATCGAATCATTTTAGATACTAGAATATCGTGGTTTACTCGGTCAAACGCCTTGGGAAAATCCGTGTATATGGGATCGACTTGATGACTTCTTTCCACGTATTCACTTACCTTAGTCGTGAATGTCAATAAATTTGTGTCTATAGACTTTTGTTTCATAAACCCATGCTGGCATGGCGAGATGAAACCTTTCATATGCCAATATATTTTGTCATAAAGAATAAACTCCAGAAGTTTTGCTATACCGTCGATGACAGATATTGGTCTGTAGTTGTTTAGACATTTTTTGTCTCCGCTTTTGAGTATTGGAGTAAGTTTAGATTTTTTAAACTCGTCTGGAAATAGTCCGGTGTGTAGTATATTTTGAAAAATTATAGAGGAAAAATTAAAAATAGTCTTTGCATGCCTTAATGACCTAGCATGGGATGCCATCAGGCCCTGCCGAACGTTTGGGTTTTAGCCTTTTGAATGCTTCTTCGACTTGAGATGCCGTGATTGGCGATAATATTTGAGTAAATTAGTTTCGTGTGCTATAGGTCCCTGACTGAGGCCATGATTATTCAGGAATATCGTAAGTTGAGTTTAGTGTATCATATACAGAATTGGCAATGATATTTCATTAGGATCGATTGTTTTGATATCGTCAATTATGAATTCTCCTTCAGAGTCATTGATATTTCGTTTAGAATTGATAAAGTTCCAAATAGTGTTCATGTTTTGTTGGACATTCAATTCAATATCCTTTATATAATTTTGATAGGCCAATTTTATATCACGTTTCAGTTCAGATCGCAGTTGTCTGAACGAATTCATATTGGCTACAGATTCGTGTCGTTTTCTGTGGTAGTATTTTTATTTAAACTTTCTGAAAATTTCAGGTGGAAAACATGCTGGATTAGTGTTTGTCTATTTCAGTTTAGGTCACCTTCGCCTAAAATAGAAAAAAATATATCATAAAGTCCTATTTATTGATGAATTTAATAAAAATTTACTGAGTCAAGGATACATTTTTGATGTTCTGTCAGAGAAGTGAACAAAAAACATAACGTTGACGGACAACTGTCCATAAATATGTTCAGTTTTTCGACTGCCACCAAAGAGTGGATGGCAATGACATATTTTTCTTATTCAACTGTATCTCACCAAATACCAAATGTCGAATTACTCGAAAAACTAGAACTAGACCAATTGTGCTTTCTGTCTGTTCCCACATGTACATGCAGGTAATCTTTTCTCGAATCGAATATATTCAGTAAATCACATAAAAAGTGAATGTCAGAGATTTCATATTCAGGGTGCATGTGATTCTGCTCCGTAGATGACATGAGTGCATAATAAAAGACCATGTCGTAGCAGAGTTGTGAGAAGTGAACTAATTGGCTTCGTGCTGGAATTCACGAAACATCAAGTACTAAAACTAGAGGGAAGAATACTTGCCGCTAAGCCATTCAATGTGACACATATCTCATAGCTAGTGGCCCTTACTATAAATATGTGAAACGAACTAATCCACCAAATCCAATCTAGTAAGGACCTAACGTTAGGTAAGGGATTATATATTTATCGGCTAAAGGTGTAGAACACGTCAAATCTCAGATTCTGATGAAGATGAATTTTTCATGAAGATGTTTCTTTGTATTTGGCTGACGCGATTGAAGATTCAGACTTAATGGAAGAGGATGGAAGCGACTATTATTGATGCTGTGGAAGTACTCTAATAACATTTGGTTGAGTAAAGGATCTGTGTTGAGTTGAGTTTGACTTATTCTTTCACATAATTGCACATTTTGGATCATAATCAGTTTTATTTTGTTCAATTATATTCAATTTCAATACATTCTCATATACTTATTATATATAATATATGAGAAGATAAAATTATATTGGTTGTTGAAAATAATCGACAACTGTTATAGACGAATATTATTATGCACCACCGCGATTTCTGAAACATTTTGTAGGTGCTGGTTTTTCGATATGGTATAATATTCAATTCTCAAAAAATAATTCGAAAAATATTTATTATTGAAAATTCTTGATTTGCACCATAATTGCATTTGTTCCCATTCTTTAATATTTCTCAATAATCAGACGTTATTTAAGTTATGCTAGGTTAGTTAGGTTTGACTTTCATTTATCTCAATAATCAGACGTTATTCAAGTGATGCTAGGTTAGTTAGGTTGGATTTTTCTCAATAGTCAGATGTTATTCAAGTGATGCTAGGTTAGTTAGGTTTGATTTTGATTTATCTCAACAATCAGACGTGATTCAAAATTTCTCTGTAATTTCCGATTGTAGGCCGTTTCTGGCGATTTCACAAAAAAAAATCTAATAATCTTTCGATTTGAGTTATATCGTAAAAATTATAATGAAAAGATGAATTCTTTGAATATTAGAAACAAAAAAACCCTCTCTATGCTCACCTCTTTTGGCACGGATCATTTATTGATATACGACAAAGTTGTTTTCGTTCATCTCGCTCAATTTTTCTCAAAAAATACTCAAATACCCCATACAGAGCCCTAAGCCTACTTTAAGTTTTTTCAAAGCTTATGGGAGCTACAATTCTTGAGAATCTGACGCAAAAATAGCATATTCTACCCGAAGTAACATGGATTTGCCAACAGAACATAAAAATGAATTAAGAAATGTAACAGCCGCCTTCCCGTGCAAAATGCGCTGATGATGGTTAATTTGTTCCAGCTAGGAGTGAAGATACTGGAATGCAAACTTCTATATGAAAGTTTCAATTCTCTTTGACTTCTATCTAAAGCATAATTTTCAAATGGATTGACAAAATAGTTTTCTGTGAGTGTTGAGCTGGTTTTTCAATAGTAGATTAAGACCATGTTTCCTAGATATACTTAGAAAAGTCATCGTTTATTCCAAGAATAACACAGTGTTTTTCTATACTTTAATCGAATGAATTGAACCACCAAACTATAAAGAAAATTTTGCAATTGAATTGTCAACCCATTATTTGTGTTCAAAGAACAGTTTTTTTCGGAATTCACGCAGCCACTATTGAAAGAAGACTCCCATAACACTCAATTCTTTTCAAATCACAGGGGAGATCCAGAAAATAAAGTATTCTTCCAAACTGCGTCATATAATGAGAGTCATCTTAGGGTATGTGACGCCATATATTCCAAAGAAATCTGTTTTTTGCACAGGAGATGCGTTTTAATTTCAGTCGAATTAAAAAAAAGGTTGTTATAATCTGATCTGAACCAAATTTCAATGAGACGTTTCGTTCATTAGATCTCATTATCACCTTTATCTTTTTGGATACGGGTCTCTTATTTTTTCATCGATTTTTGTTGCTTCTTCCATAAAAAATTCAGCTTTGTAATACATGTTTCTGAACGTTTTTCCCTAGAAAAACATCATCAATAATGGTCATAAAATTCCCGTCAGTGTAGTCTCAAAAAATATCAAAGAAACTTGCAATGTTGATTCACATTTATTATAATCTTTTACGAAACAATTTCCAATGCTACGTTTCGTTCATTTTATTCCAACGTCAACTTTATTTTTCTTTTTAATATGGACTTCTAAGAAAATCTAATTTTCATCAATTTTAGTAGCCACAGTTTTTAAAAATTCAGCTGATAATTACAATACATGTATTTCTCGACGTTTTTATTCGAAAAACATCATCAATATTTGGTCAAACAGTTTCCGTTAGTGTAGTCAGAAAAAGGTAAAAACGAAAATTTTAGAACTAAAACATACATCACCTCCACACATATTTTGAATATTTGTAAGTAGGAGTGAATGCCTATACATTCCAGGGTTATGCATGAATATTGAAAAAAAAATAGAAATTTTGAAGATAACATTCTGAGAGCGATGGAAATGATTGCTTTTTTTTCAGAATGAGTCATAAATTAACAGAATAACAAATAGTGGAATTCATTACAGTACATAAATAATCAGTAGAAGGCTACTCACACAACATCGTCGGGATCTGTGATCTGTAATATAATTCCATGGTGTGATAAGAATAGATTCATAAATAACGGATGGTTTAATATTCATCATCACTTGCGACAAGAAAACTCCTTCCTACATGCAGCAAATTTAAAAGAGAGATTTGGAGTTGATGTTTGTATTGGTGTTCTAGACACCAAGATTATCGGCCCCTACTTTTTTGAGACATCATTGACGGGGGAATTATATTCAGAATTACTGTCGAAATCGAGTTGATTCGTTGGAAGATTTGCCTTCGAATATTCTGAAATAATATCAGTTTTTCCAACATGATGGAGCTCCTACACATCGCAGAAATATTTGCAGTGATGTCCTCAATACACCTAAGCAAGGACGATGGATAGGAAACAATGGTGCTATCAAATGACCACCACGTTCATCATTCCTGACCCTTTTGGAATCTTCATTGCGGGGCTTCATTAAGATATTCGGATCAACATTTGGAAATATTGACGAATTGAAGGAAATAATGAGGAGGAGTTGCATGGCTATAACTCCATAAATGCTAAAAAATTGCCATAAAATACCAAAGTGAGAGCCCATATTTGAAAAAAGAATAAGTTGACGTTGGAATTCAATAAACGAAACATCGCCTTGAAAATTGGTCACATGATATTACATTATGTATGGAACAGTTTTGAAGTTTCCTCTAACTTTATTTCGAGACTACACGAGAAGGAAAATGTATGACGAAATATTGATAATGGTTTTTCGGAAAAAAAAAAACTCAAATTACACTTGCATTGTAATAAATAGCTGAATTTGTTATGGAACTGGCTTTGAAAATCGATGAAAAAACTAAAGGTCTGTAATTGAAAAAATAAGTTGATGATGGAATCTAATTAACAAAACGTCGCATTAAAAATTGGTTCATATCAGATTACAACAAATATGAAACATTATTGAAAGTTCCCTTGACGTTTTTTCATTTCATTCGAAATGGAGTCGGTAGAGCCAAAGTAGGCAAAATTTTATCGACCTTTTAGGTATTTTAGGTCTTACCGTTTACAAGATACCAATAAGATCAGCTGAAAAAAAAACGGCCTGTATGATTTTCATTGATGTATGATTCTGAAATAAATCGAATGTCAGAGCCATCGACTACGACAGTGAAGATGGTTATAATGGGTCGCAAATAACAAATATGATTGTGATATTCATTCATATATCCTCTTCGCATACAAAAAAGCATTTTCTATCAACGACGCATCCTGCTCTCTTTCATTGTCCAAAAGTTATACTTTCCCATTAACACTTTGATCGAGCTATTTCCACAAACAGGTCACGCTTTGAATCTTCCAATAGCTATCAGAAAAGTGCGTTTATATGAAAAATAATTGACGGATTTATCGACCTATTTGTTGCAGAGATTAATCTCAATTACTTGAGTTTTACTTCTCGATGCCGACTCATTCATACCATTTTTCACTCTCGAACAAAAATCGAGATGAACGAAATGAGATTTATTTTTCTCATCAGCTCTAGGACATTTTCATGTGAAATAGTGATGAAAGTGTATTCAATGTTGATGATTCTGTACATAAATTCATTGTTTCCACAGTGGAAATTTCCTTGAGAGTTCATCAATGATGTCTGTTGAACTGCATCCATAACCGAGAATGATTATTATTATTATTAACAGCCTATGACTTATTTAAATGTTATTCAGAGAATAGGGAACAGAAAATGAAAATCCAAAATACAACGAGCACAGAAGAAACAATTACTTGCGGAGTACCTCAGGGGACAGTTCTACGGCCAGTATTATTTACAGTTCATATGAATAAACTCTTCCTACAGGAAAGAGATGGGCAAATACTCAGCTTCACAGATGATACTGTGATAGTTTACAAAGTTGAGAATTGGTATGATTTGAAAATCAAAGCAGAACATGACTTGAAAAACTTAAAAAAAAGGTTTGACAGTGGATTTCTTTCATTGAATTTTGAAAAAACCTATTACTTACCATTCAGTAATCAAGAAACTTCACTTCCCCACTATGATTTGGCTATTCAACCTGATTTGATAATTAAACCTGTAGAAAAATTAAATATTTAGGTATATTCCTAGATCCACACCTGAGATGGAATGAACACATATCTTGCAAAACAACTTCGTTGTCTTCATTTCAATTTCAAACAATTCATCGCTTACCTAGACTTCAAGCAAAAAAAATTGTTTACAAAAGTCTAGTGGAGACTCATTTGAACTATGGAATCATAGGGTGGGGAAGTGTATCACGAACTTACTTGAATATGCTTGAAGTATCCCAAAAAAAATTTCTTAAAATGATTTTACAGAAAGATTCGAAATATCCTAGTGATCGCCTTTTCTCTGAAACACGAATAATGGATCTTAGACAACTTTATAGCGTACAAGTATGTATAAAACAATATATCGATAAAGAAAATGTAAAGATACTTACCCATTCCTATAGCACGAGACAAAAAAATATGCATGTTATTCCGAAAAGGAACAAAACAGCGGGACAAAAAAGTTATTATTATATGGCTCCGAAAATGTTCAATTACCTACCGGATACCTTGAAAAATGAACCTTCCCTCAGAAAATTTAAAAATCAGCTGAAAAGTTTCATATTACAAAAAGAAAGAAAGGAAGTACATAAACTCATAGAGAAATAAAAAAAAGCAAACTGAAACTTCTCGTCTGAATTAAAATGTATTCAATATCTGTGCTAAATGTTGTATTTTAATTTATGACCTGTAAAACTGTGCTTATTTTATGTTATTTGTAACTACTATTATCGTAAAATGTTTGTAATTTTTTATCTGTGTTATATATAGGTTAGTGCTTGTCCTATATACTTTTCCTTCCACATACTTCTCATTTTATACTTTTTTTTTTGTCACCCACACACAGGGTTACACCCTCAGTGGGAATATCAGTTTATTCATCATTATACTGTATTTTACTATATTTGTAATCTTTTCGATGAATAAAATAATAATAATTATTATTATATAATTCCTGAAAGATACGCTTATATCATTTCTCCTTTATTCAGGCGATTTGCAAATCATGGTTTTGATAAAACATAAAACCTACTCTTTCATATTTGATCATCGGAATTTCAATATTAACTTGCAAATATTTCAGCCATAACAACGTTTTCCGAAGCTGAAATCCACTCATAAAACAATCGACATTTTCAATTATCCTCCCAATCATCATGATTTGAGATATTAATTTCATATAGAAATAAACCACACTTGTCCCGAATGTCACACCGAACACATTCAAAATGAGTAGTGGTAGTAAATGCTATTGATGTTTTATTTATACCAAATGCAATCGAATTCAGTTTCAGTAAGTAGGTTTCACTAATTACCTATCCCATTCCCTCACCAACCATTCAACGTGAAAAAATCATTTCTCAACTCAGAGAAAAATTTCTGTCCCAGATCGAACCTACGACCTCTCGATCAAGGGACGGGCCCACAACCACATGCGCCAACTTGCTCGCCACCTTAAAAATTTGAAAGTATGTGCTGAAATTTATGGCGATTGCGTTGTGGGTCCTTATATCAATCGGCGAATCCAACGGAAGAAATGTTTTTGTGATTATAGTGAGATGCAGTAGATTCAATATTACCGTAAATTATAGAATGAAGATTTGTATCTATGAAACTAAGTTTATATTTAGAGAACATGGAGCGACTTCACGCACGGAGGTATTCGTCAATACTTGAAGGGAACATTTCCAAATGAATTCATTGGTCAGAGAATAGCAGCGGAATGCAAGGTCACCAGATTTGAGTTCGATATATTTTTCCATATGTAGCCACCTTAAAAATGAAAATTGTTTGACTTAACTGGAATCCCCGAATGGCTTGCGCAATTTCTATCTCGGTGTGTGATGGTTTGAAATTATAACATTGCTTGATTTTGATGAAGATTCCGTGTATTTCGAAATATTACATCAAGTTTGTTAATATATTACTATGCCAATGCATGAAAGTCGAGAAAGGTGCGGTTTGTTGATGAAGGTTTCATAGTTGGGCTTCACTTTGATACAACACTGATAGAAAACCCAAAGATTTGTTTTTATTGAAACCCTTATTCGTGCGATCAAAAATATGTCAGTGGAACGTCCATACCTCTAGAAATGCAAAATAGTGAACAGAAGAAGTACATCAAGAACATAAAGATTAACGAGATGACAATGAAGAACAATGGCAGACCACGAAAGTGTCAGAAGAAACAAAACATATAATAATACGAAAATACTCATCTTTATTAACGTTTCGAAAACTGAATCCTTTCCATTTCTCAAACCTTATTCAGAATTTATATTTCTTTGATTGTTTGCGTAGACAAAATGTGAAAGCTTTGAAACGAATTTAGTTCGTAATGTTAAAGGCGGATTTCCATCAAACGGACAAAACAGAAATAAAACAATATGGCGACAATAGTTCACTATTTTGTTCTCGTCATCACGTCATCATGTACCAAATCTGCCATAATTTTGTCCGTTCCTTAATCTATTCGTTTTCATAAAAATGATCTCATCCAGTATATTGGTTGTTTTCGCTTCTTTTGCTAAAAAAATTCGATTATAAAAACACCGCACGCCATTATAAATACATCGTCTAGAGGAGGCATGATGAAAACTTTTCGTGAGGTGGAAACGGCAGATAACACATCAAAACAAAACACGCGACAGACTAATTTTTTGTTTGTTTGGTGGAATTCGAGTTTCGAGTTTGTTTTCGAAACTGAAAATTTTTTGTTTCTGTTTGGAAAAAGAAACTAGTCGTTTGGTGGAAATCCGCCTCAACAAAGATTAGTATTCATAAGGATTCATCTACCACAAAATAATGTCATTTAAACTGAGTACAAAAATGTTATTCTAGTTTTCTTGAATACACGTTCTTTGATGTAGTGATACCCCCAACTGCTGTTAACTACTTCACAAAAAAGGTGATCATTCATTTAAAATCATCCCACTTGACTCAAAAAATTATATAATCGATTTTTTATTGATGTACGAGATCTACATTCCACTCGATACATCGATCGGCGTGGAACCCATAAAATATAAAATTTGCATTACGATCTAATTTTTTGCAGGAAAAACATAAAGATCTCTCAAATTAGTCGTGTCCATATCGAAGGCGTAGGTTAACGTAGATGACCTTCCTAGGCGAGTACTCAAGATCAAGAACCATGTACTTAAACTCGTAGGAATGAAAATAGGAAATGAATTGAATAGGGGAGAATGGAGCAGAACACTGATCGGATAAAGTGTTCTTCCATTTTCAGAAATACATAAATATGATTTGTATTTCGAAATTTTTCCGGCAAGTATATTCATTGTAATGTAATTAGTGAAGGACACTGTATCACAATGGAACAGGATAACTACTTGAAATTTTCAATGAGTCCAATAGTTTTTGATTCATCTAATAGTTATTGCAGTATAAGATGAAATGAGGGAGTTGTAACTTGTCAGATTAAAACTTTAGGAAAGGCCATTACATCTAGACGAAGAGGAAGAACTTCCGGAAAGGTTATAACAATGGTCCAAACTTATAATATCTAATATGAAGCTATGCTGTGATGTACCATGATTACTGATTCTCTATCTATACAGTCCCCATCATGTATGTACCGGTTAATCCGAATTGACCGAAAAAATCAACGCTTCGTGTTTTTGCTTGAATAGTACACTCTGAATGCTATCTTGAGAAGCCGGAAAAAATCTTCTGGAAAATGTAAACAATGGTCATAGTTACATTTTGAAATCGACTTAATTCTCTATTCGTCTGAGGAATTGAAGTAAAATTGTTTTAATATTTGTCAAGTCATTGATGTTCAAACATGGAAGCTACTGAGAAAACACTGATAGTCCAGAATCGAAAGAAACAAAACTCTAAATTCTCTAAATGTCAGAAAGCAATCGGGTCTTCGTACGATCAGATTTCGGATCTGTCTGAATCCAGCCTTATTGCTGACAAAAAGCACGTTCACGTCTTTCTTGGATTTTGATTTGATACAGATGGATACTTTGATGGGGATGCGTTAATTTCGGTTACAATTATCGAGATCTTAAAAGTGTTTTTTTTACCTATGTACGGAGATTCTAACACGATTTCGAATCAGCAGAAGTAGGTTGAATATTGAGGGGGTTGGTAGGTCAACATAAAGCAACTCTCTGGTTGATTTGTGAAAAATTCGATCAATTCCCATGCACCGATATTTCAATAATTATCGGATGTATCATAACCAGGCATATTATCGAATCTTTCGCTGAGTCCTGTTCCACGCTGTTATGGTAATTTCAAATGCTGATCACAATCACACTCATTCATAACTTCCTACACAATTCGTATGGGGCTAATTGAATCATTCTTTGCGCCTATCGCCCCTTTACATCTGAAAGATGTCTTCAGCTTAGGGTCGACCTATATAAAGGAGGCTACCGGATGTTTCTGGAGCATTTGATTGTAGTAGTTTGGTGAAGATCTCTTCAACTCCAGAGATGTCATCCAAGGTGAGTTTCATTCATTTTCATTTTTGTGAAATTTTTCAATAATTTATATTTTTCCAGAATTGAGTTATTGAATATTTGTGCCTGAAAAAAGTACCTAGATGAAAACAATCCCTTTTGAATTTTCAAAATTTGCACGATTTGCCAACTCAGTTGATTTCTCCAGGATTTTTTATTGCAGTTCTGGAAACCAAACCCTTCTTCATTATTTATGCTATTACTACACTCAGTTCTCTCCATACATTCGATTGCATCAAACAATAGCTTCCACTACCCAAGTAGCAAAAAAATCTTCAGAATTCATTTGAAATAAAATGTTTTCAAAATATTTTACATCTACAGATTTCATTCAGAGTAACCACTTTAAGTATTAATGTAAGTAATGAAATTCTTCAAGTGAATGTTTCGAATATGATTTATATTTTCAAAAAAAAGAATTTTTATTTCATTCACTTTCAGTTTTGATGAGGTATCAATGAGTTATAAATTAATTCAAAGTAAATGTTTCGAATATGTTTCACAAATTTACATTTTCAAATAATCTTGTTTCTTCAGTCAAAAATTAGTACTTTCAGTAGTTTCAGTCTTCGAATAATTTGTTAAATTATTGAAGACAAATATTCTTAACTCATGACTGAAGTGGAATTGAAGACAGGGCTGTCGTTTTGGAAATGTCATATTGTACCAAATTTGAGAGGAAATTCTACCCAATTGAATCAAAATGTACCCACGGAATAAAAATTGTCGTCTGTCATCTTCCCCTTCTTTTCATTGAGCCTTATTCCGGTATACTGAAATTCTTCTTTTTCTCTGCGGAATTCGGTCGAAATTGTCAATTTGTAATCGTAATTGACGATTGACGTGGCAACTATGATAGAATTCAACAGAAAAAATGCAGAATTCTATTTTTTGCTACACATAAAGCCTTCGACAGTCAACTATCATAATATACAATACGATCTTGCAGTGGAAAAGGGAATAAAAAATTGATATGATTTTAAAATATTTGAAATTTGAATATGTCTACTGTCACTGACACTACTGTCAGTGTCAACGAAGTCATAATGTCAAGGTGATCTGTGACAGAGCACAGAACAGTCACGTACAAGTTGGGATGTTCTGTGGCTTGGCGGCCTCATAGAATACGAATTGAGGTATTTGATCGATTTATTTTATCCTCCTCTTTCCCAAATTATCTCATATGTTCAAGATGTGAAAATGTGCCCAAACTCATTGAAATGTACTCTCCTACCCATTTCGTGCGTAATGTATCCAAAAAGTACAATTGTACCGAAAACGGCAGCTCTGATGAAGAAGTTCGGTTTTCCCCACAATATGAAATGGTTTACTGAGTATACAATAATAACGTGAAAGATGTCATCTACCTTGCGGACATATTATGAATTCCGCGCGAGTAACGCGCTCGCTAACCCCCTCCCCCTAGAAGTATTTTCGACGAATATTTACGACGAAATATTCATTGCTTGTGAAAACATTTCTCAAATCGATATATCTGAATATAATTTTAGATAATTTTCAATTTCAATATAGATCCATAATTCATCATAAGGTTAAAAGCACCTGCAAAATAAATTTTTCAATTGAAAATTTCAAAACATATTTAATGGAGGGACGAAAGGTAATCACAGAGAACTCAGTGAGTCTTCAAAACAGTTTCAGTAGATTCAAAAAAGTATCCAATGAATATTCGAAGATGTTTTTGAAACAAATTCAGTGATGATGATTCACAAATAATTGAAAAGAGTCGGAATTTTTACAAATATACTAAAAAAAATTCTCACGATAGATATAGTCATGAAGATTCGAAAAGTATGTACTGAATATTCTATGAATGTTTAATATGGAATACGTTTTTGAATGAAGAATATTCAAAATTGATTGAAGAGAGATTCAGAGTTTATTGAAAGAAGTGGTTCCTAACATCCTCAAAACTTTTTGAAATTAATATTCCACATACGAATATGCAATGAATATTCTAAATGGATTAGAAGTTCGGCAATATCTTCAAAATAAATTCATAAATGGAGAATTGATGAATATTTAAGGAAGATTCAAAACCGATTCAAAGAAGGATCAATATATTTTCGAAATATTCAAAAATGAATAATCAACCTATATGCAATGAATAATCGAAATTATTGAGATGAAGTTTGACAATATTTTCGACATATATACAGAAATGAGGAATTGATGAAGATTCAGAACCGATTCAAAGAAGGATCAAAACATCTTTAAAATATTGAAAAACTAAGGAAATACGCAATGAATATTCGAAATTAATAAGACGAAGTTTTGAAATCTTTTCAAATTATATTCAGAAATGAAGAATTCATGAATATTCAATGAAAATTCAAAACTGATTCACTGAAGGATCAAAACATATTTGATATAGATTCAGGAAGTGATATTTAAAATAGTTTCGGAGTGGAATCAAAGTTGATCAAAAACGGATTCAAAATATTTTCCAAAGATATTCAGGAATTGAACACAAAAATATATTCATTGAAAATGAATACTTTCATTAATCAGTCATTATTAAGTAAGCGGTGGATGAATATTAGAAAAATATATTTTATTAATATTTCAAGGATTCTGTTGCTATTTCAATCTAGAACGTACTGGGCAATATTGGACTTTTTTTCATCTTCAGAATCAGATGTGCACTAATTGATATTTGTAACGATTTCTCACTCTGGGCTATGTAGAAGTTGTGATTCACTGGAGGTGGTATATGTGTAACTCTGCATAGGATTTCTCTCAAATTACGTTTATTGAAAAAAAAAAAAGAAAGATAAAATCATTCGAAGGAACACTTTCTGATTATTCTTGTTTTCCTATGAAAAGTCATCGTTTGAGGAGCCAATGAACATAAAATTGAAATACCAACATTTCATGTTATGGTGAGATCTGTTCGGAACGTACGTGAATGTGTTTGTGTGTAGTGTTGTTATGCCAAAAAATTATATGAAGGTTATATTTCAAAATCAACAAAGAACTAAAAATGAAGTGAAAAACTGTATGTCCAGAAAAGGAATTATTGAACGAAATATCGAAAACAACTATAATGAAGCAAAAAGGGGCAAAAAATATTAAGCTATGAAATGGTTTGAATAATTAAGGACATATTGATGTGGGGTTACAATATGAATAAACACGCAATATTTTTGAAAATGTTCTATTTGAGTTTCCTCTGAATAATTGATAATTACATTAAAATACTTCCAAGTACCATAACACGCCTGAAGAAGGAGTATAGTAGAACAAGTGTAGGGGTTTTCTAACATAATACACCTCCTTACAGTTTTTTTCATAAGACTGTGAATCACCCTCAAATGATGAAATACATATCTGTAGTACAAATCACTATGTTCCCATATAATTGGAATAATAATATACTCATTGGAATAAGTGCAGACATTTGATTCAATAATTAATATTTATAATGACGATAGCGACATGCGATCTTTGTGAAAAGACTGGAAATTTCCTATTTTCCGTAGCATTTCCTGGGAAAATATTCAATATTTCTCGAAACGGTGCTGATCCATAATTCAATTTTTTATCTCTGATGTTTCAGTATATTTTCCTAATTTCGCATTCCTGGAAATAGTAACCAATTATAACAACAATCCAGTTCATTCAAACAACTTCTTGTCACGGTTTAACTTCCGTTTGTCCTTATGAAATTAATCACAGTGGCGATTGTGATTGAGGTTTGTCGTAGTTAAGTTTTTCGACGCTCCAAGATTCATAAGAACTTGAGTGCATTCAACACGAAAATGATCGAATGAGAGTTTTTTCAAACAATTTTTTTCAGGTTATTGTCCTCATTGGTTTCTTGGCGGTTACAATCGCAGTAGACCATGAAGATAATCACATCCCACAATACACATTCGGGTACGATGTTCAAGATCCGTTCACTGGTGACAGCAAAAGTCAAGTAGAAACAAGAAGTGGCGATGTTGTCCAAGGTACGTGTTATTTATCATTTTTCACGTCGAACACACATAAAGTAACACACTAGATACCGAAAAGTGATTGACGAAAATGTGTGAAGAATTGAAACCCAACCAAGTAGCAAAAGAATATTCAGAAGACATTCGTGATGAAATTTTTTGAATATATTTTACATCTTTATTTTTCATTCAGAGTAACCACTTTCAGTCTTCAAATAAGTTATAAAAGTATTCGCAGTGAATGTTTTCACGATGTTTTATATTGAAAAAAAAAAATGTTCATACATACTAACCACTTTCAGGCTTCAAATAGGTTATTAATGAGTTATAAATGTATTCAATCTTTATGTTTCGAATAGGTTTCACAGTTTAGGTTATCAGAAAATGAATTAGATTTTCCAGTCAATTTCAGTAACTTCAGTGTTCGAATAATTCGTGAAAATATTGAAGACAAATCTCCCGACTGAACTGATGACTGTAGTGGAATGATACGAGTTCTGTTCTTTTCACAATATGAAATTGTTCACAGAGTATATATACATTTGTTACGTGTGAGATTGCGTTACCTTGCGGACATAACGTAAACTTCACGTGAGTATTGCGTAATTTCAACGAATATTTACAAGAAAATATTCCATGATGATTTAAAAAAACATTCGACAATTCAATATTTCTGAATTTATTTTTACATGATTTTGATTTCAGAGCAGATTCAGAATTCATTATGAAGGTCGAAACACCCACTAAAGGGACATAATTCAATCATAGAAGATTCAGAAAGTCTTCAGAACAGTTTTAATAGATTCTAAAATTATCCAATGGATATTCGATGAGAGGTTAAAAATATTTTTGAAATAAATTTAGTAATGATGATTTAGAATCAATCAAATAAAGAATAAGAATATTTTGAAATATAGTTCAATTCAATATTCAAAATTGACTAAGGAAAGATTCAAAATTCATTGAAAGAAAATTTTTGAATTAATACCCAACATACGAGTATGCAATAAATATTCTAAATCTATCAGATGAAGCTTGAGAATATCTTAAAAATATATTCAGAAATGGAGAGGTGATCAATATCCAATGAAGATTCAAAACTCATTCAGAGGAGGATCGAAACATCTTCAAAATATTTTAAAATGAACATTAAACATATATGCAATGAATATCCGAAATTAATGAGATGTATGAAAATACTTTCAAGATATATCCAGAAATGAAGAATTAATTGATATTCTATGAAGATTCGAAACTGATTCAAAAAAGATTCAAAACGTATTCAATATAGATTCAGATAGTAATATTTATAACAGTTTCAAAGTTGAATCGAAGTTGATCAAATACAGATTCAAAACATCTGAAGATCCAAATCTGATTCAAAGAAGGATTGAAAACATATTTAATATCGATTCAGATCATAATATTTATAACAGTTTCAAAGTTGAAACGACGTTGATCAAAAACAGATTCAAAACATCTAAAGAAATTCAGGAATTAAGCTCAAGTGGATGATTATTCATAACATATTTCATTGATGTTTAAAAGATTCTCCTGCTACTTGGCAGTTAAAAGAGATTCTTAATGGTGGTTTTTCAAAATGATAATAATGTTTCTTCACCCACGAATAGTATTTTTTCCATCACGGATAGGAAGCATAGCAGAAATCATATGACTTGTGATGCCTGCTTTTTCACTGGTTAACAGATATATCCTGTATTAAACAGTATTGTTAACCCACCCATAGTGGAGTTACCACTAATGAAGGTTCTATGAGCTCATAAAACTTTTTTGGGGGTTCAAATGACTCGGCATAGGTTTGACCAGAACAATGCTATTATATGAAATAGCACTATGGCGTAGGTTGTCAACGGTATAAAGGACTACTATTACCAAAAAAAGAAAAGTTACGGCAAGATATTCTTAAACTGATTTCTTCAAGATGATAGATGCTAAAAAACTCATAACGAAACACCCATTGCGGTAACAATGATATAAGAAAATTTGACAGTAACTTTTTTTTTTGATAACATTTTTAGTTTTTTCCTGTATAAAGTTCATTATACCGGTGAAAACTGACGGCATAGTGCTAGAAGTCTATCTTCTATTGGATCATTCGACAATGGATTCATGCAAGTAAAATTCAAAACTCAGATCAGTTTTAAACTAGAACTACTATATATGTATAAAACCATGAAATGTAATGTAGGTGTTCATTCATGGAAATAAACAATCGAAATAGAAAAATAAAAGCAAGGAAGATGGCCAACATTCAACTAAGAAATTGATATCTTCCATAATTCCATAGAGCGCATATGCCAAATAACAATAACTAGCTGCGCTGAAAAAAGATCAGTCAGCTGATAAAAGGTTATGTTGAGTTTATTTTTCTATATTTGCTTGCTTTATTACTTCGATGATAGATCGTTTTTTTATTTGAAGCCGTATGATTTCAGTTTTATATTGGTATTAAATAGCATATTAGATCAGAATGGATACAAAGGGAAAGCTGACTGAACTTGTGGAACAATTTTTGATAATTAATTGATGTTGCTCGATCACCAATATATTCCTAATTCGAAATTCATCTGAATCTTGAATTCATTATCATCTAGTTGATGCATGAATTCAACTCTAATCAGTAAAAAATTCACAATGTTGAAGGTCTCCAACCCAAGGACAGGGTATTGATAAAATAGATAACACACGGATATTCTTAAAAACCCAATTCAATTTTGAATAGATTCTCGTGAATTTCGTTCAATATACCCGTATTGTCAGTATATGTAATCGATATCGAACAAAGCTAGAATAAAATTGTTATATTTAATCAGTCAGTGAAAAAAATGATCGATCGTTTCTTGTATCTCGAAGGCGAGCAGCTCTCTCTGGGCAGCACGTGTTAAGTTATAACTCGTTTGGAAGATGGTTCCAATTCCCAATCAACCGTGCATAGCAATCAAGTGAATTTCTCATGGGCCGTATATCAATTAAATGAATGGACTCATTTGAAACGCCAAGTTCTTTGTATTCTTCATTTAATCATCACAAACTAATACGAGTTTATCAAGAATGGAAAACTATATAGAGCGAGTCACCACCTTCATCCTTTCATGAATTCGAAATTTTGCTGCGTTGTATATATACTTTCAAAAAAGATTTTCAGAAGCAATACCTGCACCCACGATCAGAACGATTGTTTCAAACAACTAAATGAAAAAGGAAAAAAGTCCTTTCGGAAATTAATTCGTGTCCAAAATGTTGAAATCTTCGACACGCTGAAGTATAAAAAAAGTCCTTACGATAATATTAAATCCATGTGAAAGAACTTTTTTCTATATTCATTATTTCTTGGGAGAATGAAATTGCGAAAATCACTTCTTGCTTCGGCTTTCGTTTTTCTTATTCTCCCAAATAACTGAATTTCTTGGCCTCCTGTTTGAAAGTACATCCGTTGATATATGTGTAAAATTGGACATTTTTCTATAAGTGTTTTTTTCTATAGGTTCCTATTCGCTGAACGATCCCGACGGCACCCGACGCACGGTCGACTACACCGCCGATGACGTCAACGGATTCAACGCAGTGGTCAGGAAAGCTCCTCTGGTCGCCACCAGTCCCGTAGTAGCCGCCTTGGTAGCTCCAACAGCTGCAGCGAGCAAAGTAAATCAAATCGTAGCGAAAGTAGCTCCGGCGGCTGCTGCGGTGTCCTCAACCACTTCCACAGTCGTACATGGGGGACCAGCTGTAGCCCATTATTCTGTCCCACTCGGTACGTAACGAAGAAATGGAAAATTGTTATCCTGTTTATCAATATTTCACAAGCTCTGACTATTATCTTATTACTTTAGGAGTTGTATAAGATTTTGTAATAGGGCCGTTTTTTTGGCAACGATCTTGCTGATTAACCAACTGTCAATAACCATCAACTCACTCTTTTTGCTAACGATAAGTTCCCTTCCCCTCCCCCCCCCCTCCCACAGCTGTCTTAGTACAGAGCCAGAACGATATAAGTTTCAAACGTGTTCATTGTTAGAATAGGAGCGGGTCGAACGATCTGGTAATCAATAAAGAATGAAATGTTTCTATTTTCGTTCTATCAACAATACGATAATAGTCTATGCAATTGTATGCCCAACTGGAACTTGTAAATTAAAGATTTATAGTTTGTTACTCAATAACTCTCGGAGCTATAACCGAAGAGATAACCAGGATAAGCTTTCTGAGGCCCAGTTGCGGTGGAGCTGGTGAAGTTGTTTTCACTCACAGAAAAAAGAACAGAACCGGAACAGACATATAGCAGTAACCATAATAGGCCACTAAGGCCAAAGTGTGGTGGTGCTAAAACTAGTTCACAGATAGAGGGGCTCGACTCCCGAGAGCTAAACGTATACGCTCGTGATGTTCTATCGCATTTCAGCACACACATTTCATATCGCTCTACGTTATTCCGAACGATTCGTTCGTCGAATGTACGGTCTCGAGAATCGGGCCCCTGATTGATACTTTCTATGAAAAATTCATTCCATCGGAAGGGTATGTGGCAAAATATAAACAGCTTTTTAATGTCTGCAAATGTAACAAATTTGGCGAAAATAGCAATTTCTATTAGAA
Source organism: Zygogramma bicolorata (assembly GCA_032362365.1). Taxonomy (NCBI): domain Eukaryota; kingdom Metazoa; phylum Arthropoda; class Insecta; order Coleoptera; family Chrysomelidae; genus Zygogramma; species Zygogramma bicolorata. The sequence continues at coordinate 307,641 of JAVJAQ010001950.1, forward strand.
GACTGAAGATGAGCATATCGCACTTACTATCCACGCAAGTTGTACAATTTACGTTTTTTATGATCAAAGAAATATTTCTGAACTCTATTCCGAATGTGCTATTTCACTTGAAATGTAGAATTTTCTTTCAAACTTCAATTAAACATTATTCGACACATTCATTTCAATTATTATCACTAAGTGAATTGAAATTCATTTCAATATCAAGATATACGTAAGTAATATTTCGTGGTCGGATTTGACCAGGACTCTGAAAATATAATACGATGGTTTGAGCTCTGGACCAACTCCACCTTTACTAATATCAGCGAAATATATTCCAGAGGTGTTTTACAATTAATACTCTCAAGAGCCTCTGAACGAATTTTTGTCGTAGTAGGTACCTACCCTTCATACATTTTTTGCTATTACTATCCACTTTCAATTTATTCTGCTATAAAATTCCGACAATTGAGATTATAGTTCACAAATAATAATATTTCTGTGTGGTTATTCTTGGTCTCTGTGATAGGTGGAATTCATATCCTTCCCTGTGTGGATATGATATAACATCAATTCGGTCTTCAGGAATCCACTATCTATCCGTCTTGTAGACTGAAGACATTTTGTTCCGTAAAATTTCGTAACTTGAAAACTCCAAAGAGGATGTGTTGTAACCCTTCAATGAGGTTCTGGAGTAGGTACAGTGCGTGACTCTCCAATACTAACTTTAAGAGTTCTTGATGCCGATATTTTAATTTGAATAGCCCTGTATTTTTTCATCTATCAACTCCTGCATTTCATTTCTCCAACATTCAGGAAAAACAATTATTATTCTTCATTTCTCTTTCAGGTTTCACAGCTTATCACGCACCGTTGGTTAACCATTTGGCATATTCCACGTTACCTTTGAGCTACCCTTGGTACAATCCAGCCTACTACACATCTGTACCGCAGTATAGGACATATTTCCACTACTAGATCATGCCTCTGCTCGAAATGACAATTATCACTAACAGAAAATAGTGGATTTCTATGAAATGCCTTTTTTGAAATATGTATCTAGCAGTTCTATAATATGTGAATTATTGAAAAACTGTATAGATGAGTGAAAAACAGCTAAATGAACTGGATTCTAACCAAATTTCAAACATTCGTCTATTCACTCGAAATATTTGTGAATATAATTGCAATGACAATGAAATAAATTTTTTTGTATTGAACGTTGTCTACTTATTGACACATTTCACAACTATCCGTCTTCTGATGAATGGTGAAAATGATATATCATAAATGTTTTGAACGGATATCACACAATTAAACATCGACAAGAGGTGTAATGAAATACGTCAAAACATTTCTATAATTAGTTTCAGTTTTTGATTTGAAAAGCTGTATACAGATGCAGGCTGATTCGAGATAGTACTCGAGATTATTATCAAACGATTATGTCTTGTCTCACCTGGTATTCGATAGCAAGAAGATCCACTTACCTGAAACAAAAAATCGAAATCAATCCAGTCTTACAACAGATCTCATATGCATATGCATCTCATATGCATGATGTCTTTTCATAGAGATAATACCCTTATATTGGATTCGTGCGGAAAAAAAACATTGATAAAAAATGTGTTCGAGTTCAGCGTTGATCAAATTCGGTGCATTCAATTCGATCATATTCGTTATGAAATATATATATAACGCTTATTAGCGATCTACTCGTACAACGAATCCTGGCTAAATTTGTAGATGGTATTGTGAAATACAAGGACGAACAAGGTAATGAATTCGATATTTTCATTGGAGAGAATGTTGGTGATACTATGCTACGGATATACGAATTTCCCATCCAACTGGATAACTCGAAAATAAAACAGAAACTGGCAGCTTATGGTGTGGTGAAAAACATAAAAAATGAGATGTACTCTGAGGAAGAGCTCTACGATGTGGAAACTGGGGTTCGGATTGTATGGTTGGCCGTGCAAAGGTGCCCTCGTATATCACCATCGAAGGATATACTTCCTTGGTCACATATCAGAACCAAATCAGAATATGCATGATATGTGATCAGCCAGGTCATGAACGACGAGATTGCCCAAGGAAACCTAGAAACCGGATGAACGCAATCAGACGCCCAGATGCTCCAACAGCAACTGAACCACAGAATAGGTGTGCAGAGGTACAAGTACACGCAGAAATCCACAATGACCCGTAGCAACCCCAGAATCGATTTTGCCAGATGGCGAGTTAACCAAGGATTATAACCAGATCATAGTGCAGATTCATGCAAACCCCCAAAAAAATTGAAGATGGTGCATCCATGGAGGAAATCAGACAAACGACAATAGAATCAGATGAAGACATAATCGAAGAAACACAAGACCAGGAAATGGAAGAGAAAAGTCTGAGGGAAAGAAGCGTAGACATAAACAAAGTACCAGTTCAGATGAAGACCCGAAGGTTCCAAAACTCATCATCAAAGTGCCAAAGAAGGAAGAATCGAGAAAGATTTACAACCTTGGGAAAGGCAAACAGCTGAAGAAACTGGAAATGGACATCAAGGAATTGAGAGTCATGAACGAACTAGAATTTTTCTAGCATAGATTGAGAATAATTCAGTTTTTTCTGTTTTTTTTTATCCCGTTTTTCCAAACAATGGACCAACTATCAACTATTGCCTCAGTCAATTGAAATGGTCTCAAAACAGATACCAAGCAGAAACTTCTGAATTATTTCATCCGGAAATATGATATCGACCTTTATTTCATTCAAGAACTCAATATTGGCCATATCGAATGCTACGATGGTTTGAATTTCATTAATAATGTTGGAAACTCGGAGAGAGGATCAGGTCTAATTCATAGACAAGGGTATATTATCATAGACATTCTCTGTTCCGAAGATGGCAGAATAATATCGGCAACTGTAAATAATATAAGATACATTAATATATATGCTCCTTCGCGGTCACAGAATTGTTATGAAAGGATTCTATTTCACTAAAATGAACTATACATATGAATACAAAACTCCCAATTATGTTGCTAGGTGATTTCAATTGCATTGTACATCATAATGAAGCTTTAAATCCAACTGCAATATGTGAAACGCTGTCAAACCTCTTACAAAATACAAATTAAATTGACGTCTGGTTGATACACAATAAAAGCAGAATTGAATATACGTACAATAGATCAAATACTGCCTCCGGGATCGACAGAATGTATATTTCTGAAGCATACAAGCACCTTATTCCAAATGTGAAATCAAACCTATTGCATTCTCTGACCATAATGCTGTGTTGAATTTCATTGAATCGAATCCAAATGAGCTACCACAATTCACAAGATTTGGGTGGGGTAATAGAAAAGCCAAGCACTTTCTCAGATAATGACATCACAGAACTCTTCAAAAATGAAATTCGGTAACTCAAATCGAATCAACTGTATAGAACAAACCCAAACAAATCGTGGTTCACTGTTTGACAAAAAAGAGCCAAACAATTTTTCAAACACTACGAGATCATGAAAGCAAGGGAAACAAAAAACATGATGGAGCTTTATCAGACAGCTCTTTAAGATTTGAATGAACAGCTTAATAATGGAAACGCTGTGATAAATGAATGAAGAGAAATCAAAAACCTTATTTTAGAACTGAAACGAAGGGAGCTAGATCAGCATTTTTATAATACAAACAAAGATATTATAAGCGAGAGGTATACTTTGTACCAATTAATGAAGGAGAGAAAAAAAACTTCATCACAACTTGAAAAACTGATACACAACAAACCCTTACAAAAACCAACGAAATTCTGGAATATGCCAGTTTTGTCTATAAAAAATATCATCATATTTAAATCTGTGATATATTTTTAGTTCGTAGTCTCAAATCGTTTAGATATACTTTATACTCATTTGAAATCAATAAAAGTTTCAATAAAAAAAAATCTAGGGGTTTTTTCTGGTGAACGTTCTCTGGGAAGCTTAACCAATCGCTAATGATACAAAAAACAGTTGGCAAGAAATATTCATTTCACAGTATTCTTTTTATACATCTGAATATCGGTCAGAATAACTGGTGGAAATGGAGATGAGATTTGATGATACTACCTTGAACAGCTAATCTGAATGTATTGGTGAATCAAGAATCATGTTTCATACATATGATGAGTTCACCCGAATTCCTGGTTGTCCTTGTCAATTTTATCACACGTGGTGGATGTCGATGGTGGATGTTTCTGCTCAGCAGATCACGTGAATTGAGTAGTGGGATATTTCAAGTGGACATGATTCCACGAAAATTTTCTGATACGTCGATATTTTTCGAGTGATTTGCCATTGAAAGCTTTGTCCTAATGATTTCAGAATAGATAGTTTCAGATGAACAACTCGAACACATCGCGCGCTATGGAAAAAATTGTGATGGAAAATGAAGACTATTTTGTCTCAGGAATGCACTAGGTTCAAACAGGGAAGGTATTGCTCGTCGAAAGTTTTGTTTCGATTGAATGCTCCGTACGGAAGCAATACCAGGAGAACCTAAGGAGAGAAAAGGCTCTTTTTGAACTCGAGGTGTTCATTTTTGTGGAATTCCCAACAAGCAATAAGATTCACCTATTTCCACCAGAACTGAGTATATCGAAAAGGAATATGACGAGAATAAAAAAAACAAATTTTTCAGGGAAGTGATCCATTTTCAAATACCCAAAACATGATCTCATACACAAATGTTCGTTCATTCTGAACAAAAAGTTTAGGAATTTTTCTTTCTTCCTGTAGAATGAAAAAATACACCTTTTAGGGCCAAACATACCAAAGATATCAAGCTCTTCGCGAAAAGGGGATGTCGATGTCAAGGCATGGATGTCGAATCTATGTCGAACAAAACAATGCCTCCAATTATTGAACCGCACACACCGGAAATGTGAACATACAGTTTTGTTAACTGAATTGGCCGATATTTCATGAAAATCCATATTAACAAAAATATCACAGTTTCCTGTACGATTGTCACCTACAATGGATCACAGCCCTGCGACACCTGTTTCGCTATACAATGACTTCCTCAAGCTTGATGAAATTTTGTAACCAAAGTCCAGCAGTCTAAGGTGCACTTTCGAATGATCTGCTTCATTTTCGACCGTCAACAGGCTATGGGCTCAGATCAGGGATCTGCAATCAGTGAGTTGAAAACGAATTCTTTTCATTCCATCCACTTCGAGAGTCAAGAACAACTTTCTTATCTCAAAGAGAAAGCTGGTAACGAATGGAAATTTCAAAATGAATGCACATTCAAAGCCAAAGGTATATACCACATAACAGATAGATCAACTACAGAACCAGGTGCTGTAGAGGTCAAAAAACTGGAAGAGTGCAACGAAAAAAAATGTAATCGCTATGTTTTCCATCACTAGTTCTATGAAAGTATCGCAAATAACTCTTATCGAAAATTGCAACTACAAACAAAATTTCACATAAACTATTCCATTTATCAGGAGAAGAATGAAATAAACAAAATACTATTCCATAGAAGATTCCACCTATATAAGTTCAAGACGAATGATTCAATGGCTCAGCTTATTGCAAAAGTCGAAAATCTGGCAAGAGCAGTGAAAAACTCTGGCGACACGATCTGTGATGCAGCAGTGATGACGAAAATTTCAAGTAATTCACCTCTGAAGTTTCGCAATGACAGGCAAACATTGCTATCCTTTGATACCTTTCCGATTTTTTGATGAAGAGGCCAACCTAACATTATAAGAAGGGGTTGGAACTGCTCTCTCTACATCAACAGTCAATAAGAGGAATATTCAAGACACAAGCTAATATTCAGAAAGTAAAGTATTCTATTATTTTGCACTTAACTTCGGAAAGAAGGAGGTCAGAAGGGAAGACAATAAAGGTTGTGGGGTGAATTGCCAAGAAACCACCGAAACCGATTCATCTGAAGATATCATTGTAGATGGGAACTTCAGTAATTCATTGAAAGATGTTTGGATCATGGATAGTAGTGCTTCCTCACATATAACCTACCAGAGAGAATGTGTCCCTATCTCGAAAAAATGGGCAACGCTAACCCAGTTAACAACAATCGAAGACTGATTGTGACAGAAAGAGGCACAACCAAAATCCAGGAACTCGTAAGCGGAAAATGGCACGAATCCACCAATGATGATGTATTATTCATATCAAATCGAGAGTCCAACAACATATATAGAAATGTGTTCCATACTAGATGAATATAGCATCCCTGAATGATCGAGTTTCAAAAAACAACTGGTTGGATGGGTTGGATTTGGTGGATATATATATATATATATATATATATATATATATATATATATATATATATATATATATATATATATATATATATATATATATATATATATATATATATATATATATATATATATATATATATATATAGAGAGAGAGAGAGAGAGAGAGGAGGAAGTGTTATTTGCTATGAAGCAAGATGAATGAGGAAACTGATAAATAGATTATCAAATTCTCTGGTCTATCTCTGGTTCCACTTATGTATCGCTTGCCGTTAAGGCACGATGCATTTCAAATCCCTCTGTGCTTCTATTACAATTTGTCTTCGATACGAGGACCTTGCCAACCCACAGCTGATGAAGACCAAAGCCAGAAACAGCTAGTTGTCTTGTGGTGGGCAATTCGAATTGAATGCAAATTGTGATAGACCAGAGAATTTGATAATCTCTCTCTCTCTC